>JAZDUH010000035.1:1172500-1420458 GCA_036419115.1 Scarus forsteni
CAAATGAATTATCAAATACCCAAATCTGTTTCTTTTTAATTCAAACTTGGGTTGATTTGTATGGATTTATTTGAATGAGAAAATGTAAAGAGTTCTGCTTGATTTTTTACAAAGAAACAAGAAAAAATAGATTTATTTTTTACATTTTTTTTTCAAAAACTGCCACAGATAAGCAGAAGAAGATAAAAACTGTTGTAATTGGGTGTAATGAACCCCAAAAGTGACATAAAAGTGAAATCTAAAGTTTGGTATATCAGAAATGTCAAATGGGACTAATGGAGCCAAACTTGGGCCTGACCACTCTGTAGTAAAACCTCTCTAACTTTGCTCTGCTTCACTTTATCAGACTCAAACTTGGCAGAAGTAATGTTCACATATTTTCACATTCATTCATAGAGTTCTAAAGCTGCAGCTGCATCATTACAAAGAGATATTCACAATAAAAACTTGTTTTTAGGTGAGGATGGAATGTTCAAATGATTTTGACTTTTATCTTCATTTACTCTGTCCCAGTAACACATATACTGATAATTCACATCTGGACAAATCTCTCAAGTGTTACTTTTATTATGACACCAAAATTATTCAAATAGACCTTGTGGTTGCAGAGATTCACTCTTTTCAATATGAGTATGTCATAATCGAGCAGAAGACTTAAAAAAGGGGCTGAACAGGTTAAATCAGTTAAGCCACGATTCCAGTGAAGTTGGGACGATATCAATTAAAATATACAGAATAATAAAATAACCAAATTCTCTTTACTTGATTAAATAAACAACAAAGACAGGGCATTTAGTGTTCAAGCTGAAAAACTTTTTTTTTTTTTTTTTTTTTGTTTAAATATTTTCTCATTTTGATGCAACAGGGCCAACAAAACACTGGGAAAGTTAATGAATCATCTAAATAATATCTGTTTGGAAAATTTAACAGGTGAACAGGTCTACTGGAAACAGGTGAGTGAGGTGACTGGATATAAAAGAAGCGTCAGAAGCAAGAAACAACTTTTTTATCAAATAGTCCAACAGTTTAAGAAGTTTTTGAGTGTACAGTGACAAGGAATTTAGGATATCTTCAAAAGATTCAGAGAATCTGGAGACATCGTCAATTAAAACAGTTCATCTCTACAACTACAAGGTCGAACTCTACCACACAAAGACAAAGATGAGCTCATCTGAGATGGACTGAGGCAAAGTGGACCAAAGCTGTTAAAATAAGGAGCTAAATTCAGGACAGAAGTTTTTTTGACTGGAAAATCAGTTAGAAACTCAATATTTGCTCTTGTTTTTTTCTAAAACCTCAAACAATCCCAACACAGCTCCACCACGTCAGAACACGGCCAAGAGTTAGAAACTTAAAAAAATATTTATCTAAATGTGATAGAAACATGAAACCAAAAACGCAAGATTTGAATGGGAAAATATTAATCTTGCAACTGAAAAATTGCACATCACATGTTAAAATATATTTCAAGGTAAAAAAAAATCAAAAAAATAATGTATTCAAATAATTACAGAGCTGAATCAAAAGTTTATTGAAACTGAAAAAAATCTCAAAGTTGTTTATTAATTGTTTTGATTTTTTTTTAAATGAGAACAAACATTGAAATTTCAGATTTAAGTATATATTTTTAAATATTTATTTTTCAAATTAAGACACTTTTGGCCTGAACTGTGCTCCATACTGAAAGGAAA
Source organism: Scarus forsteni (assembly GCA_036419115.1). Lineage (NCBI taxonomy): Eukaryota > Metazoa > Chordata > Actinopteri > Labriformes > Labridae > Scarus > Scarus forsteni. The sequence continues at coordinate 1,174,192 of JAZDUH010000035.1, forward strand.
GATGATATAGCACAGAGGTTAACATGCCCCTGTCCCATAGTTCTTTTCAATTTAGTTTATTTCTTAAAAAAATTCAAGAACAAACAATGAAATTTCCGATTTAAATATATATATATATTTTAATATTTATTTATTTCTTAAATTGAGACACTTTCGGCCTGGATTGAGCTCCATATTAAAAGGAAAGATGATGTAGCACAGAGTTAAACATGCCCCTGTCCCATAGTTCTTTTCAATTCATTTTTTTTATTTCTTAAAAAAATGAGAACAAACATTGAAATTTCAGATTTAAACATATTTTTTTAATATTTAAATTATGGTACTTTTGGCCTGGGCTATGCTCCATACTGAAAGGGAAGATGATGTAGCACAGAGGTAAACATGCCCCTGTCCCAGCTTTTTCGGAACATGTTTCAAATCCTAATGAGTGTTTTATTGAAATTAGTGATTTCACTTTTAGTATTTAGGCTACCAGGTTTGTGTCTATTTGCAGATGTTTTAGTTAAACACTGACATCTTCTATAATGTAACATGTTTTCATTTTATGAAGAATTTTATTTCAGTATCTCTTTAATATTGAACAGAACACCAGGAGTGATAGAAACCCTTCAAGAGCCTTTAAAGTTGCTCCATAATTATTTTATGGCATCATTACTGAGCTCAAGATCTGTCATTTAAAGAGAAACTTGTTAGTCTGAATTTCCATCACGCTGAAAATCAATTATATGCCACACATTGGAGAAAATATCCCAGAGGACTGTGGCCCAAAACAAAAGCCTTGTCACTGCCAAAAAGGCTCCTTCGCCGTCCCACACACGAGAGATAAGAGTTTGAAAAAGTGAATTCACAGTTTCTGGCTCTGCTCCTCTGCATGTGTTTGCACAAACGCACACACAGACGCACACACCGCTGCATAAACTGGGTCAGTGCGTTTAGCATAAACTAGAGTAGGACAGATCAACATTAGCAGAAGCTGCACATGCCCACGCTCACACGGTGCAGGAACGCCATCAGTTTCTATGACAGCAGAAAGAGCAGGACGTGACCTTCGACCTTGAAGTAAATATGTGTGCTGTTGTCTTTGTGAAATGTTTTTAATCTGCATGAAAAGATCAGGAGAGGTGACTATTAGACTCTGAGGTAGAAAAGTAAAGTCGCAGGTAAAGAAGGGGGCTGTGGTGGTTTTTGTAAATAAAAAGATTTTTATGTCATATGAATATGATAAACACGAGCCCCAAAGACCCCGACTCTTTAAGTCCAAAATGCAATCACTACATCTTTGATACAAAATAGACACCTTCATTTCTGACCTATTACAGAGAAATCTAGGCAGCAAATTCTACGGTCATATAAATACAAAAAATAAAAAAGGTAGACACAGCATCTCTTAATACCTTATTAATAATAAATAATAACAACAATAACAATAAAAATTATTCAGAATACCCATAATTATAATAAATTACCCACAATAATTAAAATAAAAAATACATAATAATAATAATAATAATTTTAAATTTGTGGACACCTTCAATGGCACTCATCACCTTATATTAAAAATATTCAACTTTTAGCTTTTGTTACTCTCAGTCCACTTGGATTCATGATAATACTGTTACTAATAATAATGATAATAATCATAATAATAATGTTATTCATAATAATATATAGTAATGATAATAATACATTGACAATGAAAATGTTTTAATAATACTTGAATTATTAGTGAATTAATATTAAATATAACTTTCAATAACATGAATGTTAATCTAAATAGTAAATTCTACATAATTAAATATATTTTTATGTTATACCATTAATAATTATATAAATAATAAATTAACAATGAAAATATTTTTCGAGACTGAATTATTAGTAGATTCATATTAAATATACATGAACATTAAATAAATTGCAAATTCTTCATAAATTGAAATAATTTCCAATATGTTATCATTTATAACAACAACAACAACAACAATAATAATAATAATATAATAATAATTACAATAATAAGAACAACAATAATAAAAATAACAATAATAATAATAATAATAATAATAATAATAATAAAAGGACAAGGTAAAAACTGCCTTGTCTATGACCATAAAAATCTGATGACCCCATCAACTCATTTAATTGAATCCAACAGTACAACTGGAAATATTAGCAAAGTCTGAAGAAAACCCAGACAGTGACCATTGACCTCCATTATCTAATCACTGGTTGCATGTCCGTGCATATGAATCTTGCAATGTTGGCTATGGCATTTTTCCTGCCTCTAGACTGAGATGGTTAGAAGGTCGAAAAATAGACTTGAGAGTTTGTCATGGATGAGGAGTGGGCCAGCTGCACTGCACATGATCAACATAAAGCCTTGGCTTTGGTGGTGTGGAGCCCAAAGTGCTTCTAGCTTTGCCTGTCCTCCGTTTTCTGAAGCTGTACCTCGTGTTGTTGGGTCAAGAGAGAAAAGCAGGATTGGGTTGTTGCTGAGCTGTAGATTTTTAAGTAGATATTTAAGAATTTTGAGGGCATAAACACCGAATAACCGCCTCAGTACACACCGATATTTTTATTCCTCAGGGTTTCACCAGGCGTGTTGTCATTCAATTCATATCTCATGAAATAAAGGAACAAAAGTAAAGGTTTGATTTGTGATATTTCAGCCCTGCACACTGTGAAATGAGCCGGTGTTTAATGAGAGCCATGCCTGTAAGTGAACACGTCAGAGGCTCTGAAGCTGACTGAACCTGATTTCTGTCGTCCATCATTAGAGGTCAGTCCGTCTTTGTGGTCCTGCGGTGCCGGGTTAGACTGCGTTCAAGCACCTTAATTGGTTCTCGGTTAATGAGCACGGAGCGCCCAGCAGGGGGGCTGTGTTTGTTTTCAGAGCGAGTGGGCTGTGTTAGCCTTCAAACTCGGCTCGCCGCTGTAATTAAAGAGCAGCGTGACGGTCAATCAAATGGATTTTTTCTCACAAACATAAATACAGTCTGAAGGTGGAGAAAGTTCAGGCGGAGGAAAAGCAGCCAGTTCAGAGACTAAAGGAAAATAACACTCATACCTGACACCAGAAACTTCTTACTTTCTGAAAAAGCACTTTTAAAATTTTCATTCATTTTCACAACTTTGACCTTTCAAATGCTAATGTATGTGATGACATCCGCATGTTCTGTTTAAAAACACAATAAAACTCACACATAAGAATTATGTATATATTTAAAAAGAACTATTTCAGAGAGTATCCCTTTTTTTATATTTTTTATTTATATTATTTGTTTTATTATTTTGTAATTTTATCTATTTATTTCTTTATGTTAACATTAACATTATTTTTACTTTTTAAAATGTTTGATATCCTGTGTTCTTTTTCACTCTGTGTACTATAAAATGCTACTGGAATCCTTGGACATGTGATTGATTAGTAACAACACTGTATTTATGAGTTTGTGGTTTTTCCTGGTTAGTCTAATTAAAGAAACAGCACCAAGAGAAACATTTTTTTAAATAAAAAGAGCAACTCTGCTTTCTACAAAAATTGGAAGGAAAAAAACCAAAAATATATATATATATATATTTTGACCGGCACTGGCTGGAATTCGGCTGGCATTTGGCTGGGAGGTGAACACTGAAGTGGGTTCATATGTATAATTCATGATTTAATACGACCAATGATACAACATTATACAATTTAAGTTAAACAGATTATTGCAAAATGATAATCAGACATGTCAAGCTTTTAATCTAAGGATTGGGGCGTCGGTGGCGTAGTTGGATAGTGCGCTTGGTCAGTGATCGGGAGGTTGCAAGTTCAAGCCCAGCTCCGGGTGACACATGGCGATGTGTTCTTGGGCAAGACACTTAACCCCAAGTTGTTACCACTGCTGCATCAGTGGTGTGTAAATGGGCATGAAAGGGCGTGAATGTGTTAGAGATACTGATGGATAACTAACATGGATACTCTGAACCATCAGTGAGTGAATGTGAGTGTGAATGGGTGTGAATGGGTAGGTGTGACCTGTGGTGTAAAGCAGCTTTGAGTAGTCAAAAGACTACAAAAGCGCTATATAAGCTCAAGTCCATTTAAGGATATGCCCATATGTAAGTGGGTATTTTTAAAGACGGAAGTTCATTTCCTCCATTTTGTAAACCATTCCTGTCCACACGATAGCGCATTAATGTTCTGTTAAAAGCTGTTTTTACCTTGCTACGATGACCAAAATATACGTTTCTTTGCAGTTTCTTTACAAAAGCCTTTTTATTCCATTACTAATCCCACCACCATATTCTGTTTATGTTCTATCTTGTGGCTGTGTTAACTGATGACGACAGGTGTGCTAAGTTAATATATATTTATTTATATTTCAGTTTGAGACATATCCGACAATCTTGATCAACTCCTGCTATGACACCCTTTGGGGTACTCTTGTTGTCTAGTCATAACCACTGCAAAGACGCCATGGGTCACCAGTCTGCACGGTCACATATGACACTATAACACTCGGTCTCCTCGGCACTGGAATATTTATAGTGAAGGAAAGGCAAATGATCGGTGCTGGCATGTTAATAGTTCAGTTATCAAAACTTTAAACTATTTAAGGCATGTTAAAATTCCAGTTATTAACATTTTAAACAGGTTGAAGAATGTTAACAGTCTAGTATTCAAAACTTAAAAGAGTTTGAAGCATGTTAATATTCCAGTAATAAACACATTAAACTGTTGAAATTATGGTTATATTCCAGTAATAAACACTTTAAACAGTTTAAACATGTTGATAGTCCAGATATCAACACTTTAAACTGGTTAAAGCATGTTAATAGTCTAGTAATCAAGACTTTAAATAGTTTCAAGCATGTTAATACTCCATTCATCAACACTATTAACAGTTTTAATGTGTTAATAATCTAGTTATCAACACTTTAAACAGTTTAAAACATGTTTATCGTCTAGAAATAAACACTTTAAACAGTTTAAAGCATGTCCATAGTCCAATTATCAACAGGTAAAACAGTTTAAATGTGTTAATGGTCCAGTTATTAACACTTTTAACTGTTTAAAGCATGTTGATAGTCCAGCTGTCAACACTTTAAACAGTTTAAAGCATGTAAATAGTCCAGTTATCTACACTGTTAACAGTTTAAATGTTTTAATAATCCAGTTATCAACACTTTATACAGTTTAAATCATGTTAATTGTCTAGTTATCAGCACATTAAACAGTTTCAATCATGTTAATATTCCAGTAATAAACACTTTTAACTGTTTAAAGCATGTTAATACTCCAGTTATCAACACTTTAAACAGTTTAAATGTGTTAATAGTCCATTAATAAACTCTTTAAACAGTTTGATGTCGGCTGCAGAATGTAAACAACACTGAGCATGTTTCATAGTGACATCACTCCGAGTAGAGATCAGCGCAGAGTTTGGCATTTTCAGCCCAAAACAGCTTTTTGAAAATTCTTTACCCTGGTTTTTCCTAAATCTGTGTTTTCAGTGAGCCTTAAACCCTGCATACATTTAGCTCCCCTCCTGTTTTCATGTGCTGAATCACCGGCACATAAGAGCAGTGAAGTTTCTGGAGAAGGACCCGGGGGAGGCCTGAGAGGAGGAAGTTTTTGAAAATGTCAGCAGCAGCACCTCCACACTTTGATGGGTGTGTTTTGGTGTCTCTGGCTCTTGTTTCAGAGAAGCTTAACCTCGGCCTGTGCTCACTTGTTGACCTCAGATGGTTGAATTGCTGCAGAGATGGAGATGTGGAGCACACACGGTGTCGGGGAGCAGCCAGATGAGCTAAATGTGCTTTTCAGCTTTGCGTTAATTCACTTTTTAAAGATTAAAATATCAACACAGACTGAGAAATCATTTCCTGCTCGGGCCATTTGCTTAAGTGCTTGATAAGAATGTTTACATTTTCCAAACGAGGTGCCGCTCGTGGTTGTGCAGACGGCGCCCCTCAGTGTGGCCCTCATTCATTTAACAGGAGCATCACTGCAGGTGGGGGGGTGTCCTGCAGGGAAACTGAATCATCTCTGCATTTGCTGGAAACTTTACAGAGCAGGGGGCAGCGGGGGGATGTGCAACAAAGATGTAAATCTGAATTTATGGTAATCAATGGAGGAGAATGGACTTTAGCCAGAAAACATGCAGAGTTCTTCTTCTTCTACTTTCTACTGGTTTGAGCTTGTGGTGTGACGGTGGTGAACGAGTCGAGCCTTTTGAACAGGTCTTTTAAGTGGACGATCCGATGTGCAATTCTAAGCTGATCGTTTGTGAGACATTTTAAATTTGCAGGCAGTTTGTTTTTTATAATAATTTATCGTAAACACACAACTGCCAATCAGTTCTCATCATTCCCTTAAAAGAGCTGTTCAAAAGACTCGACTTATCCATGAACGTAACATCTCTCAAACCACCTTGGAAAAAGGTTAGCAAAACAAAGTCTCTGTTCAGGACTAGCAGAAGATAACGTAACAAATAGGGGTAAAAAAACGAGTCACAACAAGCACACAAGACAGTTTAGAGCTGCTGAAGAGTTTATCTGATGACTGTAGGCAGAGGCAGGCTAACACTTCCCATTAGCCCCTAGTGTTTGAGCTAAGCTAGCTAGCGGTGGGCTATGGCTGGAGTGAGAAAGGACATGAAATAACAAAAATACTGGGGTGTTCCTCTAACCCTTTAACGACCAGCTCAACTGTGTGGCAGAGGTCATTATAAAAAGACGGATATTTAACGTTTTAATGTTTTAACAAATGAAATTGTTGTCTGATTCAGTTAACATTTCAGGAAACAAAGAAAACTACAAACAAACAAAAAATATATATTTAATGCTGTGGGATTTAAAGGTTTAAATAGGTAACAGTTGATTACATGATGAAAAAAATGCAGATATACTTTTTGGGGAAAATGAATTGGAAAAGGCAGAAATGTTGAAAAAAAATAATCAAATATAACTGAAAACAGATTATATTGAGCTTGAAACTAAATTTTTTGGGCTGAATAACAGGGTTTTTTTAAACATAGAAATCCTAACAGCAAATGGATAAGTATTTAAAAAAAAAAAAATAATAATAATAACAGCTTATAGCTTTAAACCTTTAAATGCCAAACAAAGAAAATATCAGTAAATAAAAGTTCTTTTGGTTTGTTTGTAGTTTACTGTATATCCTAAAACACTTGACTGAAGAAAACAATGACGTTTAACACATTAAATATTCCTGGATTTATTCAGCTGATTCATAGCCATCTCCGTATCATATTAGATTGGTGCATTCATTGGTTTGTGAAACGATCTTAGGCCATGCAAAAGATTTAGCAGGTTCTTAAATTTGATAATTTCAATTTTAAGGCCTTAAAAAATTGTCCATGTTTTGTAATCTAGGTCAGTAGGGACTACTGTGCTAAATTGCAAGCGTAGAAGAAGAAGTTCCGCTGTTTACACTCTGCTGTGAGTGACCGAGCTGTGGACAATCACAAAAGTGGTTGGTTACTGTTTTAAAACAGTCCCTGAAAGTGCACAAGCGTCTGGCTTGGTCTGCCGCGGCTTCTGTAGTTCAGCGAGCGCGCGTAGACGTGCACTGCGGAAGTACGCTATAGCACTGTTTAGGCTCGAAAAATGTACTAAATGACCTCGTTTCGAATTAATTATGGACGTTACCCGCTCAGGACACTTGGATTACAGCGGACGAGCAGTATGAAGCAAAATAGGCACGTTTTTGTGGACTTTTATGGAGCTTTTTCTTTCGGGCAGCATTGTCCCCTGTTAGATGGAAGTTTGTTGACAGCGAAAATCCCCCCGGACCTCTGGCTGCATTTGAGACATCAAAAAAGTGCTCCAGAGTGTTGCTCAGCATGAGGGTGAGTAGAAAATGAAGGCATATCATTCTTTGGGTGAAATATTCCTTTAAACTAGCTAACATAACATTAAAACAGAAAAAACAATCTGAAAAAACTCCACTGTATAAATTAAATTTGATCTTGATTGTTTATGAGCTGCTCTGTGGCAACAAATTTGGTGAGTTTGAATGCAATTCTGTGACTGCAACTTTCCTTACTTTCCCTGACTCTGTGTAGATCTTAAATTTCATTCAAAATGGTCTTAAAAAGGTCTTTAAAGGCCTTAAAGGTGCTATGAGGAGAATCTATTTCCGGGGAGATAAAGACTCTGCTACCCATGAGCACACGCGCCGATTGTTGTGATGCTAATGAATGCAGCTCGGACCTTCCTCAGAACTCTGCATTGCTTTACAACTTCTTATTTCAACAACTTACAGGATGCAAAGCGACGAGGTAATGTATCTCTTTCTAGTTACGTAGCGGTAGTTTTTGATGTGTGACAACAAGCAATTTTTGGAAACTTAGTATTGTAGTTTTGTAGCCGGCTATATATCTCTACTTACAGCCCGGTGCTCTAAGACGTGTCTGAATAATATAAATTTGCTCTAGTTTTAATTGTCTTGTTCCTGAAGTTGAGTATCCAGGCCAGTCCAGCCCTGTCCGACCCAACCGCGAAGCTAAGGAATAGCATTTATAGATAACCTATTTTGATGCTATAAAACTCATCTTAAAGTGTGTATTTCCATCAGGCATATATCTAAAAGGGAGACTTTTTTGTAATTACATCACGTTGGAGCAGATGCAGGATGAGCCCGATGTGCACCCAGGGAGTGATGGTGAAACAAAAACCCAAACAACAGTCCTCATTTCAGCCACATGGCTGTGATTAAAGCTCCTCCCCTCGAAGGGAGCCGGAGGATTCACGCTCTCGTTTGTGGAGTAAATTGATCTGCTGTCCGTCCAAATGAGCGCGAACCTGTTTGATGTATTTGAGCTGCTTAAAGTTGAGCACTTCATTCCAGGTAAATTAAGACCTTGAAATCGAAACCTTGTGGTCCTGACTGGATAAATTGCTGCACTTTTCTAATTAAATTGTCACCTTGGGGTTGTTTCCACCAATTAAGGCAGCCAGGATGGTTTTCTCCTCCTCTGAACATCAAACTGAATTTCATCCCGGGTCAGATAAAGGCTGTGCCAAGACAAATATGCTGGGATAGGACTTTGGCAAGCAGTAGGGGAAGCTCTTGTGAGTAAGAATGCGTTTATATAGGGGCTCAGAAATGCACTTTTTAATGGCTACCTGTGGTGACAAAGAGAGGCGGAGTATCCTGATTTAGCTCAGATGAAGAACTACATTTCCTGCAGTTAAAAAATCAAAAATCAGACACTTAAAAACAGATTTGGATGAACTGCAGGCACTGTTCTTCCTCCCTGCTGCTTATGAGAGTGTAAAGTTTAACTTAGAGCACAGCTACCGCCCAAGGCTGCCACATTTTCTGAACTCCATGTAAAGACAGACTCAAACTTTCCCACTGTTTCTTTTCTTCTCCTGTGAAACTCTTTCAATACAAAGTCAAGAGAGAGCGGCCTGGCCGTGCACCTCGCCTTTTCCCCGCTCCGTTTTAGAGAAACACAGTCAACCTTCTGAGAACAAGGCAGCACGGAGCAAATGTTCAGAGAGGGTTATTATTTGAGAGGGAAGACGGCGGCTTTTTGGGGTCACATCTCGCCAAAGTAGCTCTCGATGGTGGAGAAGTTTGAGGGGCAGCTAAGTGGAGACAAAACAAAGGCCGAAGTAGTGGGAGCTTTCCTCTCCGTGTGAGGTCAGACGAGGGAAACTGAATCCAACACACGACTGAGAGCTGTAAGATCAACTGGTGTTATATTTCATATCGTTAGAAAGCCTGACTCATCGCCTTTACAACAAGGTAATACATGTCAGTGTTAACTTTGACAAGACTTTCTTTTCATTTCTTAAAGGATAAGTTTGGTTTCTACAGCTTTCACATTGTTTATCGAATGAAGAAGAACAATATACTCACCCAGAAGGCTTTCCTGATCCAAACAGTGCTTCAGGAGATATTTAGATCCAAAATCGAGCGGTGGATATCTGTATAATGGTAGCACACGGGGCATGTTAGCGCCGCTCCTAAAACTGCATTAATGGTCCAAAAACTCATTAGTTTCACCAATATTTCATCATGGTCCACTCGGGCTACTCCTCCATTACAGACTGTGTCACTCCAGACATGTTTTTGTGGCTGAGCTGACCTCTGAACTGAAGAAGAATGTTTGCCTCCATGCATGCGCAGTACGGCTCATTGTTTCAGGGGAAGACCGCCGGCTAAACGACTTTCTTCTTCCAGTTTTGTGCAAAATGGATGAATATCTATCAGATGAAGATGATGTGGAGGAGAACTTTGAATATGATGGGTGTCCTTACAGTTTCGAGCCAGAGTTTACAGATGAGGAGCTCATCGAAAGGAGGACGTGGAGGCAGCTCTCCGGAGAGTACTGCGCATGCGCGGAGGCAAGCGTTCTTCTTCTTCAGTTCAGAGGTCAGCACAGTTACAAAAACATATCTGGGGCGACACAGACTGTAATGGAGGAGTAGCGTGAGTGGACCATGATGAAATATTGGTGAAACTAATGAGTTTTTGGATGATTAATGCAGTTTTAGGAGCGGTGCTATACATGCCCTATGTGCTACCATTATACGGATGTCCGCTGCTCGATTTTGGATCTAAATATCTCCTGAAGCACTGTTTGGATCAGGAAAGCCTTCTGGGTGAGTATATTGTTCTACTTCATTCTATAAACAATGTGAAAGCTGTAGAAACCAAACTTATCCTTTAAACAACCATGTCAAAGACACATTCTGTGGTCGTGGAAAAGATGTTAGTCTGTTTAAGAAGGGTCAAATCATTGGCATCAAGCAGAGAAAACATCTAAGGAGATTGAAGAAACTACTAAAACTGGGTTAAGAACTGTCCAACACATTATTAAAAACTGGAAGGATAGTGGGGAACCATCGACTTCAAGGAAGAAATGTGGTCAGAATAAAATCCTGAATGATGGTGATCGGTGAATCACTTAAACGTTTGGCCAAATCAAATCAAAGAAAAACAACAGTAGAACTCAGGGGTGTGTTTAATAGTGAAAGTAAGAGCATTTCCACACACACAATGTGAAGGGAACTCAAGGGATTGGGACTGAACAGCTGTGTAGCCTTAAGAAAACCACTAATCAGTAAGGCTAAGCAGAAAAAAGGCTTCAGTTTGCTAGGGAGCATAAAGATTGGACTGTGGAGGACTGGAAGAAGGTCATGTGGTCTGATGAGTCCAGATTGACCCTGTTCCAGAGTGATGGGAGCATCAGGGTAAGAAGAGAGGCAGGTGAAGTGATGCACCCATCATGCCTAGTGCCTACTGTCCAAGCCTGTGGGGGCAGTGCTGTGATCTGGGACAGATCTGTGACACTGGAGAAGCTTAAAGAAACAATGACACAGAGAATGTGACTGTTATCAAAGCTGAAGGTGGCTTAACAAAAAAGAAGATAAAAAAACAACATTGAGGAGATGCTTTCTTACACACCCATACATACATACACTTGACAGTCCCGACAGTTTCCCCTGACATTATTCTTTGTTTTAGTTTTTTATACAAGTCTTTTCCCATAATTCTTAAATCAGACCTGATTAAAAGCCAATTCAATTACCTCTATTTATATTCCATAAACACAGAACTAAATTTAATCACACCAACTGTGTCAAGATACCTCGCTGTGCATATTAACACAACCCCAAAGCTACACAGTTATTACCAAAACAGTATCTTTCCAGAGATGTAGCAACATTTACATACTTTCCCAATCATGCCGAAGAGAAATGGTTGTTTTGTACTGAACAAGTGTACTGAATAAAATACCGATGAGTAAAAAGATCAACTCAAATAGTCAAAAGTGAAGTAAATAATGATAGAGGTGCCAAAATTCCAGGCATTGCCTGAATTGCTGGAGACTATTTGTCATAAAATCTATCAGATTTGATTTGTAACCTAGTTATGCTTCTTTTTTCCAAAGTGAGAACAATCCTCATACTAGGGCTGGGAAATTAATCAAATAATAATCGTAATCGACATTTAGACTCTATAATTGAAGTAATTTTAATCATAACGATTATTTTTATTATTTTATTATTTATTTTCCTCCATACAGTCTACATTCACTTTTGCCAAGAGCGAAAGATGTGCCACCAACATGGAGGAGACAAGCCCCAATCTATCAGAGGAGCTAGTAGCCAAGAAAAATACCGTCTCCATTGTTTGGGCACATTTTGGATTCTGTGCAACAGAAAGAAGTTAAGTGTGAATACAGCAGGGAGAGCGTGTTGACGACCATCGTTATCACCACTCATTTGTTCCAGCATAGCATAAAATAATCGTTCATTAATCATAATCGAGGTAAGAGCTTCAATTAATCGTGATATTGAGATTAGGTAATATCGCCCAGCCCTACCTCATACCGCTTTCGCACTAAAGTTAGCAGGTCAATGCAGACTTTCTCAACACGGGTTAACTTGCTAATAATCGGCAAGTGACTCCTTTCCCGCTGCCAGCAGACCAGAGTCTATTCAACCGTAGACGAGCTGTGTGGCTGTTTTTTTTCCTCTGGTTCGTCAAGTTGATGTCATCACGTTGATGACATGATCAGCACGCTGAAACACGTCCATGTAAACAGTGGAAAGTGCTGATGATACAAAAGCTGATGGAATTTGTTGCTGAGACGGTAAAGAGTCCCATAAGTTACAGATGAAGAGGATGGGCGTGATATTATAATGTGGGCACGTCACGGCGATGTCATGACGTGAATTAGCGGGACAACCCTGGTGTGATGTTCCCACTGAAGCCAATCATAGGCGAGCTAATAAAAATCTGTGTTGCTTGCAGGGTCAGTCGACCCGGGTTGATTAAACCCTTTCCCACTGCCGACAGGAGCTGATTGTTACCGGATTTAAACAGGATTTTTGGCCAGTCTGAAAGGGGCAGCAGTCTTTCTCCATTCTGTTAGGCTACAGGGTTGTGGTTTCAGCCAGGATGCTTTTTTTGTTTTCTTCACCATTAGAATTAACATTCTCAACAAGAAAATCACATCTTTCTTAATGGATTCTTCTGGTGCTATATATATTTTTTGATTTTGTTTTACTATTTTGCCTAGAATATCGAAGTTTTAGTCATAATTTAGTCATTTATATTGCTTTATTTTAGTCTAGTTTTAGTCGATGAAAAATGTACTGTAAACTTAGGGCATATAAGAACTGAATATGACCCTTTAAGAGAACAAACAGCTGAAGATGTTAAGGGACCCCTGGTCTTAAAACACAGTACCATACTAAAGTGTTAATGTATAAAGTCACACAAAAAATGAAATGTTGTTTTTGTTGTATTCTTTTATATAGATTAGACTACATTGAACTTAATTGATCCTTTTGTAAGACTCCTTCAGGGAAATTAAAATTCCAGCAGCAGTTTGTACAGAAGATAAAAACATATATCAAAAAGATAGATACAAACAAAAAATAGATAAAAATACTGTAATTTCTCGTATATAACACACATTTTTTTGCTCTTAAATAAGGTCCAATTTTTGGGTACGTATTGTACATGTAAAATATTTTGTCTGATACAAAAAGTCAAAATATTCTCTTTCCCTGCAATTACTGCCAAACTTTTGTAAATCTTATAAAACTGACTGTTAAACTGTTCAAATCCAATATTTTGAGTCTTATTTGTTTACCTTTGTGTAATGGAACCGCTCCCGTGTAAACACATTGGGTGCTTCCATCTTGTGAGGGGAACCTAAATAGCTGCGCTCTGATTGGTCACAGATATTGCAATGTTAATAGCTGCGCCCTGATTGGCCGGCACACTACCAAAGCATGCTGGGATATGTGAAATAAATGATGTGAAGTCTTTGCTTCAAAAACAGTAACATCGTCACCAGGTATTGTCTTGGAGAGAATAATCATACAACAGTAAAATATCAAAAATGTCAACAAAAGAGTAAATTACCCAGCAGCATTTAAAAGAAAGGTGACTGAAGTGGCAGAGGCAGTGGGCAAGCTGGTAGGAAATTTGACATGAGTGCAGCGAACATTCGTGGTTGGACGAGAAAGAAAGCAGAGATAATGAAGGACAGACCAACACCAAAAGCTTTAGGCATTTGAGAGAATTAAGTTTGGGCAGGATTTGGGTGCGCATTATATTTGAGCACAGAGTTTTTCCTGGAAAGAGCCTGAAAAACGGGGTGCATGTTATAATTGAGTGCTTATCAATCAATCAAACTTTATTTATAGAGCACTTTTCATGCAAATGTAGCACAAAGTGCTTTACAAACAGACAGATGAAATAAAATGAAGGATTTATGACCCAAACCCACTCCACCCAGCCCCTGAACCCACCCACAATCCATACACAGTGTTGATAAAAAGCATAAAGCACACAGCTGTACCAGTACGTACTGAGGAAACGCCATCTTATAGGTTTAAAAATAAGAAAACACTGGAGGTTAGGTTGAAGTGTAAAATTAAATATATCATAAAATAAAATAAGAAAAGAATTTAAAAAAAAAATAAATTGAAATGAAGTAAAAAAAACAAAAATAGAAAACTAGAAAATAAAATAAGGAAAGATAGAAAAGATAAAAAATAAAAAAGAAAATAAAATAATAAAAGTGGGCTGTAGTTAGAATAAATAAAAACTCTTAAAGGTAATTCAGGTAAAAGCTTGACTAAAGAGGTAGGTTTTGAGTTTGTTTTTAAAGACATTAACATTTGGTGCAGCCCTCAGGTCTTGAGTGTTATATTCAAGAAATTATGTACGTTTAAAACTGTGGAGTTTATTTTTAATTTCTTGTGTAAGTTTTGCATGTTTTTTTTTTTTTGGTCCTGTGCTTTTGTCATTGATCTTGCACTTTATTTGCCGCTGTGTTTGGTCTTCAGAGCATTTTACCTTTGGTACTATATTAGTATTATTTTATTATTCCCACTTGTTGCTTGGACGTTCCACAGACCCTCTTGCCTCCTCACCTGTGCACGGAAACATGGACTAAATAGCAGTCCTGTCCGTCTGTAGGAGGGTCTTTGACTGACTTCTGTAATAAACACGTTGGACATTAAAATGATTTCAGGCTTAATCCCTCCATATCCGTCCTCAGGGGCAGATATGGCACTGATTTCCCTCCTGCCTCTGTTAATGTCTCTCCTGTGGGAGGCACATTCGCCTTGTTTGCATTTAAATTTGTTTTGCCACTAAGGGACCGAGGGGGCAAAGAAATTGATGGTAAGTGAGCGATGGCACCAACGGGATCCAAATCCAGAGAGAGGTGACGGGGACGAGAGAGAATCCGGGCTTGGTGAAGGCTAATAATAATTGGGGAGGCGATCTAAGGAGGTAAATATTAGAAAACCCACAGGACATGATTCTCCCAGTGAGCGGGCCTTTCTCATTTGATAATGAAGCTGTCACCTCTGCTCACTGCTTCAGTCACTTTAACGGAAGAACAGAACGATGAGTCAGTCTGCAGAGAACAATCAACAACAGGAAATAGAAAATGAGGGAAATGCTGAAACATGAAGGGGACGTCACGGGTCAGCAGAAGACGGGATTATCAGCAGCGGAAACAAACTGATGAGAAAACAAGACGGCGAAGGGACGGCATTTTCTAAAAGTGTGCGGACGAAGCCATAAAGCATGCTGTCGTCGACACTTTCCATCAAACTCTCCTCCTTAAGGGAGATCTTACATTTATATTTGCATCAGAATCAGAATATTTATTCTCAGTTTAACAAGTCCCATAAAGTCAAAGTGCCATCCAATCAGGGCATCAGTCAAATAAATACTACGGAGGGCACATGTAATAAAAAAAAGCTAAAATAAATTCTAAAACTTATTAAATCAATAATTAAAACAGCTCAACACATTTATAAAACATCTCAAATAATCATAAAAACAGCTACATAAGTTATTAAAACATCTAAAATAAAAACCAAATACAGCTTAAATAAAAGATATAAGTTAAAATAAATTAAACATATAACATGAATGATCGAAATAGCTAAAATATGATGAAAACACCTACAATAAATACTGGAAAAATAAAATAAAAATAGCTCAAATTTATGATAAAGTAACTAAAATAATTTATAGGACAGTTAAAATTAATTCTTAAACAAAAAATAAATTACAAAATCATGTAAAATAAATGCAAAAGCATTTAAAACAAATTAACAAGCAAGGTATAATGAATTGTCTTTTCTAATTTGTCTTTTAGATTTGATGTTTGTGTCTAATGTGGTTGGGTTTTTTTTTGGCATTTGCATTTCATACCAGGTGAAACTTTTTTGTTTTCTTCATTTAAATTTGCATTTTAGACTTGTTTTATTCGTACTTTCTTTCGCTGTATATTATAGTTCCTGTAGAAGTTTAATAAATACCAAAGAGAGCACATGAAATAAAAAAGCTAAAATTAAAAACTGTTTAAATTAATAAAACAAAAGCTAAAAAAATTATAAAACATCTCAAATCATCAAAACAGCTTTAAAAGCATCTAAAATAAATGAGACCAGCAAAAAATAAAAAAACAGCTAAATTAATTATAAAAACATCTTAATATAAAGTCCAAAAACAGCTTTAATAAAAGATAAAAATTAAAATAAATCAAATAGATAAAGCACCTCAATTATGACAAAATCACCTACGATAAATTATGAGGGAAAAAAATAACGAAAAAAAAAGCTTAATTAAATGATAAATCAGCTACAATAAATATTGGATAAATAAACTAAAAACAGCTCAAAATTGTTATAAAACAGTTCAAATAATTCATAGGGCAGTTAAAATGAATGATAAAACTGTTAAAAATAAAATAATCTAGAATAATTGCAAAAATATTTAAATAAGTAACAAGCAACATTTATTTTGTCTTTTCTGATTTGTCATTTAGATTTGATTTTGTGCCAATGTGTAGTACTGCATTGCTATAACCTACTGTAGTTTTTTTTTCTTAAGCATTTTGGTTGTTTTTTGTCATTTGCATTTCATTCCAGGTGAAACTTTGTTTCCATTTTTATTTGCATTTTAGACTTGATTTATTAATACCTTCTTTCCCCGAATATTTAAGTTCTTGTGTTTTTCATATATTTTTGTAACTTTTTATTACTTGAGCTGCCATGAAAATTCTTTTTCTGTTTCATTGTGTGTTTTTGTTTGTTAGTGTGTCTTGCCTTGTTGTTGGGGTTATACATGTTTAATTGGATTTTTGTTTGTTTAAATTATTATAGTTTATTCATTGTGTTTTAATTTGGGACTTCTTGGTGGAGGTATCATCATATGGACGTGATATGGTATAATATGATGCATTAGAATGATACCATTATGTCCTTCCTGGCGACCCAAACACAGAATGAGAGCGCAACATGCAAACTCTTTTCTTCTCTTGTTTTGTGGAGCGGGAACAGCGCTTAGGTTCATTACTGCCACCTCTGTTGAAGTGGAGGAACTGCACCTTTCTCATGTGTGTTGAGAGGCTGCTGCATTACACACAGCACACATCAGGCCTTGTTTCATTTTCAAAGAAAAAAAAATCATTAATTCAAGGACCTTATTTGTTTACCAAATTATTCACAGTCCTAGGGGCTTCTGGGTAATGAAGTTTAGTGTGCTAACGCCACAGTGAACACTGCTACATACCCTGAAAGAGGATTCCCATGAGTGGGAGCTGGACTCATCTCAGTGTGCATAATTATGAAATGTGATGATCATCATCCTCATCACTGTGATCCACGGCTCAGCGGGCAGATGGCTGGGAAAAAAAGTGCACAGGTGTGTCGGCAGGCCTCCATGTGTGCTCCACCACATGTGAAACACTTGTTTGCTACTTGGATTCAGGATGATGTCGGCGAATTTCTCCACGCCAGGACCTCATCTTGGTTTATCCAGACATCATGCATCAACGCCGCTGCACCATCAGAAACATCATTTACAATCTACACCCTCTTTTTCTTCTCATTTCCAGCATAATTACAACGATTAGCTTCTTAAAGACCCCATAAAGGCATAAAATATGAATTTAGAGCTAATTACAGAACAGGAGGGGCTCTTATTAACCACCAGGCAAAATGTCTGAGATGAAATAATAAAATATCCGTCAAAGTCGAGACAAACGGAGCAGTAATCTCTGCCACAGGACAGCGTGGGCGTGCTTGTTAAATGAAGTGAAACCACACCCACTCACAGTCCCCCTGGATTTGCAATGACAGCAGTGTTAATTTGTTTGACTAATTATTTTCATCAGTTTTCACCACCAAAAACTCAAAACTAACTGACATTTTTATCAACAAATAAAAACTAGACTAAAATGTCTGACAGACTTAATCCAATCAGACCTAATATGGTCATGTAGGAAGTAGAGACAAGTGATGAATCTATCCAATCACAGCTACTTTGGTTGTGTTAAAGGTTGGATGAGTTCAGAGGGACATCCAATCACAGCTGCCTTAGCTTGGTGGTGGTGGGATAAGTTGTGGAGCGATCCAATCAGAGCTCCTCTCTTTATGAATTGATATATTCATGTAGAGCAGGTTCACTGTTTGTTGTCAGTTCTGGTATTGTAACTGAGATGCTCCGCCAGGTAGTCTAAATAAAGGTGACTGCATTTCACACAAAGGAACATTTGTTTCTGTTCATTTAGACATTCAGACTTTACTAACATTCAATAAAGGGTTATTAGATGTTTGGTTTTATCCAAGAGGAAAACAGGACTTCAGAAATTCAAGGAAACATAAAAATGTCTTACCCTTTACACTTCATATATGAGTCAACTTAATTTACAGAAGATTTCATCAACTAACACGAGGCTAAAATTAAAACAATATAGACTTCTAAATTATGACTAAAGCTAAAAAAATATTTTAGGCAAAAGACTAGAACTAAATTAAATGTGCTGTCAAACTGAACATCACATGACAGGAAGTTTGATGTGCCGAAACAAGAACATTTTATTTTCATACTGAGCAGGAAGTTTATAACCTGACAACCCAGATGGACAGCTCCATATCTCTGCCACAGAAATATTTCACTAGTCCATCTGGGTAGGAGCCCTTTGAAATTGTTTTCAGGAGCAGAACGTAAAAAAGAAACACAAAAGCTTCTGATTGGACAATCGTTTGGCTCGTCACTTTCATCACAGACCAATCCACATCAAGCAGGGTTGCCTCCTATACTGTAGCATACACAGCGGCTAATGTAGCAGCTAATGGCTAACAACAGTTAAAAACAGTTCATGGACATTAGTCGCCAACAGCTAACAACAGTTAATGACCATTAGCCGTTAGCTGCTAACTTAGCTGCTAACAGCTAACGGCCTTTTACTATCGTCTTACACTAAATTGCACCACACAGATGATTCATTTAACACTTACATGTGACATGAACCTCGTCAAAGACAAACCCTACAAGTAAACTTCTGAGGAGGGCAGATTTCACCAAGTTTCACTGACTAGCCATGAGGACAATAGGCTAATCGGCATGTCCGTTTTAAACTTCTGGAGTGAATTTGTTGGACAACGGAGGCTGGCAAGACGGGCAAGGAAGTTTAGACCTCCTGCTGTAATCCAAGTTTTCTTATGTTTGTTACAGGTTTGAATCGCTAAGACATAATGATGTGGGGAAGGGAAGGGGGTGGGGTAGTGAAGCGTGTGTTGTCCTCAGCCTTAGTTACCCCCTCGCAGCATTTTCCCCAGAAATATGTTCCTTTCTATTCAGAGAAAAAAAACTAAAATATTCTGTGATATTTGACGTTTTTATTGAACTCCACTTTTATTGTCCAAGTCTGGGAGTCTGGGATCACAGATATTATAGGGCCCTACTCTCTCTTGTGCATTTCTGTTTTTTAAAATGAAATGAACCCAAATCATAACATTGCTCAGCAGCTGGATCAGCCAGATTCAATGTCTGTATTAAGATCTATGTTGACAAACTACAATTTACAATCAGCATCCTTTAAAGCAGGAAGATTTGGAGATATGAGCGGGAAAACAGCAGGAAGTGACTGCTCGTACAGATGTTAGCATAGATGCTAACAGCTTCAGTAGTAGTTTTATCAGATCTGGACCATATTTCTGTCGTAAATAAAGAACAAACAACACTACGGACTTCCCTACAGATTGGTCTGCTTCCCACATGTTTTGCTTGTAGTTTAATTTACAAAGTGGCTCATGTTCTGTGGTGTCGTAGCGCCCACCTGCTACATTATCTGCTTGGCTTGTACTAATGTGATTGACAGAACAATCGTCCAATCACCTGCTGGATGCTTCTGAAAAGGTTCAGTCCTCCTCAAACACTTTCAATGGGCTCTTTCCTACAGACGGAGCATGAGTCTGGGATTCAGATCTGTTCTCCCTCACTAATGTGAGTCTACTTTTTCTTACTGACATGCCTACAAACGTGGGCGTTAGTTTGAGCAAATTTGCTAAACACTGCAGAAAAACTCCAGTACTTAGGCAGATCTAATTTGTAGCCCTGGAGTGGTATGACTCAGGTTGCTAACAGAGTGAATAGACTTAAATCTCGAGGCGCTTTTATGATGTTGAGGTGCAGGATTATGCTTAAAAAGCATCATTTAACCACATATTTGTGCTAAGAGTGGTAAAAAAGCAGTGAAACAGCCTTTCTGCGTGTTTAAATCAACTTCATTCCAACATATGTTATGAGTGTAGAAACAAATTTGCTTCTGTTGAGCGGAGATTTCTGCTGCACATCCTAAAGCTGTAGCACCAAACTAAATATCCTTTTATTTCCCCCTCGCCTGTGAAGCAGTCATTTCTCTCAGCATCATTATCATTTATACCGTGCTCCTGCTAATTACTCCACAAATAAAACATATAAAACAAATCCCTCTCCTAGGCATGGACTAACTCTGATATAAAATAGGCAATGAGAGATTTGGCAAAAGTACCTGGACTCAGATTTTGTATTATTATTCCGGAGAGAGCGGCGGGTAACAGCTGCCCAGCATGCAGGAGTTTATGTAAGGCTTGTTATTGCTCATGCAGCCTGATGACATGAAGTGCAGCAGAACAGCGGGTCACTGAGTGGGTCAAACGTCCCACAGTTTGATTCAGATGCAGGGGCCTTTCCAAAAGACAACATGGATCTGACAGCTGTGCGATAATTGTCCAGAAAGTCTTGATGTTGGAGGCGAGCCGAACACACCAACTGTTCAGACCCCTCTTCGCCCCTCGCAGGGGGCAAAGCGAAGACACAAAAATGGTTTCTTTTCTTTGGGATCGGCTCTGATTAACATTTTACTCAGTCAAAGAGTGTCAGGAGCAATTAACAAGCAGAACACCAGGGCATTAAACTCACATTATGGCCGTAAAAAAACTATGATTTAGCATTTCAGAAATATTTAAAGTTTACAGGAAAAACTAGACTTTTCCTCCTTTTAAGGCAAAGATGACAAACCATTTTAAAGAGATTTGCTTTGAGTTAAAATATTGCTTGACGTACAAGAAATAAACATGAACAGATCCACTTCCTGTAATTTTCCCCTTCCTGCCAGCTGCCTGCCAACTTCCAGCCAGTTACCATTAGGGGTGTAAATCACCAGTTTCAGGACGATACGATATCGATTCTTTGGACAACGATACGATATTTGCTGATATCACAAAGCCTCTCACGATTCGATTTTTCGATTCGATACGATTCAGAAACCTTCGATCGATTTAAGACGATATTATGAACTCACTGAACACAATCAGAAACTTTTCACCTGAAGCAAGACAGAAATACAAATCAGTTTTGATAGTTTATTACTGTAATGTGAAACGACATGCTGACCTTTGGGTATGATAGTTTGTAGAGGATTATAACCATCTGTATGATCTAATCTTTTTTTATCATTAAAATTGGTTTAATTCAGGTAAGGTGCTTTTTCTATGCTGAAGTCTCCCCTGGATGAGTCTGCTGATGATGTTGTAAGGCTCCAAGGAGCTGTGCTAACGCTAGCTCGCTAGCTAGTTAGCTTAGCTGCCGTGTCGTGAACAAGCGGATAAAGCCAGATTTCCGTCATAATCCCAATCAAACAGTCACGGCTAAACTGATCCCTGACTGGTCCAATTCATCAGTATTGACAACGACAGAGGAGGCATCGGTCAGGAAAACTGTTTGGCGTTGCCCGGTCTGTCTGTGAGGCTGATCTGTAGGCAAGCAGAGAGCCCAGCGGTCTCTCTGTATCCAGCAGCAGCGGGACATTGTGCCCATTGTGTGAGAAGTTAAGAATATATCGGCAAAACTCTGGTCGATGTTGAATACTTTAGTTTTTATTAAATCGTCCGGCTGATAAATCGGCGGGGCCCCAGTTTTTTCTGCTCGATGCCAATGATTTGACCCTTCTTAAACAGACTAGAGAAGACAGCTGATGAAATGAGAAGCTGCTTATTGCATCAGCTAGAGTTAAATAACTTGTTCCAGCTGATAGATAATCACCCATGCAGTAATTATCCAATAGGAGGCTCGTACCTGTCTGCTTAGTTAAAACCAGGTGGCGACTCTTTTTGGCCAGGCGGTGTACAGCAAAGGTTGTGTCATAATATTACAATAAAAGACATTTTAAGTTCACACTGAGAGCTTCTGATTGAGGTGTTTTTGCCAAGGCATCCGAAAATGATCTTCTTAGAAGTTGCACAAAGTTGATCAAACCAGCCCGTTCTGTTGGTCCACCACCTTTCAGTGCCTCAGTCCAGTTTTTGAATGCAAGGTGACTTAGTGTGTAAATAAAGAGTTCTGCACACTTACCAAACTTCTCTGCCTTTTTTAAAGATTTGTTCCTCCAGGTTTTAGTAGAAAAGGCAGTAAAGTAACTTCTAAAAGTCTGTCCAACAGAATCTGTCTTATTTCCAAACTCCCGGCTCCTGCCTTTGGAAATGAACTTTAATTGCATTAATGCTGATCCTTTCTTGTGGACTGCATCTCTAAAAGATCACTCTATGTACTTTATCCAGTTTCACTAGACAGTTAAAACTTTATAACATAACAACCGCAATTGAAATGATCTCACTTTCCTGGCAAGGCCTTGATTACTGAGTGCAGTCGTGGATTTTAATTAGGCATACGAGATGAATTTAGCCATAAATGACCTCAAATAAGAGCAATGGTACTTAACAAGGCCAGCAGCCCATGTGGTTCAAACTGATGTTCTGGCACGATGTGAGGACAAACTAAGAGAATAAAGGCGTGATGGGAATCTTTCAAAAGAGGATGAAGAGTTATATACTTGCAGAAAGACAATGGATTATAAAAGCAGAAATGGGTGAGTTATGTCGTGAGCTGAGTGGCCAGAGACTTTTAACAAAATCTGCCTCTCTGCACTAAAGCTGCACCCGAGAGCAGGACTGAACAATAAAGGACACAGAACAGAATCTGCAAACATGCACTAATAAGGGCATGAAATAGACCAGATTAGATACAGTCCAGATCTGGGTTTGATCTGTTTCTATGCATGTTAGATAGATCAACTTTATTGTCCCTTGTAGGAAATTTGCTGTACACAGCAGTGCTGCTAGCTAAGGGCACGAAATATATAAAATAACAATGATAAATAGATAGATGAACCTTTATTGTCCCAGAAAAGGAAAATTTGTTTCCACAGCTTCCCATATCATGTTGCCAAAGCACACCATCACACAGAACATGAACAGAACAATGGACAATCACAAACAAATACAGAGCAAGACAGCACTTAGCATTGTCAATGTCTGGCAAGTAGGTTAAGTCAAGAAGGTAGATTGTTCAGTACAGCAAGAGTAGATGGAATAAAACTCCTCTTAAAATGGGCCCTTCTGTATTTAAGAGTCCTGTACCTGCGTCCAGAGGGAAGGAGCTGGAAGAAGTGATGGAGAGGATGATCAGTGTCCGAGACTATTGACTTGGCAAGCCGGGCTATTGCTCTGTCGTTCAGTTCTGAAATATTAGGTGTGGGCAAACGGATGACTTTGGATGCTGTGTGGGTTATTTTGAGGAGCTTATTTCTACTAGAGACTGACAGCATGGTGTAAAAACAGGATGAACAATACAACAGAATGGACTGAATGATACCCTTGTACAACAGCAGCAGAAGATGTGGAGCAACATGGAGAGAACTGAGTGTCCGGAGAACATGAAGCCTTTGTTGTGAGCGTTTGTGAATGTCCATGACATGGTGTTCGAAGGTGAAGTTATTGTCCAAAGTGATTCCAAGATATTTAAATGAGTCTACCTGTTCTATTGTGCCATTGTTGATGGCAAAAACACTAGACACATACAACAGTCACATAAGCAAGAGGTCGGTGACATGCTCAGTAGTTATTGAACAAGGAGGCTAAAGTGCAGAGCTCGTTACAATAAGCAGTGAAAATAAGTTGAAACAATTTACAAAACCGAATAACGAGAGGAATAAAACCATAGCAAAAAGCAGAATAATTATAACAGACAAGAGACTGGTGGCAAGTAATAAGGTGAAAAAAACATCAACAAATACTTTATATATCTTGCAGGAAAAGCATTACTTTGACTGTGTTAATTAGAGATGTGGATGTTTGGAGAAAAAAGAGCTTATGGGGTGCTGGTTTGGCGGAGTGGTTAGCACCCCATATACATGCCTCTGCCGGTCCAGGTTTAAATCCCGCCTGTGACCAGTTTGTAGAGTGTCTTCCCCTACTCTCTCCCCCTTTCACAAGCCTATCCACTGTCTCTCTCCTATCAATAAAGGCACAAAAATGCCCAAAAACATACATTTAAAAAAAAAAAAGAAAAGAAAAGAGAGCTTATAGCGGGTTGTTTTGTGTTTGCTTGCGTCTGTATCATCTCCCTGAAGGCAGAAGTTAATATTCCAGGAAAAGAATATCAGGAGAATAGGTCTGTCACAATAACAAATTTTGCTGGACGATAAGTGTCCCAAAAATTATTCTTGATAAACGATATTATTGTCAATGTTATTTTGAAACATCATTTTTCCATTAATGTAATTATATATCGTATAAAGTGAGTACACCATGTCAAAAGCAATTAACTTTAAGTTCTTACGACTATTTAACTATAATTGGAAGGTTAAGAGCTTTTAAATAAAATAAATTTAACAATATAATAAATTAAACACACAAAAAATGAGGAAAAAAACAATGAAAATGAAACGGACTCTCTTTTGGGAAAAACTCCTTGTAAAAAAATAATTATAATAATCAAAAACAATAGAAAAATAAGCCCTGTCTCTGTAAAGAAGATAAAACAAAACTCCAATAAAAACACACACATTAAATATATATATATATATGTATATATATATATATATATATATATATATATATATATATATATATATATATATATATATATATGTAATGTAGTTTGTACAGTTCTGGAATTGTTTGTGACATGTACGTTCTCCCCGTCAATTCGTACTGTCTGTCAAACGTTTGTGACATTTCCCGAAATGCTGGCTTTTTTGAATGGTTGCATTTCTTTTGCAATGTAGTGAACGACACTGTGAGCACGAACCATTTTGCTCCGTTTTATTTATATTTACTTTGTCGCTGACTGTCGGGATGAAGGCTCCGCTGCACCTCCCCTTCTCCAACGCCACTACTTTCAAACAAATACGACACCTTCATAGCAGTTTCATCAGTCCACTTCTTTTGGGCCTTTTCCATTAGCCCTACTCTACTCTACTACTCTACACGACACAACAATCTGTGGCTTTTTGTCACAAACCGAGTAAAAAAGGAAAGCAGAAGAAGGCTGCAGGTGGCAAGAAGAAATACCCCTTGAGAAGCACAGGAGAGTTTTGGAAGCTATACAACAGAATGAAGCCGAGGACGAGAGCAATCGAGCTGCAAAGAAAAGACGTATGAGGGTAAGCTAACGGTAGCTACCGCTAGCATGCTAGGTCGTCGCGCTCATGACTCATCGATGACGACATTGTCCGACCAATCAGTAGCCGGCAGTTGGTGACGCCATCTATCAGAATTGACTCAGCTCGCTTGGAACCAGAGCGGAGTAGGTACTAAAACTAGCTTGTTTTAGGAGGTACCGGGCTAGTGGAAACACGCTGCAAATCAAGTAGAGCCGAGTAGAGTAGGGCCAAGGCGTGCTAGTGGAAAAGGGCCCTAATTAAATAAACTGTCTCGGCTTGCATGGAGTCCCATGCTTGCTTCAGGCAGCCATCCTGTTCCCGTCAGCGTCCCGTGCCTTATGGCTGCAGGACAAGCGAACAAGCATGCACAGAACGACCGGAATTAATTTAAAGTGTAAAGAACATAAACATGATCGAGGAATTTAATTTCTTTTTTTAAATCAGAATAAACCAGCCACCTACTTTGGAAGTAAGTTTTATTCAGAATTATCATTTTCATTTGGAATCAGGTGTTTACATGGTCATTTTAATCTTAGGATTTAAGTTTTACTCATCGTGATAAATACCAGGGTATTTGGAGGAGGCAAACTGATCAGTAACACTCAGGTCCATTATAGCATGGGTTCACATTTGCACAACTACTGATGTAAAAACTTTGTGTCAGCGTGGCTTCATGCTGATAGTCAAACTAAAGCACAAACCAGAGCTTGCCTGGCCATAAAGTGCATATACTGAAGCTGCATTGTTTAGAAATAAAGCTCAGAGGCACAGAAATGGTCCTGACCTCCCGAGGGGAGAGGGGGCAAAGCAGAATTCAGCATGGGGGTCCTCCATGCTGACCCCTGAGCCTATTAAAAAATGTGCTTACGCCCGTAAGGCACATCTTCCACCCCAGTGCTCCCAGTATAACACTCCATCTCTCAAACAGCTGCCCACTGGGGGAGTGTGGACCTGAATGGTGCAGGGATGTGAAACAGAGAGAAGCATGTGGAGCCGTCTGGGCATAAAAAAGAAATCAGTGACATCAACCATCAGCTCAGCGAGTATTTAAATTTAGACGCATGTACTCAATTTTGGTCAATGAGTGCATTAGTGGAGTTTTCTAGTGAGGCAAAAACTGTCACTAGTAATACAAGTAGATCAAAAATGTTTTCTAGTAGTGCTAATTAGGGATGTAATAAAAAATGACGAAATAAAATTCAAAGATGCACAAAATAAAAGCACGAAATAAAAAAACGTTAAGCTGCGCTGGTGATTTTTTACCCTCCTTGCCTACTGTAGTAAAACACTTGCTTCAATATAGAGGAATACGAGGTCAAGGAATTAGCTGACGCTCCTTCATCAAATAAATCGGTTGTGTGGACCTATTTTGACTTCCCATGTAAAAGACGAGAGAACGGTGAGAAGATTGCAGACAAAACAACAACCGTGTGCAAAATATGCCGCTACAGTTCACCGTATACTGCGGCGAGTACAACTACCAACTACTTTGAACTGGAGAGGGGCAGCAACTGTATGTTTGTGTAAGTCTGCATAAAAAACAATATTTGATTTTTGCATCTACTGTTGAGTTGACAGAATTTGATCATACTTGAAGATCAGAAGTATATGCACTGTTATAGGCTAAATATTATAGTTCACAGTTCAGACATTTATAGGTCTAAACTGCAGCTCTGAGGACTGCTGTTTGTTTTCCTTTTCATTCAAGAATGTACTTATCCTGATTGTTACAACAACAAAGCACTTTTTATAGAGATTTATGTTTGTATTTGCACTGCAGTCTGAATAAGAGGAAAAAACTACAATTTTGTTTTTTTCAAAGAGCATTTATTTTGTACTGATGCAGCAATATTTTTTTGTATGTCTGCAGTAGGAAGAAAATAAAGAAAAGGAGATTTTTGCACAAATTCTTACCGTTGGGGATTTTCTATAATCTTTATTTTGTATCTATTTCATATCGCGAGCCCTGTTTCGTACCGTTTCGTGAGTTGACCATTTTGTTACACACCTAGCGCTTATCGACTTTTAAGGGTTTACTATTCTTTAAAAATGATACTTTCAAAGACTCAAAGCTTTACTAGTCCTACTAGTAAACTCAAAATATCTCACTAGTAGTACCAGTGGACTGTTTTAAGTCTACAAGTAATGCAAAAAAAAAAAAATCACTTGTAGTACAAATGAAGCAAAAACACTTTCTTAACAAGAAGTACTAGTAGTACTACTAGTAGACTGTAGAGATTAGGGTCAAACAGACTTTAAATGTTAAACACAAAGCTTTAGTTAGTACTAATAACACAAAAACTGTCTACAAGTAGAGTACTTTGCTTTACAAATAAGTCTTCTCACACACTACCCAAAAACCTGTACTAGTGAACCACAAGCTTTGTCTACTAGTACTAGTAAATTCAAACTATGTCACTAGCAGTGTTGGGGAAGTTACTTTAAAAAAAAATTGTTTGCTCATTACCCGTTACTTCTGAAAAAAGTAACTTGTTACTTTACTTAGTTACCCTCTATGAAAAGTAACTTTTCAAGTTACTTTTCCGTTACTTTTACATTGCTTGATCATGGACAGAACCCCATATCTGTTCCTAAATGCAAAGGCCTACAAAAAGTTCTACTACAGAGAACATAACAGTTTTTTGTGCTCTTTATTTAACAAAATGTCACATACCCTGTGGAATCAGAGCTCCTGCTCAGTGTTTCCACATTTTGCTTCTGAAATAAGTAACAAGGTCGATAAAAACAAGCCCAAAATAAGCAACCTCCAGCAATTTCCTTTCCTAATGTGACATATTACTTTTTAAAAAGAGAAATCTACATAAAGTGTGTTCATTTTCGTCAACATTACATTTCAATATCACAGTGACAAGCATCTATTCAAGAAAAGACCGTCGCTTTTAATAAGCAGACCTGGCAACTTTGGCTCTGGAGCATGCTCCATGTGCATGAGTGTGTTTGAGGGCGTGCACGATAACCAGGAAACAAAGAAGTGGACAAACTGCCTACTGCAGTCGTGTTTTCCTTTATGTTAGGAGCTGGAAGATAATCAGGGGGATACACACAGACTTAAGAGCCCGAAGAAGAAACTTCACGTTTAGAAACAAGCCCAAAAAAACACAACCCGCGGCCGTGACTCATGAGATTTTCGGCCTTTAGACGCTTATAACGAGCGGACTTGGCAACGCTGCTCGTGTCTGTGCGAGCAGCTGAGAAGGCAGCTTCAGTGTCAGATCTGTCCGAGGGAAATGTAACGTCGCGCCGCATTACAAAAGGAACTACATTTCGTTACCAAATTTTCAATAGTAGCGTGTTACTTCACTTTTTACCCAAAAAAGTAGTTTTGTTAGTGTAACGGTTACACACAACACTGGTCACTAGTACTACTGGTAGACTGTTTTTAGTCCACAAGCAGTACTAGTAAAGCCAAAAGATTCACTGATAGACCTAATGCAGTTTAAAGTAGGAGGGGCTATAATCAAATCCAGCCTGCTGATTGGTTGTAATATTTTCAAAAGCCAATAGGAGGCCTGAATTTGCTGCTAGTTGTACTAGCAGACCCAAAACAGCCTATCTGGTACTACCAGTGAGATATTTTGAGTTTAGTAGTAGGACTAGTAAAGATTTGAGTCTTTGAAAGTATGATTTTAAAATCTAGTAGACCCTATGCAGTCTACTAGTGACACTTTTTTCGCCTCTAGTAAAGTCTACTTGCACACTAGTTGACCAAATTTGAGAACAAGCAGAGCTGAACTACAGCTGAAATCATCAGTATCAATTTTATGTCCAAACAGTTCCCCATAAAAGATCCCTCCTCTGAACACCCTCATCATCATTTAGCATTTAAATCAAATCTTAAAACCCACTTTTTTATGCCAGCTTTTACATGATCCTTTTAAACTTAAATATTTAACTATTTTAAAAGTTCTACTGTTCTTATCTTCCTCATAATATCTCATCGTTTTAGTCCTGTTTTAACTCTTTTCTTGTGTTGACTCTTTTCATTATTTTTATTCCACTTAATTTTATGTATTTCTTTTTTTTAATATTTTTTCTTTACTTGTCCTCTGTCTGCCCTCTTCTTTTCTATCTCCCTAATGTTATTCAACCTTTAACAGTCTTAAATTAAGCTATATATCTGTAAATCTATTATCTATCTACTGTCCCGTCTCCTTGTCATTATGCATTACACCAGCTGTTTCAATCCTGCCAGTTTATTTTATTTTCTTTCATTTTGTTGATTTTATTTTGCCTTTTTCTGCCTGATTTGTCTGTTAAAGCACTTTGTAAACTCTTCTTTTTGAAGATGCTTTTAAAATCATTATTATCATTATTTTTGTTATTATTATTATAATTATTATTATTATTATTATTATTATCAGACAAAAAGGGGGCGTGGCCTCAGTACCATTTGGGCTCTGCAGCTCGTCCAGCGAGGCTGCAGGCCCACGAGGCTGCAGGCCCACGAGGCTCTCCGTGCACTTCGGACATTGAACTTTAGACATAACTCGAGCAGAAGGATTGCACAAGAGCTGGCAAGCCTGGGTGATCCCACAGGGAGATGACTGAGAACATGACAAACACAGCAGGCCTCGCTGTGACTGTCCCCACCACCGTGGTCACGACCCCTCCAGTATTCTGGTTCCTCTAAAGAAGAGACGGAGCATTTGTCGTTGTTTGTGCAGTGAGGGTGAAATGCTGCTCTACGAATGACCCCAGGATCTTTTCTCTGCCCTGTTTCTCTTTAACCGCCCCAAGAACAGGACGTATGCTGCTTGGGCAGAAAAAAATAAAATATAGAATAATTCTGAAACTCAGAAGAGAGAAATAATGATTTACATGAATTTATAATGTGCTTTTTTATTATTAATACCACTTAAAGCTGATTTTTAACTCCAGGATACATTAAGACTTAGTGGATATGATACAGCACAGTTTGTAAATGACATATTGATAAATACAGTACCATAGAAATATAATCCCATTCAGTGAGATTAGAGACATATCAGTTTGCCACACAATGCTGCAAATTATGGTGCAGTACAAAGATGATAAAAAACAACATGATGATATGACTTAACTAAAAAAAAAGGAGAGAAAGAAATTGTTTATACACCAAACACTGGGGCTTTTTGTGCAGCACCATACAAATATGAGATCAAAAACTATTTGATTAATTAATAACTTATGGAATAAAGGATTTTTTGCACTGTAGCTCAGCCTCCATTCACTAGTTGGCTGCTGTTCGACTCTCCATCTCAGTTTTGCATTCATCAGGGTTCCTACAACTAGCTCAAGGTCAAATTCAAGCACTTTGCAGGTGCCATTTTAAAAAGTTAACTTATTATCCAAGTTTTATTTTACTCTTCGCCAATATTTTATTGAATTATTTAAATATTTTGTTTACGTCTGATCTGCTCTCCTGGTGTTGTAGAGTGTCAGATAAAAAATTGATAGACATATTTTTATTACTGTAAGTAAGAATTAGCTTAAACAATCCATCTACCAACAATAACTGGAGTCAGCCTCAAAAAATGAACACTGGTTGACCCTCATATTAATCTCTAAATTTTTGACAGTTGACTTCAGATTAATCACATGTTCGTGCATATTTAGAGCACATAGAGGGCTCTAATTTCGTAGACCAAGCGCAGGCGCACCTGCCCTGTGCCGGCCTTCGCTGCCAGGACAGGGTGTGACCAGCGTACTTTGCAAGTTTCCTGCAGTGCCAAGAGAGGCGCAGACAAGGGCGCAGAGGAGCGCAGAGAGGCGCATCCATGTCTCCGTCCTGCCCCTCCGCACAAGTGGCAGAGAGGGAGGAGAAAAGGCGTGAGTGGGTTTAACACAGCCGAGTGCTGTCTTCACCAATCAAATGACTGCCTCTCCTTGCCTTTAAATGCGCTGCGGCTGAGGCGCAGTGTCTGATTGGTCTTAATGGTCCCCGCCACCGTGGAAACAGTGTGCTGGAAAGACCCAGTAGCGGAGACTGTACCTTTGTCATTAATAGGAGTAAAAAATTAAGAGACAGTTACAAAGCAGCAGGCTTGTCCATTCATAATGCTTCTGATCCAACTGCACTCCTGGTTTGTCATCACCAAATAGCAGAGCCTTTAGTGATAAACTGTATACTCTCCCGGTGTCTCCTCCTCATCCTCCTTGCAATAATGTACTCCATATTTTTAGATCACATTAAAAATAAAGACTAAAACAGAGAAATATGGGAAATCACAGGTAGGCTAAATCCTGAGTGACATACATTTATTTTCTCTCTTTTTTCTCCCTCTTTTCTTTGAATTTAATGAAATGAGAGAAGCCAGATATATACTCAGTATCAGATGTTAAGGCTGTTTATTGTTGACTTGTAATATGTGCATCAAACTTCAGCTGCCGTCAGATTAAGTTTCCATTATGACAAATGGCTTTAATCCGACATCAGATGTGACGGGACAGTTAATATAGATACAAATGTATATGCTGGTTCAGACGGTTACATTAAATAGTGATTGCTGTGACTGTTTATTGCATTAAAATGTTCCTGACACTCTGGAAACCTGCCTCTGAGGCTTTGTTGACGTGTGCGCACATGTACGCCTGTCACCAAATTACAGCTGCGGAGGGTGCGCTCCACTTGCGCCGAGAATAGACCAGGTTGGAGCTGGCGAGCTTTCAGCGCACCTTCTGCACAGTTTTTTGGCACGAAATTGTCACTGCGCCAACCTGAACCTGCCGACACCTCCCCCTGGTGCGCCGTCACACCCATCTCTGCGCAGACGGTCTACCAAATTGTCAATTGACACTGTGCGGGGTGCGCCAGGCTTGCGCCCCCTGCGCTGCGCCATGAAATTAGGGCCCAGACTGTTCACTGCTCCAGGTACCCTGCTGCTGCACTGGATATTTCACATTCAAATATACATTTACTTCAATGCTTCTTGACTGAAGATTTTCACATCTCATACAAGATCTTGAGCTAAAAATCACGCCAGAATCTATGCTCATTATTTTTGGTGCATGTAGACTGTCAAGTTGGATAATGCACAGCAACTGATTAATTATAGCAAAAACATTAATAACTAACTAACACACTCCACTTGGAGAGAATAAGAAACACATCAATAAACAAACTAACACTACCTAATATGACCTGGATGTCTCTACGAACATATCTTACATCTCAAACTTAAACATAAAACAAATGATTGAACATGTAAAATAAGCAGGAGTGGATTGAGGGAGAAGTCCTGGGATTGGGTGATGGAAGTGGAGTAGGATGGAGGACTGGAGGCAGAGAACAAGTGCCCTTTATTCCCTTGCTTATTATTTCTCTTTGATTAATTTTCATTTACAAATGTAGAGCCACATACAAAAATATATATGTTAAAGACAAGCAGCTAAGTTCAGCAGTGGTTTTTCCACAACTTCAATTAAAGATCCAAAATGCAGAATGGAGCCAGGATCCAGACCAAACTCAGCACATACATGGAGGTTGTCATCCTGTATGAACATGACAAGTTTTGGGAATATCATTTAATATTTAGATTTTATAGGAATTATTGAATGTTGTCAATGGGACAGAAAAATGGGTCAAAATTTCCCATTTTAAGGTTCAATGTGTTATTGTGACGTCAGTCCAGATCAGATCCAGATGAAATTGGCCTTGACAACAGACATGAACCCCAAATTATCCTGTGAAACTGGAAGCAAATACATTGAAAAATTGCTGAGATATGAATTTTTTGCATTCAGACAAATATCCATATTACTACCAAAATATAATCACTTCTAAGTTGGGTCATTACTAGGGCTGGGATGATATGCTTTTCTCCCAATTCAATTTTTTGCAGTTTTTTTAGGTGCAGATTAGATTCAAATTGCGAATCTATGATATTGCCGATTTTTCCAATCTTTAGTTATCTTTTTTTAACATCAGCAAAAAAGATGAACAATGATGATGCCTACAGGCTATATCAGGAAAAATACACATCACATGTGAGTCTGTTTTTAGGATTTATTCAGCAATATATTTTAACCAGCTGTTTAAACTCTCTCTTCAAAAGCCTGGATTGCATTTAAGAGTAGCTTATTAACACAGACTAAAATGAAGCATTTTAATTTGGAAAAAAAAAACGATTTTTGAACCAAAAACAATCGATTTAACAAAAACATCCCAATACTTGTGTGATCATCTTCAGCAAAATCTGTCCAGCATTTTTAGCGTAATCTTGCTAAAAAACAAACAAGCAAACAAACAAAAGGCAATAACACAACTTCCTAATAAGGTAATGAATGTATCGGAGAAATGTGTAAGAAATGTTATTTCTCAATAAAGAGTGAAGTTTGAATATCAAGAGTTTGATACCTTTTTTAGCTGCACTTTTGAACAGATATTCGAGTATGAAGTATAAGTTGACAGCTCTAATATGTTCATACATGACATTATTATGGGGAATCACATGATTGGTCCACTTCATGAGGTTGCAGGATGGTGCAGGGCAGTTTATTAAGATAGTTGTTCCCGAATTAGGGAGTAGATGAGCCCTCACTGATGGCAGTGAAGCAGAAGATGTAGGTGTCAAATTATTGGCTTTTTCACTCATCTATATGCAAATCACACGGTGTTACATTAGTTTGATTAGGCACTGATTAGGCTGGTCTTCACAGCTACCTGTAACATTTTTGTGAGCTTCAGTGGAAAAGAGACCCGAGTGTGGATTGGACTGGGGATCAGCTGGATGAAGAAAGACCTACATGCACCCCCATGTCCACATGCTTGTCCCTATACTCCGTCAAAACAAAACGAGTATGCCACTCCTGATGAAACTTCGTCTGCTTAAAGCAAAAAGCTGCGGGGCCAGAAAACTTTCTAATCTCATCCAAAAGTTTCCAAAAACTAAAAATGCTGAGTTGCACTCTTTGAAAATCGCACAGTCTAGTATTTGCCCAATTAAGACAACAATCAGTGCGAAAGCTTCAATACAATATTAATTTTTCTGATAGCTTAAGCGCACTGTAGGGGATTGTGGGGGAATTATGCAGTCCAGTTTGGTCGATGCACTCGGGGCCTCTGCGAGCGAGGAGTTACAGAGGTAATATAACAAAGACAAAGGTGAACACTGCTGGGAAACTGTGACATTTTCAAATCTTTCCTGCCCTTTAGCGCCGCAAAACCTGAATGTAAATGCAGATGTTTGATATGCAAAACATGGGCCCTCTTCAAATGCAATATCATCAAAAGTGGATAAATTCTCCTCCTGCCTGCTATTAGGAGGGGATACTTCTCGGAGCAAATGAGCGCACGCCGGCGAATTCATTGTTCCGAGATGAAAGATGAGGGGCGAAACCATCAGAGCCACATTAAGGGGTGAATCCACTGATTATAAAACTGTGTGATAATGGTGTGTCAGCCCTTGTGAAATATGCACCCCATCAGAGACAAACTTAGAATGAATGCATTAAAGAAGCCGTCTCTCTCTTTGTCTCTCTGCAGGAAATGTGTTTGTGGTGAGTTTGGCGTTCGCTGACCTTGTGGTCGCCTTCTACCCCTACCCCTTAGTGCTCTACGCTCTCTTCCACGATGGATGGGCTCTGGGAAACACACAGTGCATGGTAAGGCAGTGATGATGAGTGAAGGTCTAAAAATGAATGATGGCCAATGAGGGCAAACAGAGTGGAGCTGTTTGGGCAAAAAATTAATATCTGTGATGTGAACCGTAGTTTAGCTCGACTATTAGGGGTGTCCTGATACCACTTTTTCACCTCCATTTCGATATCGATATTGCAGCCTTGCGTCCTGGCCGACACCGATATCAATCCGTTACGATATGAGCAGGAATGAAACAGACTTTTATTACTTATTTTGTAGTATGGACTGTTAGAAAAGGCTTGATCAGGTGAGATTACTCAAACAGAGAACTCGGCCTGTCACGATAATCAATATATCAATTAACAGCAGGATAAATAAAAACAAACTTGTTAATTTTACTGGCCAATTTTTGTTGAAAGAGAGTCCATTTTATTTCCACTATTTTTTATCTTTAGAAATTAAATTAAATTCCTTTTGAAATGGTGTACTCACATTATAATGCTGTATATTAAAATAACATTAATGAAAAAGTAATTAAAAAAAAAAATGTTGACAATAATATCGTTTATCGGCAATAACTTTTAGGATAGTTTTCGTCTAACAAAATCTGGTATTGTAATGAGCCTACAAAGAACAGTGGTCAGCAATAGCTGGTATAAGAACACCGACCCACCAACCAATGGGTTCAATGAATTTTAACCTTAAATGTAAGAATAAACTACAATAAAATAAAATAAATAAAAAATAAATTAGAAGACCCTGAAAAGTAACTACAATAAATCCAGTAAAACAAAAAAATATATTTTTAAATTGCAAAATGACCACTGTGTTTAATCTGAACATAAGCATATTCTACAACTTAAAGCTATGGTCTACGATTTGAAAGCGCAGCCTGCCCCCCCTTCCCTCACCTCTCCCCCCCCTGTTCCAAGATCCCGCCCCCAGCTCGTGTCGCCTCGCCTCTTATCAAGCCCCCTCGGACAGAGCTCCGAGCGACAAGCACAATATATCAGCAGCAAACTCAATCAAAAACAGCTCAGCTCAACTGAAAGTATCAAACACGACAGACATCCCCCTTGTAACACACAGCAGTAGCCATTTCAATTGGACCGGCGGCAATGCGGGTCTGGCGCCGCCAGAGCGAGTGTGGGGGAGGATTTATCTTTCTCAGCCTGTCCTCCCCAGCTCAGCTTACAGTGCTAACGATTAGCGGCTAACAGGCTAACCCGCTCCCCTACAAGTTATTAGCCCGTGCAGGCACAAACTAACCAGAGTTATTCAGCAGACATCTCCCACTGTAGTAAACAAAGCCATTACCTGATCAACCAGGGGCGAAACGGCCAATGCTGAAGGTCTGACGGCCGGCTGAGGCTATTCGTTAGCCGTTAGCCCGCTAACAGGCCTCAACCCGCGGGCAGAGCTCCGTTGGGCCCCGCGGGAGAGGGAGGTGGCTTCGGTCTCGGCGCTAGGCTTTTCCGGCTCCATGATAGTTCAGTAGCTAACGCTGCTAGCTGCTCACCGGAGGTAGAGGGGAGGAGACGGGATTGATGACGCACTACGCATGACGCTGCGTAGTGAGAGAGACAGGGGATTGGATGGACTCACAGACCAACTCACGGACCAATTAATAGTCGCAGGTTCTTAGGTTTGATTGGTCAGCTAGTATGCAGCTTTTCAGCGGATATACTGAATGGATTTTTTTCGTTCTTTTTGGTCTTTATACTGTGTAGATAGGACCATAGGACCATAACAGCCTTATAAACGGTGTTATTAATATGTACAAAGCTTCCAAATCGTAGACCATAGCTTTAATTAAATAAATTAAAATAAATTAAATTGGACTGCTTGTATCGGAGTGCATATATCAGAGATTTTAGATGCAGGCTGATATAATCCGATATTTGTTCTTTTGCTCATGTCAGATGATATCCAATATCAATATCAGATTGGGACACCCCTATCTACTAGCACTCAAATTTGGAGTGCATGTACCAGTACACAAGTGGACTAAACTACTAAAGCAAGCAGTGTCACTTGTACTACTACTAGATCAAAAAATGTTCAAAAATACTACTAGCAAGCCTTTTAAGCCAATAAGGGGGCGGGGATATGCAAATTCAGACTTCACATTGGCTTTAAAAATTTAACAGCCAATCAGGATTCTGGATTTGGCTATAATCCCTCCTACTTCAGGTCTAGGTCTAGACTTTAGGTCTAGTACTAGTGCCACTAGCAATCCTTTAGGCTTTACTAGCACTACTAGTTGACTTGTAAAGTCCACTCGTGCTCTAGCTGAACAATTTGAGTCCATGTTCTCCAAATCTGAGCTGAACCAGAGGATCAATTCAGTATAAATTTTATGTCCAAGTAGTAGGACTAGTATAACTAGTAAAAGAGTCTACTAGTAGTAATAGTAAGATATTTTGAGTTTACTTGTAGTACTAGGAAACAAAAATTTTGGTTTACTAGTAAAGGTTTTCGAGGCAGGCACTAGTTATATGAGTAGACTTACTAGAAATGCCAAATCATCCAGTAGTAGACAATTTTGTGTTATTAGACCGACTAGTAAAGCCTGAGTTTTTACTAGAAACATTTTAAAAGTCTAACAGACCCTAAATAGTCTAGTATCAGTACTACTAGTACTATTAGTAAAAGCGGCTTTTTCTCTTCATTTCAACTTTAATCCCCAAATTTCCACTTTAATGTCGACTTCCCCAAAATTATTTCTCCATCGGACATGGTCCTAATACTCTTCTGTAGTTTTATATACTTTATTGAAATGATTTCATTATTCTGAAGTCCCACTGAACTCTAAACCTTTGCTCTCTCTGCTCAGGTCAGTGGTTTCCTCATGGGGCTGAGCGTCATCGGCTCCATTTTCAACATCACGGGGATCGCGGTGAACAGATACTGCTACATCTGCCACTCCTTCTCCTACAGCCGGGTGTACAGCTATCGGAACACTCTCATGTTCGTTGCCTTAATCTGGGTGCTAACAGTCGTGGCCATTATCCCTAACTTCTTCGTTGGATCCCTGCGCTACGACCCGCGGGTCTACTCCTGCACCTTTGCCCAGAACGTCAGCAGTTCCTACACCGTGGCCGTGGTGGTGATTCACTTCCTGGTTCCCATCGCCGTGGTTACCTTCTGCTACCTACGCATCTGGGTGCTGGTGATTCAGGTGAGTGCTCTTCTTCTCTGTGTGTTTATACAGGAAGAAGAAGGGGAGCTCCAAAACACTAAAATAAATCTGGAGCATTTTTAATCTCTTCTACAAACCCAAAATCTAATGAAGGTGGGACATTTTCTAAACAGAATAAAAAAAAAACACAATGATTTGCAAATCCTGTTTGACCTAGTTAATTATATTCACTACAAAGACAAGACACTAAATCTTCTAACTGATAAACTTTAATATGCTTTGCAAAGATTCACTCATTTTGAATTTGATGCCTAAAATAGGCATCGGTCAGCGCTTCTGCTGACCCAGGATCTGTCCTGTACGCCTTAAATAATGAAACAGATTATTTATCATCAATTTTAGATGATGAAAAATGTGTAATGTGCTTTGATCACTGATTTCCTTACTGTTATCTACGCTGTAAACAAACTTTTTGAAGTGATTAACAAGAGCTACTCATTACTGAGTACTACTGAGAAACATTTTCGTTCTGGTTTGGAGAGTTTTTTGTAATTTTTTGAGCGATGGTCTTAAACTTTTGATCAGCTGATAAACAGCCTATTTCACTTTACTTGTTGTTTTCAATAAATTACTTTTTCAAAGTGCTTTTTGTCACACTCCCCCTTCTTGCTTTTGCATATTGTAGCTCTATTTAAAACCTCATTAAGGTTCAAATGTGCAAAATGCATATTCTAGCAATTTTTCAACTGGTCTAAAGATTTTGATCAGGTCTGTATTGTACTGAAGCTTAATTTGAAGAAAATCATGACAGCGTTCCCACTCTTTTCTAGAAATCCTTTTCCAGGATTTTTCCAGGATGTTTTCTGAAAGTGGAATATTGAAGTAACAACATTGTTATGGGCAGTTTTCAGCTTGATCTAGCCTTCTAAAAAACAAGATCAACCCTTTAACTCCCAGCTCAAGTGTTTGGCAGAGGTCAATAAATTCCGGAATATTTAATGTGTTCAAAACATGTCATTGTTTCTGTCAATGTTTTAGCAAACAATCCAAAATAATTTTTTTATTTTTTAAATTACTGTCTCACCCCTGGAGACACTCCGTAAATACACCGTCAGTGGCGCAGCTACAGCGCTTCAGGGGGCATTTGTCCCGCTCCAGTTAGGTTAATACAGCGATATGACGAGGATTCCATCCCGCTGGCAGGACGTCAGCCCCCGCTCGAGCTCAGTTCGTGTCACGTCTTGAACGGGACACAGTCGGGGCTCAAGCGGATACATCCTTGTCAGTCGTCCTCATAAAGCTTGCAGGATTGAGCCACGATTGGGCCACGATCAGCCCGACTGAGCTCCGTACATGCCACGCTAATACCACTCACCTTAGGACTGCATTAGGCTTCCATCCCGCTATACCGAGAGCGGCGATTCACCACGACAGTTTTGAACAGTTCAAAACTGTCGTGGAGCTTCTATGTTCCCCTCCGTTCATCCACGACTATGCAGCACTGATCCAGACCAAGTAGCGCATGCACCACGACCAAAGCACATTTTATCAGGATTATGACAATCGTGCACAATCGCCATGAGAAACGGGAATGTGTGACTGGGGCTTTAGTACACCATGTTTTTTAATCTCGTCAATCAAATTTTTAATCTGATTTTACTGTTCTGGTATTTTCAGAGGAAAGAACCTCAAAATATCAGGGCAGCTGGTGATTGGATGATTGGTCTGCTTGTCACACTCTTAACAGACCAATCACATCAAGCCACAGTATGACGTAGCAGCTCGACCCTGTTGCTAGCCGTTAGCTCAAACTATGAGAATGTCAGTCCTTAGAACATTTCCCTAGCTTCTATTAAATTATACCACACCAATGTATCATCTGCCACATGTGACATGACGTGACAAAAAAAAGATTAATTAGATTAATTGATTACAGGTCATAATTAATTAATCACTCAACTTTTTTTTTAATCTACTGAGAGCACTAATTATTACCAACATTATTATTTTAACTACTGAACCATTTACTGATATGATTTTTAACCATAAAAAATCTGTTATTCATCAAAAACTTTTTTGTGTCCCATCTATTTTAAGTTATTTTTGATTGCGGTGTTATTTACAAACATCTCTGCCTTTTCGAATTTGTTCTGCCCAAATATTTGTGCATTTTATGTCATCACGTGATGAACTCAAACAGTTAATTTTTCAGATCTTTCAGTCCCACACAAAGGAAATATCTGGTTACTGGTTAGTTTGTAGTTTTCTCTGTTTCCTGAAATGTTAATGGAATCAAACAAAGATTTGAATTGTTCTGTTTTGTTCTGTTCTGACCAATATGTCTTAAGCCAGGCATCCACTGTGCGATTTTTGGCCCTTTTTGACACGATTTTTAACCC
The DNA here is from genome assembly GCA_036419115.1 of Scarus forsteni. Classification (NCBI taxonomy): domain Eukaryota; kingdom Metazoa; phylum Chordata; class Actinopteri; order Labriformes; family Labridae; genus Scarus; species Scarus forsteni. The sequence continues at coordinate 1,215,091 of JAZDUH010000035.1, forward strand.
GTGCGACTATTTTGGGGATTGGGCTGAGTTTTGGCTCAATTGTGCGTCTCACATTGTGTAGTATACACGACATAACGAGAAGCGATTAACACCTCACGACCACCTCCCGATCGATCAGATGAAAATCAAACCTGTTTGAAATCCTGGTCGCCCCTCGTGAGGCTATGTCACACTACACATGTGCAAACGTAGATACAGAAGAGAAAACAAATGCACAAGACGGAGCATCATGGCATCACAGCGGACCTGGACCAATCAATGGAGGGTCGACTAGTTGAGCTGTGGCAGGCACAGCGGAGCCTATTTGGAAAATACGTTTTTGTTTGTTGTTCATTCACATCTGTGAGCATCCGACCACTTCATACTTTTTCTTCTTCTACAACTACTTTTAACGTTGCATTTCCAGATACAAGAGTCCCACGTGTCGTCATGTATTATAAGACTTTATTATAAGTTCTTATAATACATCCATGCGTGTCGTACATGGATGTACAGCGTGAGCAGTCAGATTGCATCAGGGCATTGGGTCGTATAGTGTGAGAAAAACAATCGTGAGTTGTGAACTGTTAACCCCTGCAATCCACTCGTACAGTATGAGAAGCAGCTGAACACCGCAATCGAAAAAGTCGTACAGTGGATGCCTGGCTTTATACTGAACTTAAAATGTTTTTCTTTCTGGGGTGCTGGTTTGGCGTAGTGGTTAGCACCCCATGTACATACTTCTGCCGGTCCAGGTTCGAATCCCGCCTGTGACCAGTTTGCAGAGTGTCTTCCCCTACTCTCTCACCCCCTTTCACAAGCCTATCCACTGTCTCTCCCCTATCAATAAAGGCACAAAAATGCCCAAAAATATAAAAAAAAAAAAAAAAAAATGTTTTTCTTTCTAACTCTTGGTCATTAACATTGTCTGCTTGCTATCTATTTAGCCTAGACTATTATAAATTTACAGTTTATGCTTTTTTTTTATCTTAATTTGATCTGCTTTTAAATGAATATACTTGGTTGACTTACTGTTTTTGTTTCCTAAATTTTATTTTGCCATTTTTTATTATTTCTGTTTGTCACCATTGTTTATAGCAGTTTTATTTTCATCCTTAACTTGCTGTATTTTATCTACTCATATTATATGGGTAAGTTTGCAGTAGTTACCAAGAACAATTTTACTTCATTTCCTATGTTTGATTCTTGTTCAAGTAATTTTCCAGGACAATTCAAGCACATTTTACTTTTTTCCTCATTTTCCATGTGTTTGCCGTGACTGGAAAATTGGTTAATCAGTACCCATGTCTTCCAGGACGCACAAGAACTTGTGCCAGAAAAATCATAATTAGACCTTTTCCTGAAATCGTTCAGCCCTACTCCTTAGTTAAGATCATACCTGAGACGGTGCTTTTTAACACAAATATAGACACCTTCAAAGTGTTAGTATTGATTCTGACTAGGGATGTAACGGTTACCCGTAAAATGGTAAACCGTGGTAAAATTTCCCACAGTAATCATTACCGTGTCGAATTTAAATTACCGTTATATTGTGTTGGATCACCACACTGTGTCAGTAACTCACAGTGATGCTGCTCTTTGCTGGAAAAGCCTGAACTGCTCCGGTGAAGCAGCCGTCTCACGCAGACAGAGGCGCGCATGCAGTTTGCAGTGTTTGGCCTCAGAGAAGTCCTGTACAGCAACTGGAGCCCCGCTCAGACTCTTAACAGGTTTTCCCACTCAAAACGGCAAAAGTCTAAAGTCTGGTCGAAGTTTGAATTTTACAAGGGTGTCGAGAGGAAACTGATTGACGACAGTCACCCTGTCTAAAACACCAAGCTGCAGTGAAAGACAAAAATGTGTGTGATTAAAACTGCTGTAACTCCTCGAGTAAACGAGCAGAGAGAGAGAGAGGATTCAGAGAGCCATACCTGAGTGAATTATAGGAGGTTTATCAGGATTTTCTGATTAAATAATGTAGAAAGGTTGTTAATAACAGCATTAGTATCAATCTGGAGTGAGTTCTTGCCGTTCTTTCGCTGTTTATTCACCGTGTTTTGCCGTATTTCGTCATAGTAGATCATCTTTTTCCTTCATAGTTCGTGTTTTATGGATTTCATCGATCATAATTTGTAAATATTTAAAGGAGATGTGGAGGAGATCTGCCATTGAAAGGGGAGAGCAGAAAAGAGTCAAGAGGGGGCTAACTGTTTCAGTGACTACTGTTAGTAAAACAAAAATTAAGAAAAAAAGGCCTGGACATGGTCTAATATAACGAGCTGTAACATGGACACTAATGCTGCAGGCAAACTAAAATGTGTGAGTGTTTGTAAAATAGGTTACATTTATTTTTGGTCGTCTCAAATCTTTGAACATGTTAATTTAAAATTGCTTGTAAAGAGAATACTGTTTAAAGTTCAGATCCATTTTTTCTTTTCTTGTAATTACACACTGTTGAGCATTTATAACATAATAATGACAAATACTTGCCAGAATTGTTAACTTTTATTTCTCATTAAAAGATTTAAACAAATTTACTTATAGGACATTTCCTGACACAGTTATTGACAAAAAAGACAAAAGAACTGTTAAAATTATAATATTAAAGGGGTTAAATGATTTCAAGACTGTGTTCAAGTGCTTTTTGAACATTTTGAGCACACTGCAACAATACCGCGACAATAATAACTGTGATCATTTTAGTCACAATAACCTTGATATGATATTTCATACTGTTACATCCCTAACTCTGACAGTGTTCATTTGTTAATACAGATTTTGCTGTGTATGTTGGATGTATGAATACTGCTTTTCTAAGGTCTTTCAGGTTCAGAGCCTCTGATTCGAGCAGAGGAGTGTTTGACCGGCTGATATATGGCCGGCGTCCCTGGAGTGCTTAAGTGTGTGGATCAGCGTGTGCGTGGATGTCACTGTGGGCCTTGTGTGGGTTTGTTTGTTTGTTTGTTCACATGTAGGTGTGTGCAATACGGAGGCAGAGAGAAACATTCGCCTTCCAGCAAACATCAACTTAAAGCTGAACTCTGGTGTGCTGCTCTCTGTGTCCAGGTGCGACGCAAAGTGAAGACGGAGGAGAGCTCCCGCCTCAGACCGAGCGACCTGAGGAACTTCATCACCATGTTCGTCGTCTTCGTGCTCTTCGCCATCTGCTGGGCCCCGCTCAATCTCATCGGCCTGGCGGTGGCCATAGACCCGCCCCGCGTGGGCCCCCTCATCCCCGAGTGGCTGTTTGTGGTCAGCTACTTCATGGCCTACTTCAACAGCTGTCTGAACGCCATCATCTATGGCCTTCTCAACAGGAATTTCAGGAACGAGTACAAACGCATCGTCACCTCTGTGTGGGTGACGCGGCTCTTTGTGACAGAGACCTCTCGAGCCGCCACCGACGGCAGGAGCATGAAGAGCAAGCAGTCGCCGCCCCCGCCGCTCAACAACAACGAGTCGATGAGGGATCGCACCAACAAAGAATGACTGTGTTAAACGGTCACTCCTGTTTTTATGTGACATTCAGACAAGCGTGCAGCTCAACAGTAACAAGCAGAGGAGCTAACACAAGAACACAAGGCTGGGTTTTCTATCAGGCGTGGATGTGGACCTCTTAAATATGATGGTTATTGCTGTTATGTACTTACTATGAGTTGAACATTATCGTTTTGCTGAAGTGCTTTGCTTAAGTGCTTGATAAGGACAAGTTTCCTCTGTGTTCCAAGTATTACCAGAGCCAACATTTTAGAGATATTGTTGTGTCCTCAGGAGCCGTGCATTGCAGTTTTATTTTGCTCTTACTCTATAAACAACCTGAAAGGTACATTAATATTTCATGAGGGAAAATAATATCCTGTAATGTCTACTGCTGTGGACTCGTAGACATACTTCACAACACTGGGTAACCAGCAGTAACCACTTTAAAAGCCTCAAACAGTTCAACTAGCCTCAACTTCAGGAGGAGAAAGAGGGAGCGAGGAACATGTCAGGCTGCCTGAAATGTAAAACATCAGTCTGGTGATGTGGACAGGGTCGTTCTGACATCTTTACTGTGTTAAAAAAGGCAGGAGCATATTTGTGCTGCCTGGTCTCATGCTTTTGCACTTCTATCCAAGACTTAGTAATGAACCCGTCTTACTGAATCAGGAAATACAGTCACTGAACTTAGTAAGATACGCTCTTAAACAAAGAGTTTTTGATTTCCCAAGACAAATCAAGCATGTGATGTTGCAGGTTGAGGACACCCACATATCTACGATTGCTGCTGTATCTATTAATCCTGACGTCTACCCTACAATTCAAATGCTGTGGTGCAATCAAGCTACAAATGTTTGAGGTGTGTAATATCAGACATGGCACCTCCTTGGGGCTGTTATCAAAACTGGTGAATTTACATTATATACAACCAGTTTTTATTGTACAAACTGTATTTGGAAGTAGCTTGCAGACTGAGGGCAAGCTAGTTCCTTTTTTTTCTTTTTTGGTGGGTGGCGAATATCACATTTAGTTTATTACTGCCACCTACTGCATGAAAGTTTGGATCCAAGTGACTGCTCCTACAACATAAAAATACATTAAACACATTTAAGTATCAGCATTTCTTTTAATTACACAGATATAGACATTTGATATTCCTCACCAACCCAAAAGTTCAGCTGATTTCTATTTCTGGTTGTGAAAATAAAAGTAAATGGTAGCTAAGTTATAGGCTAGGTCACTTTATTAGCCTCCTCTTAATGGACTAAAAGAAGTCTAGCATGCAGTTTATTTAGTTTTCGTGAGTTTAACACTGAGGACACACATGAGAAATAGTTGAAATCCATTTGATAACTCAAGAAAAGTTAGTTTACCAAGGCTGATTCACTTCATTGTTATGTTAAAGTTGCTAACACCGCTATTTATCAGCTGGTCGCAAATTTGAAATTAGGGCGTTTTTGAATCAGCTAGACGAGGCAATGTGATCTATTACCTAACGATGATTTAAAGATCTGTTTCTTGCCCCTCACCTTCTAAAAAGCTGAATTACTCATTGAAATATTAAAAGTCTGTGGATCTGCCTACATATCTAGAGAAGTCCATCTTGGTGGTGGTGTAAGGAGTAGGATTCTCCAATACCACAGTATGCACAAATTCCTGAATTGATGCTCTGACAAAGACCAAGAGACATTTAGTGATTCAAATAATGTCCAGGTGCCATGTAGAGCAGTTTTCACACTGACAGCTCAGCTGCTTTGTTCCAATTTGGCAAAACAAATTTGCACATTTTCAAAAGCGCTGTTCACACAGTAGTGTTCGGAAAGGGCCAACTCACGCCAGCACACAAAAGGACAGCTGATTTCCTTGCACAGCAGCTATCTTTGCCAGATTTTGTTTGTCATCATGGCAAATCCAACATGCAAAGCAGAGCACATTCAAAAACTTAGCTCATGTCATTATTATCTGCAGATGCCAACAGCATGGATGATTCTCTTATGCAATGTAAAAATGCAGCAGCTGTCACAATCCAAGACATTTAAAATCTGTTATTTCTAAAAATCAAATCCACTTATAGTTGTGACCATCCCTTGGCCAGACACATGCATATTTAAAACACATGTTTTATTGATTCAGCACAACTGATGCTGCTCTCCAGGCCCAACAACAAGAGTTAGAAGGCTGAAGATATTTTCTTAGATTATATGAAAAGTCAACCAAAGCCCCACGTCTCATTAAAAACAGCTACACACAGCACAGTGTCCAGAAAGTAAAGAATATATGAACTATTTTCTACTATCACTGCGTCAAATTTGATCACCTACATTAGCCGTGTTGATAAAAACAGCAAAATAAGAATTATATCCCTGATACATAATGGGAAGGCCTTCCTTTTTTATGTATTTTTTAGGCATTTTGTGCCTTTATTGATAGGAGAGAGACAGTGGATAGACTTGTGAAAGGGGAGAGAGTAGGGGAAGACATTCTGCAAACTGGTCACAGGCTGGATCCAAACGCGGGCCAGCAGAAGCAAGTACATGGGACGTGCATGGTTGCTATCCACTCCGCCAAACCAGCACCCCACGGGAATGCCTTCTCTGTTTTCCAGGACATGCCAGTGATTAGTGACAAAACAGTGGGAGCATTTTTATCTTCTGTGATTTGAGAGCTTCAAGAAACAAGTGGACAATTATGCAATTAAAAGTTCAATTTAGGTCTTTTATTGTTTTACTGTCAGATATATTTTATATCCATCCCTCCATTACCTGTACCGCTAATTCCTCTTGGGGTCAACGGCATGCCTTGGGGTAATTTGTCTAGTTTTAGTCGATGAAATCTGCTGTAAATTTGGTCGACTAAAATATGTAGTGTAAAGAGTAAGGCATTTTTTATGTTTCCTTGAATTTTGAAGTCATCTTTTAAAGTCTGGATGTCTAAATGAACAGAAACAAATGTTCCTTTGTGTGAAATGCAGTCACCTTTATTTAGGCCACCTGGCAGAGCATCTCAGTTACAATACCAGAACTGACAACAAACAGTGAACCTGCTCTACATGAATATATCAATTCATAAAGAGAGCAGCTCTGATTGGATCGTTCCACAACTTATCCCACCACCACCAAGCTAAGGCAGCTGTGATTGGATGTCCCTCTGAACTCATCCAACCTTTAACACAACCAAAGTAGCTGTGATTGGATAGATTCATCACTTGTCTCTACTTCCTACATGACCAAATTAGGTCTGATTGGATTTAGTCTGTCAGACATTTTAGTCTAGTTTTTATTTGTTGATGAAAATGACAGTTAATTTAGTTTTAGTTTTGTCCATGTGCTCTTGTTTTTTATTAGTTACTGTCTAGTTTTCATCAGAGGAAAAAGGTTGTTGATGAAAACTATGATGAAATAATTACTCAACAAATTAACACTGCCCTAAGCTGGTCACCAGCCAATTACAAAGCCATATAGAGAGAGACTCTCATACCTAAGGATAATTTATGGCCCTTTTCCATTAGCCCTACTCTACTCTATTTGATTCTACCCCGCTCTACTCTACTCGCCTTGTGCTGCTTTTCCATTAGCCCCAGTCAGCTGTCCAACAGGGTGAGCGGCACTGCGGTGATGTCACTTTGAGAGCGACACAATAATCTGTGTCTTTTTGTCACAAACCGAGTAAAAAAGGAAAGCAGAAGAAGGGTGCAGGTGGTAAGAAGAAATACCCCTTGAGAAGCACAGGAGAGTTTTGGAAGCTATACAACAGATTGAAGCCGAGGACGAGAGCAATCCAGCTGCAAAGAAAAGACGGATGAGGGTAAGCTAATGGTAGTTACCGCTAGCATGCTAGGTCGTCGCGCTCATGACTCATCGATGATGACATTGTTCGACCAATCAGTAGCCAGCAGTCGGTGATGTCATCTTTTAGAATCGACTAAGCTTGCTTAGAACCAGAGCGGAGTAGGTACTAAAACTAGCTTGTTTTAGGACGTACCAGGCTAGTGGAAACACGCTGCAAATTGAGTAGGCATGTTTTTGGTCTGCAGGAGGAAGCCAGAGTGCTCATTTTACATTATATCTAAACTATCTTCACAGCCATTTTACTTGTTTGTAAGATCAGCTCAATATTCTGTTTGTTTCTTTCATAAAATAGAGATTCAGTCCAAAAAAGAAACCGCTCAGATTTGTTACGCTGGATCTCACTCTGCCAATGAGAATTCAAGCTACATGACAAACACTTTTTGTTCCCTATAATCTCTCCACATTGAAAGTCTTCATGTCTTAATTTGTAAGAGGGCTTTTAAGTTGAAACAGCCTGATAGGAAACAGGGACGTTTACAGCTGCAGCAGCTTAACAGGATTGTGCTAGTCACTGTAAAAATTAAGTTGGACAGGAACAGGACATTTTCACGTTAATAATCACTTTGAGGTTATGTGGGAGCTCTGGTGAGAAGCTGGAAGTTGGCTAAGTGTTGGCTGGGAGGAGAACTTTGAAGAGGCTGCACTTTGTGGATTAACGATGAAAAACAACGTACCAATACAAAATGAGGGTTTATCAAAGTCATTTGACGGACATGGATACAGCAGGCAATAGAGATTATGTGCTGGTTCCTCTCTCTAAGACATCCCATGCAAAATCTCGAAGGGAAAAGTCTGACAAATCTTAAGTTCTTTATTAAATAGGTTTCTTTTCTTGTTAAGAACTTGGTTTACTGGCAGTGTAATGAACAAAATGAAAAAGAGCACAATGTAGGAGTTTATTGTCACTTTGCTGTATTTAATTTAGCAGAATAAGTGGCACTCGCTGCCTCCTCGAGAGAAGAGTTTGATTGTTGAGAAGCATATATCTTTATTCCCATCTCAGGGTGCCTACCTAACAGTTATTGCATTTCTCAATCGTCTGAAACAGTCGCAGCTGATTGGCTGCCGTACGTGGGAGTCAGAAGACGGTCTAAAGGGATATTTTGTAAATTAATGTCAGCGTGGTTTTTAAATGTGCTATATTGTTATTGAAGGTGTATTAAAAATGTGTCTTTTTATATCACTGAAGCTTCATAACCCACGATGAACGACCTTTTGACAGTTTCAGTGGCAAAGTGCATCTTAAACAGAGTCCTGCTTTTTCAGCATGTACAGCATCGCAAACACGTTTCCGTCTCAAAGAGAAACACAAACCTGAAACTGCACACGGAAAACAGCAGGAATGGCAAAATGAGATTCTCAAATATATATTTATTTGTTGCTTTTTTTGTATGTTTAAATCCTTTTGGGAAAATTTTGTGTTCTTATTCAGGGTCAGAGGATGGCCTACTGCAGAGCTCCACTTAGCCTCACTAAGAGTATTCAGTCCCCTCAGGAGTGTTTGCTGCATTTGGTGCATAAAATGTCGGATTTTATGTATTTTTTTTTTTTCAGTCAAACGCCAAGGTCACAGTTTCAGACAGATTTAACTGACCAACAGTCCTAAAACAAAAAGACGTGGTTTTGGTTTCACTCAAAGCTCTCATGTCCTACAAAAACATTTTTTTTTTGCTTTTCATGTTGTTTAAGGGGCTTGTGCAAAAGAACATTTTACCTTCTGCTGAACTCTCCAGTCACAGAGAACTGCTCTGATTTTACTTCCTGTTTTTTATGATGTCATAGCTATACAGCCTCCACTTACACAAGTGTTTTCTGTTCACCAGAAGCAGACACCATGGCTGCGATTGAATAGTCACCTCCTAAACCCTTTCCTATCTACTTTTCCTTAACCCTAATGGAAAACGTCATAAGGGTAAGGAAAGGAGAAAGGAGAATTCAGAAGGACTTAGGAAAGGAAAACTGCAGTGCAGAGAGAATCCGACTACACTTTCACTACTCTACGTCATCATGTGACGGCGGATGTTACTGCTGCGGTGAACAAACGCAACTACAAAAGGCTCATCTTAGAAGTGCTCGTGTATCATGACAATGCTGTTCTTTTCAGACAACATGGAACATAATAACCTGGTAAAAATGACATCTGCATAACCGATGAAAGAAAGGCAGAAACTGTTAAGATCACAATCTAATAGAGTACAAATGATTCATATTGAACCAAGTTTAAAACATAATCAACATCAAATGTCTCATATCCTGCTCTCTTCAGAGAATCAGACTGCTGGAAAGTTAATTCAGGTTTTGGTAAACTTTAGAAAGGATGAACAGCAGTGGTAACTCACATGGTCTGTGGGATTTGTTGTTATTATTGTGTTGAATTCGGAAGCAGTCTGTTTATAAAAGCTGTTGCCGTGGAGAATTGTGGGACAGAATAATCTCCTTTTCTTTTGTAAAGGATGGTCCAGTGTATCCTATGCTAAAGGAGATAATAAAGGACACATTGAGCCACATTTCCTTAGTGTTTAGACTATTCCAACAGCTCTGATCACGAACTACTTCCGGTTCATTTCACTCCGTTAGGAACCTTCCTAAGCAAAAATGACTTTTCAACCGCAGCCCCTGACTTAGAGCTGAAAGATTTATAGTTTTCTGATCAAAATCACAATTTCAGACGAGATTTTGTGATGGTTTGAACTACATAATGAACATTTTATGAAGCTTCGGTTTGGTTTGTGAATATATTTTGACAACATAAGGGCAAAACTTGATTTATGTCATTTTTGAATCATGGGGGGGGGGTGAGAGGGAAATAATCAATAAAATCGTAAATCAGTGAAGAATCAGAAACACCAGAAGATGTGATCTTTAAAGATGCTATGAGGAGTTTCTAAGTAACTACAAAAAGTCTTGCTATTTATAAATGCTATTCCTTAGCTTAGCGGTTAGGTCGGACAGAACTGGACTGGACTGGATGCTCAACTTCAGGAACAAGACAATTAAAACTAGAGCAAATTTATATTATTTGGACACGTCTTAGAGCACCGGGCTGTAAGTAGAGATATATAGCCGGCTACAAAACTACAATAATAAGTTTTCCAAAAATTGTTTGTTGTCACACATCAAAAACTACCGCTACGTAACTAGAAAGAGATACATTACCTCGTCACTTTGCATCCTTTAAGTTGTAAAGTAATGCAGAGTTCTGAGGAAGGTCCGAGCTGCATTCATTAGCATCACAACAAACACACGCTTTGGCTTGGGTCACATCTTTCCGACAGTCGCCACGCGTGCTCATGGGTAGCAGAGTCTTTATGTCGCTGGAAATAGATTCTCCTCATAGCACCTTTAAGCAAAACTAAAGTGGCATCTTCTTGTCCTGTAATGCAACTGTTGCACATCCTGGAGGTAGAACAATATACTCTTCAGTACTTCTTACTTACAAAAGCAAACATCTCCTAAAACAACAGGATTTAAGGAAATGTTTGAAAGTCCTGTTTTAGAAGATGTAAGAAACTCCTGCAGTGTCCATGCTGATCATATTTGTAGGAATGTCCAGTGAATTAAATACAGCGAGTTAGCATTCATAGATTCTCCTGCAGCTTTACAACTTCCTGGAGGGACTGAATATTCAAAGGACAAAAGATTTGCGAGAGCTCTGACAGCCAACCGAGAGATTTGTAAAGAAAGCAATTAGATTCTTGGTGCAGAGGGGCCCAGAAAATCAGGGCCGTGTTAAATTTTTGGTCCAGATGAATTTTGGGAAAGCTGCTCGGAGAGAACAGATGGCACACGGTCACACAATCCTTGGGGAAAGCGTGAGTGCTGTCCAGGTGCTGCATTGTCGGAAGAGGGAGAGCTTAGCGACAACAAAAACTTCAATGTGATGCTGTTAGGATGGAGATAAAAACTCTCTCCGAAACATCTGTGTTTGAGGTGCACACGGAGGAAAATAAAAGACTTCATTTCAAACCAAAGAAATGCAGAAGAGGAGCTGAAGGTGGCGGAGTTTTCACACTCTTTTGTTATTACTGGAATAAATCTTCAGAACACCTCGGGTCCTTCTACTTCTCATTCAAGAGTACTGCCTTACACTTCATTCAATGGTGTCAAATTATGAATTATATGGAGGGTGCCATGTTGTTTCTTATTAAAAGAACCCTGCTTGCTTTCACACTGTTTCTTTTCATGTATCGAGGACGCTCTGTGGAACCATGGGAAGTTTTCTCTGCAGTGTCAAACACATGTCGGCCTCGGGCAGGGGGATCAACAGCCGAAACAAAGCTCACGTATTACCTTTCTCATCTGCGCCTCCTTCCTTTGTATCACACTGCAAACTTATGTAACTCTGTTCGTTTATGCTCCCTTTCTTTGGTCCTGTTCTCAGTGCAAACAAAGACAGCCTGCTTGTCACCTTAAAGGTTAGAGCCACTGTTTTCCTTCCTGCACGTGATGAGAATGCTTTTCCCCCCCTACAGCTGTATTTCCCACTTTGCTGCAACTTCTCGAAGCACCGACTCAGTCTGAGAGCTTCAAAAATGGTTTTTGCAGATTTCTTCTTCACTTTTTGTTCCGAGCAGCAGCCAGAGTTAATGGAGCCTGACAAAAAGTGTTGTTTGGGGCATTTTATGATCATTGTGCGGCACATAAATAGATGCTTAACTTTTGAGAGATTCCTTTCTCCAGACAGTAAAAGTGTCCTTGAGTTTAACGGCACACACTGTGATCTTAGGAGGGACTTTTCATGGGGAGTGTAACCCCGGCTAAATACAAGGTTTAACTGCATTCACAAAAGACTCAAAGAAACACAGAAGGTCTCACACTGTGCAAAATACTAAAAAAAATTCAATTCAAATGTAGTTGGGACATGTGCACTTGAGAAACTTGAAGAAACAAAGTACATTTACTTCAGTGCTGTACTTAAAGATGCTAAGAGGAGTTTCTAAGTAGTTACAAAAAAGTCTCACTTTTAGATATATGCCTGATGGGAATACACACTTTAAGATGAGTTTATAGCATCAAAATAGGTTATCTATAAATGCTATTTCTTAGCTTCACAGTCGGGTCGGACAGGGCTGGACTGGCCTGAAAACTCAACTTCAGGAAAAAGACAATTAAAACTAGAGCAAATTTATATTATTCAGACACGTCTTAGAGCACCGGGCTGTAAGTAGAGATATATAGACGGCTACAAAACTACGATACCAAGTTTTTCCAAAAATTGCTTGTTGTCACACATCAAAAACTACCGCTACGTAACTAGAAAGAGATACATTACCTCGTGGCTTTGCATCCTGTAAGTTGTTGAAAAAAGAAGTTGTAAAGCAATGCAGAGTTCTGAGGAAGGTCCGAACTGCATTCATTAGCATCACAACAAACACACGCTTTGGCTTGAGTCACATCTTTACGACAGTCGCCGCGCATGCTCATGGGTAGCAGAGTCTTTATGTCGCCGGAAATGGATTCTCCTCATAGCACCTTTCAGTACATTAAGAATCTGTATTTTACTTGAGTATTGGCCTGCCGCATTAATCAATAAATCAATTAACCAAAAGATTAATAAAAAGATCTGAATCACTGAAGAAATAATGTAATATACTATAACAGGGCTCCAGAGTGCAATCATTTTGGGCGTAAATTCACCCAAAATTTGTGAGAGTGCGCCTAACATTTTTTCTTGGGCGCACTGCTGCACCAAGAAAAAAACGTTAGGCGCACTTTTACAAACTTATTCTGACAAAAATAACTGAGGTCGCGAAAAAAATCATCCTAAAACGAACAAGACATAGCACCTGCTTAATTTTGAAATATTTTATTTAACTTGAGATGTTTGAGTTTGAAATGTTAAATGTCAGTTTAGTAAAGCACTTTAATTTGGAAATGTTTTATTTGGCTTAATGTTTTAGTTTCAACTTTTAAATTTAATTCAGCACTTTATTATATACTGCATATTTTCTTCAAAGAAAGAAAAGTATTTCTTGAAATCTTATTCTTGTTTAAAAAGCATTTACATTATGTAGAAGTGACCTTATGGTATTAAAGGTGACACTATGAAAAATTTGGGTGTACCTAATTTTTGTGCTGGTGCACTCTAAAAAAATGTTAGGTGCACTGTTGCAACCAATACAAAAAATTAGTCTTGAGCCCTGTATAAAATACTTTTCATACTACAGCTGAAACCCATTCACATTTTTTAAACTTGATAATACTCTGTGGGCCGGTTATGAAGCTGTGGAGGGTTAATCACCGAAGTTCGGTGTGATGACAGATTTGTAAAACAAGGTCAATTCTGGGGTGACTGTGTCCTTTTTCCTTTATAAAAGCTTTTATCTTTGGTTGATTTGGGAAATGGAAGGAAACATTAATATTTTCCCTTTTTAGAAAAAACACACACTATAAGGGCGGTTCCGCCAAAAGAGTGACATTTCTGTCCCCAGCATATTATTGTATATTGAATAGGGGTGTCCCGATACAACTTCTTCACCTCCGATACAATACCGATTTTGCAGTCTTGAGTATTGGCCCATACCGATATCAATCCGATACGATATCAGCAGGAATCATACAGACTTTTATCACTTATTTTGTAGTATGGACTGTAAGAAAAGGCTTGATCAGGTGAGACTACTCAAATAGAGAACATTAGTCAGCAATAGTAGATATGAGAAAAACTGAACAATGTGTTGTTAAGCAATGGGTTTAATACATTTTAATCTTAAACACAAGAATATGCTACAATTAAATAAATAAATGAAATATAAATTAGAAGACCCTGAAAAGTAAAGTGAAGAAATTCAGAAAAATTAAAAAACATATATTTTTAAATTGCAAAATAACCACTGTGTTCAACTTAAACATAAGTACATTCTACAACTGAATTAAAAAAATAAAAAAATAAATTAGAATGGACATCTTGTATCAGAATGCTTATATCAGATATTTTAGATGCAGGCCGATATATTTCAATATTTGTTTTTTTTGCCGATATCGGACCGATATCAGATATCAATATCGGATCGGGACACCCCTAATATTAAATGTATAAACACAAGTAATAATATATTACAAATTATTAGGGCTGTAATCAACCAAAGAAATTGTTGGTCGACCAAAACACAGCAAATTGTCACCAAAAATCGACCAATCGCGGGGGGGGGCTCAGCGGACCGCGGCTCAGTAAAACTGATATCATCACCTGCTATTGTTTTAGCCCAGTTTTTCTGCTTTGTGTCCCTTTTTAAAATGATCCACAAAATGACGTGCTGCTGCTGGATTAAACTTATATCAGCACCTGCTTCTGCTTCTGTTTTAGCCCAGTTTTGGCTTTGTGCCTCTTATTAAAATGCGCCAGTACATGACGCGCTGCAGCCACGGCGGGAGTACCTCCAAATGCCCTGCATCTTAAACCATTCATGGGACTCCTTAAGTGTTTCCATACAGAGTTCCATATTAGCCACGTTGTTCACTACAACAGACACTTTTTTTTCTGCTCGACCTTTGAGGCATCGGCAAGTTTATATAATCCGCAGCGATGTTTCTTCCCGTGTCCGCCTCTCCTTTTTTACCTCTCTCAAGCAGAAGACTCTTTGCTTTCCAGTCTTCATCAATGAAATGGGCAGTCACTTTCATATAGGACTCCATTTAAAGAGACGTCCACATCTGTTATTTTTATCTATTAACTCCGAAGCTTTCTCTTTTTTCCTCCCTCGTATTTTGCCGTGAGGGCGTGCGTAATTGTCTGGTGCGCTGGCACTGAATATCCAGGTTTCAGTGTTTTTCTTGGCCTTCCACGACACCAATGGGCCTCATATCCTCAGAAATAAATGGTCAATTCCTTCTGTGATGTCGTTTTTGCATTTGGGTGTTTATATGAGGCTTAAAATCCAGCACGGACTGGGTGAGGGATCCCGCCGCTGCAGCGCGGGCAGCGGGCAGAGCGCATGCAGTTATAAAACAAATAAACGATTATTAGACTAGAATATTGAAATGTTCTTGAATAAAAATATTGAAATGAGTGATAAATACATTAAAATGGTGTTCTGAGACATGATGGGGGTACTCAGAAAATAACTCCATTTCACTTGATACATTTCTTCTGATGAAATGAACTGAAGGGGGGAAAAAATAAAATGACACATTTGGTCGACCAATCAGAATTTTGGTTGACTGAGCACGCACCGACCGATTAGTCGACCAGTCGACTTGGACTTTACAGCCCTACAAATACTAAACACCATACACATTAATCTTTGTAGAAATTACATAGCATTTCTTGCCTGTCCCACAGCCAAACGCTACACTTTACTACAACGCATCATGAACAAAATCCTTCCAAAGCAAATTTTCTGTTGCATTTAAGTGTGACCCCATATTCTATCTACACTTTTAAAACAACAGTTTTACAAAAAAAGTCATTATATTTTGGTTAAAATTCACATTTTAGTGCTGTCCCCAGGTTTTCACTCATTGCTGTTACCCAAACACATTCCCCCTTTAAACTTCTGGAACATTCCACCAGTGACATGTTCTGCAGGAAGTGACATCATTTAGGTCTTCTGCAAGTCATGGGAAGACCAAAAGTAAGTTATCTCTTTTATTTTTACTTAAATTTAATGATATATTAGCTGTTTTAGAGATGGTCAATCTAAAAACTCAGTCCTGTTACCTACGTTATCTCTAAGACAACATTTGTTGATATCAAAAGTAAAATATTCAGTTAAATCTTATGTGCTCCATGTGCTCAAGCTACTAGCACAGATGCTAAGTGGCTATATTTCACACAATCGCTAATTTTATGTTTAAAAACTCCTTGTTGTTACCCTGAAAAAAAGTTTTTTTTTGTCATAAAAATGAGTATTTTTATCATGGAACCAAACATTTCTTCTAAATTAACTCTTTTTCTAAGGTAAACATTGTATGGGATGATATTCTTTTAAACATGGTTTTAAAATGACATTTGAGTTTTGGTAACAGCAGAGAAAACATGCAATGATAATAAACTTTCGAAAGTTACAATAAATGAAATAAAGTAGCCTGAGATTGAGCAGTACTCATTTTGAATGAGTAAATGTTTATGTTACTAAATTCTATATTGAAATGTGATGAAAAATGAAGTTTAATTTTGAAGAGTTACAACAAGCAAATGTCACTCTTTTGGCAGAACGACCCATAAGGAGGCTCTTACAGCTCTACCTTGAGAAACATTTACCATCTTAATGGTCATCATGATCTCAAAAAGATCAGCCACTTTAGTTTATGACAAAATGCGGCAGCTTGAACTTCAGATGGAAGAAAATATATCTTTGTGCAGAGACTGGAGAGAAAAAATGTTATAAACGTTAAATAATGGTCAGAGCCCTGATCACACATCCATAAATCTTACTCACTTTGTTTCTCATCATCACATTTATGTTGGTTTTCTCGATGTCAGAGACAGCTCAGAGACCCACTTTTGGGCCCTGACCCACAGGTTGAGAACCACTGCACTGGTAGACTGCATTTGGAGCTTCATGTTTTACAGACTGCTCTTCTATCATGGAGAATAAGTGATGCAGGAAACCTCAGGATGAATTTATCATTTGGAAAATGAAGTGAAAACCAGAGCTGGACTGATCAGGAGAGACGAGTTTTAATTAACCAACAGGCTGACTCGAGTTCACTTAAACCGTGCACGTGGGCAAACAAGACACCGCCCCAGACTGATGATCCCTCACCTTCACCTGCGCTCACAGACTCACGGATCTACAGGTGACGTCACCGCGCCTAAAAGAGTCTGTCCCAGAGCAGGACGGTCCCACAAGTCCTAACGCTGCATGTCACATCATATAAAAGAATAAACTCAGTTTAATGATTCATTTACCTGGTCCAGGTGTCGTCTCCCGGGAGGCTCAGCTGAGTTTTCAAAACACGGCTGCTGCACGCGACTCTTCTCTCTGATTGGTCGAAGCGTCGCCAGGTCATCAGGTGTTGCATTCACTAAACATGGGAAACTACAGCGTCTTTAGGGGCTCAGTCAATGCACAGCTCCATAAAATTATTATTATATTATTATATTAAATTTCTGAAGTGGAAATATCCAGGGCTACTGAAAAAATGTCCGGCCTAAATGAAGAGCTTAATCACTAAAGCAAATCTGTTCTCATTGTTCAATTAGAAGAGCAGTTCAACAGATGATGAATAACCTATAGGATTTATTTTTATCTTTTTAAAAATGGGACATTTGCAGGTTGGTGTCTACACCTAAAACCAAAACAAACATCAAAGATAGGAATAAAAAAAGAGTGTATTAAAAGACAAAGCAACAAAATAGATGACATACAGTCCAAAATAAAAATAGGCCTTGAGTTGGGGGACCATGGGAGTTATAAACAATGAATAATGAAGTGCTGGAGTGAAAACTAAAGTGCCAAATATGTGCTTTTTCTCACTGATTTCATAGTGGATTTTGCACTGAAGCTTGATTTGAAGAAAAACGTGAATCAAACTGAAATCGCAGTATCTGCCAGAATAATCAGAATTTATTGAAAAGTCAGCTTCAGGCCACTTTCAAATGTGGTGCTGAATCAGTCAGGACGCATTTAATGGGACTTTGACATCATTAGAGCAGCAGTTTACCTCAGGACAAATGTTTTCAAAGTCACTTCATGGACAGAACATAATCAGAGGTTATTAATATGGATATTGTTATTGAAAAGGTTATGCATTTTTCCGAGAATAAAGCGTTTTAGTTGTTTTTTTCATCTACAAACTTTAAACAATGCATAAAGGGAGGAGTAATGAAAGTGAGAGAGCGCTGGGGCGATCGACTGACGTCTCCATTACACGCATAATAAACGATAATCAAACGTTTGTATTATGAAATCTGATAAACTTAGTTTATTAACAGTGCACTGACTTTTTAAATGAATTAATCTGACTAAAAAAACAGTTTACAGGACGCAGAGACACTGATTATCAACTGCTGTCCATCTCATCCGTGAGCATTTGCGTGCTACTGTATGTTTCTATGAGACAGCGTCAGTCAGTGAGCAGTCTGCTCCTGTCTGATCTGCTCTCAGACAAACTAAGAAACATTAGAACAGATGATTAAACTAATTTTTTAGCCTCTTTGTTCACCTGTTCAGCTGCTATGGCTCTGAGATGTTTGGCTCTACCAGAGCCGAATCCTGGTTTGGGTTTAAAAGAAATAAAATATAGCCTTAATGACTTTAATAAGAGCTCATTCAAGGTGAGCTGCTGTAACATCAGGTTCTGTGTTATGGGACCAAACGTATCCAGCATGTGCAGCACAGTTTTGGTCTGTGTTTGTTGCCCCTCATCACACCGTGCTGTGCCTGATGTTGTTAATGTTCAACTAACATGGAGCTGTTCACATCACAGTCTGCAGTCAGGCCACATATACAGAAGTAATCTGAACAGCCAAACAAAAAAAATCAGATTTAAGCAATAAATTGAAATTGAGCATTAAGGGCTGCAGTGTGAGTGTAGCCTTACATCTTTTCCTGAAGTCGTTCAGCTCTAATGTGAGCTCTTTTTGCCCTCCAGCTGTCTGTGCTGCTCTTATGACTTAATGCTATCAATGGTGGACTGTGCCCGATTGGCAAGGCTGGTGTGATCAGCATGATACAGGAGGAAATGACTGTCTCTCCCCTTGGACACAACCCTTAAACACACCGTCAGTAACACAGCACTTCAGGAGCGTTCATCCTGCTTCAATAAGGTCAATACAATGATACGATGAGGATTCCATGAATTTCCATCATGCTGGAACGACGTCAGCCCAGTTTGAGCCCAGTTGGAGTCACGTAAGCCCCAGTTGAGCCCCATTTCTTGTGTCACCTTGAACAGGACACAGTCTGATACCTCCTTGTCAGTCGTCCTCAGAAAGCTTCAGGATTGAGCCCTGTACATGCCACCCTAACATCGTTCACCTTAGGACTACATTAGGCTTCCACCTCGTTATACTGAGAGCGGCGATTCTCCACAACAGTTTTGAACAGTTAAAGATTTTTGAAGAATGATTCACATTATTTTTTAAACTAGGGTTGGTAATCTGATTTAGACACTTTTTTTAAATACTGGCAGCAGGAATGAAACAGGGAAAACACCAACCAATAAAATATTTGTAGCCCACATTTTTAAACCAATCAAATCCTGTCGTCGTTCTGCCCGTACATTTAGCCGGCGTGCACAGACTCTGGTTCAGTGTAGATGAGCTGAGAGGGATCCAGCTACACTGGAGAATGCTTACCTGTCAAGTTGGGCTTTGAAAATAAGGGAAGCCCGCTGTGAGCCGTCCCACAACCCCAACCAAGCTCCAGTATCCCTCACATTTTAAGACAGGTGTAAAGAAATCTAAAATAAACTCTTTGTTTTTCTTGGTTTGTTCTATTGGCTCTAATCTCATGACAGCTGCCACCCAGGCTACTGCAGGTGGACGTTCTCACCAGGCTTTTCTTCTTCTTTGGTTTTACGGCAGTTAGCATCCATCATTTTGGAGCATTACCGCCCCCTTCAGGCTAGAGACAGAGTTCAGTTTGGAGAGGCAGAGGAATGTTTTTATTATTATATTTTCACACGGGAGATTTACGGGGGAATACTGATACAGGAGGACGTCAGGAAAGAGGATAAAATACGTAAAATACGGTAGTTTCATGGCCAAAACGGGAGACTTGACAGCTTTGTGGAGAATGGCAGAGGAACTACCTATACCCAGATCAACATCGGCTGTGAGCACTAACTAACTTTACATGTTTGTTTGGTGTTTTCTTACCGCTGACTGAGACATGACTTGGTGTAGTGTAAGACATAAACAGGGTGGGAGGGGCTAGACACAGCCCTGAGGAGATGCTACATTCAAATTCATGCTAGTTTTCCAAAATTACCGACCCTAGCTTTAAATGTGTGATCTGTTTGCCGCACACAAACGTCATCACTGCCTCTAAAAACTTGCCGTCCAACCTGAGAAAGCTAGTCGAGTAAGGTGAGTTGCACACATACCCAGAGCTGTTTCAGAACACTGCCATGCTGTCTTTGGATGAGGGTTAAATATCAGAAATGAAAACAGCGATGGTCTTCCTTTTGTGGATTCACTTGTGTTTCTATAGAGTTTCCATAGGCTTTGTAACATACTGTACAAGCTTTTTATTCTTCGTTCTATAAGCAGTGGGTTTTATCAGTCATTAAGTTCTGTAAATTCATTGTGGCAACAATAAAACAACAGGTTGACATCAAAAAGTAAATGTACTTTTAATACTTAATTATTTTCTAAAGCAGGTACTCCAGTACTTTAACTTAGTAAAAACTTTCACTTGTATTGGAGTAACATTTGAACAGGTGTATCTGTATTTTCACTCAAGTAATAGGGTGGAGTACTTTGTCCACCACTGGTCAAATCTACTTAGAATGATTAGATTTCTTGCCCCAGAACAGTCCCCTCATATTGGACGCATGGCTTTACTCAGCCCTTGTGCTCTAATGTCTACTGTGACTGCTGGTGGCTTCTGGAGCATCCTGGGGGGAAACTCTCCATGTCCCTAAAACCATCACTAATATGCATGAACATGATCTTTAACAGAGTGTAAGCAGCCATTACTGAAGGCCGAGCGATCCAACTAACCTGACATGCCAGATGGACAGCTCCATATTGAAAATATTTCACTAATCCATCTGGGGAGGAGCCCTGAGAAAATGTTTTCAGGGGCAGAACCTTCAAATACAGCAGCAGCTTGTGATTGGACGATTGTTTGGCTCAAAACACTCATCGCGGACCAATCCATATCAAGTAACGCTGCTATGATGTAGCATATGTAGTGGCTAAACCTAGCGGATAATGGTTAGCCGTTAGTTGCTACAGCTAATGGCTGACAAGGGCAAACAACTTTAAATGGCCCTTAGCCCTAGCAGCTAGCTGTTGTTAGCTGCTACGGCTAACGTCCAACTGCTGTCTGCCCTTGCTAGCCGCTAGCTGCTAGCTTAACTACCTTAAGACTATCGTTTCACATTAAATTATCCCACACAGATGTATCGTTTAACTTTTATATGGGACATGAACCTCGTCAAAAACAATCCCTACTAAGTAAACTTATGAGGAGAACAGATTTAGCCAAGTATAACTGGTACATGAGGGCTAACTGACATCAGCCTCCATTATTTGTACAACAGCAAGTGACTTCACTTCCTGTTAAGTCACTTCCTGTTGTCGTTACACCCACAGTTCCCACTACTCCCACCTCCATTCCCTGATTGGGCTGTTAAGCATTAGCCGAGTGAAACCGTTGGACAATGAAGGCTGGCAAGACAGAAATGCATGATTTCACTGAATCAGGCGGGTCTGTCTGCTCTGCAAGGCTACAACCCAACAAAAGGAGACGGGGAAGTTTTCAGAGTTTAAAGGGAAGATCAAAATCATTAAAATGTGTATTTTGCGTAATATTGTGACCTAGAAGTGAAACATGCCAGATTTTCCCCATGCTTGTTGTTAAAACACTGAGAGCTTAAGTCTGTGTATTTCTAATCCTGTTGAGTGTTACAATCATAAAACAAACAAACCCTTGAATTTCGGCGTCGTGCTGCCGTCGTGCTTCTTATGAACTTACCGGCATCCTGGTGCAATCTCCTCACGAGAGGCATTCCCCACCATGTCTCAGCCTCTGAGCCTTCTTCTCTGCCATGTGATGTCTGTTTTGGAGGGGAAAAAAAAGAACAGCATGAGCCGAGCAGCCAATTTGCATTTTAAAGACTTGAATTCAGTAGCAACAGTAAACAGTGTTGCTTCATTTCAGCAGAAGCTTTTGGTGATTGTAGACTGGAGATGTCACCTCATACCTGACACTGGAGTATCTGTTAGAGCTTGAAAAACCAAAACCCCAGGCCCAAGACATACAGTACAGCAGCACATTATGAACACTGGAAACATTAAGTTCAGAAGCATTTTAGAGTCAGAAATGCTTTATTAAACCCAGAGGAGACATTCTGTCATTTCATTTGCTCTTACACACAGTACAGGAGCAGAAAATTAAATAAAGACATTAAATTGAACAAGTATATGGCAGAGGAGTGTGTGATTAGTGAGAGCGATGTAAACAATAATAAACAATAAAACTGATGTTGAAATTGATAAGTATGTTGCTATGAAGTGTATGAATATTGGATAAACAGTAGATTTAACCCTGTCATGCATGAATTATTGAATCACAAAGATAATTTTTTCACTGCTTCTTTTTACTTTCAAACAAGTTAAAAATTGCCTTTTTTATTCAATGTTATATTTTGAGGGACTTCTGCATCTGTCCACTTCACTGTGTATCAACAGTAGAAAAAGTAATTTAATGAACTTAATAGGGGTCCCAAGACACATGTCTCTGGCAAACATTTATTAAGAGTAAGTAAAAGAAAAAGCAAAATCTGAAGTTAATGTTTTATTGCTGTTTAATCGAACTATTCACTTGTGAATTACACCAAAATCTAAAATAGGAAATACAAACATTTTCGAAATCCAAACAGCAAATACCAAATTTGACCTCCATCAGCTGTTTTGGATATCTTGATATTGAAAAAAAAAAAAAAATACAATAAAAAAAAAAAAAGGTGAAAAGATAATATTTATATGAAACTTAAGACAAGGGTTCGGGAGTTCACCAACTGATAGTCGTAAAGTACTCCAACCTAAAGGTAAACATATTCCAATTATCTGTCTACTGTAGTGATAACCATGCATGAAAGGGTTAATATTTATACGGACAGTTACTTATTATGTATATTCATGTAAGTATGTATGTGTGACTGCATAGGTGCAAATTTTATTTCCATAGATCTTTCTGTAGTATATGTATGTCTAAACTGATACTTATATGTTAGATACGTATGTGTATGTGTATATAAATATATATGGATGTTTGTGTGTGTGCATGTATGTATGTATATAAATATATAGTCTAAAAATGTACAAACTGCGCTGATGATACAAAGATGGATGGAATTTGTTGCTGATATGCAAAGATTCACATAAGTTACAGATGGAGGGGGCAGGCGTGATATTTTGCCATGGGGACCTTACACCGACGTTATCTGTAAATTATCGGGTTGACCCGGTGTGATGTTCCCATTGAAGCCGATTGGAGGCGAGCCATTTAAATCCATGTCGACCTGGGTCGAAATGCTGATTAAACCCTTTCAAACTGCCTTCAGGAGCCAATTGTTACCGGGTTAAATGGGTTTTTTGGCCAGTCTGAAAGGGGCATAAGTAAGAAGTAAGAAGTAATGAGTAACTAGCAAACACTACTTTTTAAAAGTAACTTCCTCATCACTGTCTATGACAAATCTACAGACCCATTTGTCAGCTGTCCAGCAACTTCCTTGGCAGGACCCCAAAGAAAAAGGCATACAATGAATTGACTGCACGGACATGCAGCGCAGTAGAGGGGAGAAGTATAATGTAAAATAATTAGCAGCGGGTTCAGGGGGAGGTTATTAAATATCTTTAGGTTGTTTGCGTGTATATTCGTAAACTCTTCAAGTGTAATTTTGAGGAAAAGTGCAGCCCTACTCCAGACTGTAGCTCTCAAACATCCCCAAACCGCTGCTACTTGATTAAGCTGAAGTGAAGCACAGTTGATAAAAAGTGGAGCGCTAATTAGGCCTCTTGTTCATCAAGGCTGTAGTCTGATTTGGAAAACAACATGGCCTTTTGATCAGCGATACTGTCTGCTTGGAGGAAACCTGGCAACCCTGAGAGCAAGCATTGGGATGTTGTGTGCGGCGCAGCTGAAGCACGCCTGCACCGTACACACTCGCCTCCTCCGGGCTGAGGGATGATATCCAGGTGCTCACTCGGCAGAGTCCAGTCTGTTTTAGTGTCATTTATGGGTTATGTAACAGCATGGCAGCACTTTGCCTGAAGGTAAAGACAGAGAAGGATGCACCCTTGATCAAATTACATGCGGTGCACCTTCACTGGGATGAAAATAAAATGATAAGCCTCGGGAGCACAATTGGATGCATTTAGAGTGAGCCGTCATAGGAAAGAAAATGACAAACCCCAGACAACGGGAGGCTGCTCATGCGTCATCTGCAGTGTTTACTGAGGAGAAAAACATTTTAAACTGTGGCTATATAAATATTAATGCTCTTAAAATGTTTGCAAAGCACAAATCCTTTTGGCCTGATAAATATTTACACACTGTGACTCCTTAATTGGCTGCAGCTCGTTAGACGAAGGTCACATTTCTATCTGCTGACAGCCTGGATTCTTTGAATGAAATCACAGAGTGGAATGAAGATTTCTCTTTCTGCTGTAATGTTTCATGATTTTTTCTGATGAACACACACACACACACACACACACACACACACACACACTGGGATAAAGATTCAAACTCAGCACGTCCTCTCAAACTGAAGGAAATCAGCAGGAGAAGTCACATTTTGGGAATTAGGGCTTCGCATGCGGTGGTAAATATCGTCAATTCTGGAGCCTCTGAATGTGCAGGCTCGTTTTATTGTTTGTTTAAGCCGCTGGTGTTCACTCAAGAATCAGTGAATCAGCAATGATGTAGACACAAGTGACAGGAAGCAAATCAAATTTTAACCCTTCACTGCAAAACGGTATATCTGTGACTCTGGCAACCTCCAAATGGACTGTGTATAAAGAAGAGGGATGTACACTATTGGATTTTGCCGATATCCAATATGCCGAAATTTTTGGATTCGTTATATTCTGATACCGATATTTCAGGTCAAGAGCTCTGTGCTTTATTAAATGGACTTGTTTCTTTTAGTGTTACAGCATATTATCACATTAACAGATGTAAAACAACATAGTTTTTAACTCTTGCAAAAATGAAACCCTCGATGTTTAAATGTACCCACGCAGTGATGAGAAAGTGCATCAATTTTGACCATTTGTATAATTTGCTGATATTCCAGCCCAATATATAGTTGATTTGTTTGGCCAATATATCAGCTGTATTGCAGAGCAGACGGACCTGCCTGATTCTGAAATCATGCTTCTCCGTCTTGCCGGCCTCCACCGTCCAATGATTTCACTCAGCTTAATGCTTAACAGCCCAATCAGGGAAGAGAGGCGGGAGCAGCAGTAGTGACAACAACAGGAAGTGACTTAACAGGAAGTGAAGTCACTTCCTCTTGTACAAATAATGTCAGCAAATGTCAGTTAGCTATCATGGGGTGCTTCCCAATGTGCCAAAATGCAGTCTCCTCTCTCCTCTCTCCTCCGCGACACCGGAAGTACTTTGTGAGCAGCCATATTGAAGGACATTCCAAAGCACCAAATGCGCTCGGAGGAGAGAGGAGAGAGGAGAGAGGTCTGGAGGAGGCATAATCGAGGAAACACAAGTGCAGGCTTCGTGGAAGTCTTTTCACTGACAGACACGCCCCCTTGTGACGTATCAGCAGCCGGCTGTAAAGCGTCAGCTGCCCACATGTGTGAAATGTAAACATCACAGAGCAAAAGAAAGTGTTCAAGTGTAATTAGCAACTTTTGGGAGTCATTGTGATGAGTATATCTACATTTCACACAAAGCAGCCGATGTGTAGGCCTAATGTTCCCTCAAAATGTGAGCAGTTACTAAATTTCAGTGTCTCTTTTATCAGTTTTTTTTATTTTCCTCACTGTGCAAAGAAATATTTGACTCATAATTTAAAAGTGTTTTGAGCTGGACATATTGATATCACAGAAAATATTGAACACTATCATGGGGCAGTTCTTTTCAGGTTTTCCATCTGTTGTCTGTCCTGATTTATCTGTGTTGTTTTGTTTATGTCTGTAACTGTAAGGCTGCTACAGTAAACAGGTCTGTTCAGGAAAACACATTTTAGATGAGATTAGATTAGACAACTTTATTTATCCCAAAGGGCCTTGACCCAGATCATGCATACATTCACAAACAGCAAACATGGACAATAACAAATAATAAAAAAATGAGATGCTTATTGACAAATATCAGCACCCAATAGACCCTGGGGTCAGGCAGATTATAATGCACATGAATGAAAAGCATGTTTTATGTAGTTCCTGATCTAACCAAGCATAAATAAGGAGAGAAAGTAGTGAATTGTACATTGTTATCTCAGGCCTTTACATTTTTTCTATATAAAAACACAGAGGGGGGTTTAAGTGCTTATAGCAGAATAAAAACATTATTTATGAACACAAAGTGGCTGCAATATAACAATTAAAAATTCCTATCATTCTGTGCCTGGGAAAACGTGACATTTTTCTTTTTCATTCATGAACATATTCATGTTAAACAGATCTAAAAGTGAATATGAATGTACCGCGGTCGAGCGCCCTGTTGCTTACATTATTATCCTCATTTCAGTTTCTCCCGTGTGCTCGGACCGGCATATGCAGCTGTGACGCCGTTATCACTAAAAGACGTCGCTTCATGTGACGCTCCGGAGGAGACGTCTCAATGCTCATAAAATGAACCTCCTCGTCTCCTCTCTCCTCTCTTCGTTTCCTCGTGTCTCTGGCATGCATCTCTGGTAGGCGGGACTAAGACGCAAGTGAACGACTCAAGTGGAGGAGGCGAGGATGCAACTTTGGAGCTTTGAGAAGCACCCATGATTACTCAGTTATACTTGGCGAAATCTGCTCTCCTCATGAGTTTACTTCATAGGGATTGTCTTTGACGAGGTTCATGTCACATATAAGTGTTAAATGATTCATCTGTGTGGTATAATTAAATGTGAAATGTTAGTCTCAAGGTAGTTAAGCTAGCGGCTAACAAAGGCAAAACACAGTTGGCCGCTATGGCTAACGGCCATTTACTGTTGTTTGCCCTTGTCAGCCATTAGCTGTAGCAGCTAATGGCTAACCGTTAGCCGCTAGGTTTAGCCACAACATATGCTACATCATAACAGCGCTGCTTGATATGGATTGGTCTGCGATGAGTGGTTTGGAGCCAAACGATCGTCTAATCACAAGCTGCTGTTGTTTTAGAAGGTTCTATCCCTGAAAACATTTTCACAGGGCTCCTCCCAGATGGATTAGTGAAATATTTTTAATATGGAACTGTCCATCTGGCATGTCAGGTTATATCAGCTGTAAATGTCTACAAAAATTTCAATATCAGCAGATACAATACTTAACTTTTTAGCTATATCAGCCGACACCAAAATCATTCCAATAACATCTCCCACCCCTAATAAAGAGGTATGCATACTTTTTACAGTTCTATTGAAACTGATCTATCATGCTTTGTGATATTTGCTTGTTTGTGCTTCTTTGGATCCTGGGAAAGATGAACTGTCACTGCTCCTCTCTGCAGTATTTCACTTTTCAATTCTGAAAAAGTGGTGAGCCACATCTCAGAGACATGCATGTTAAGCTAACCAAAGAGTGAAAAGCTTGTAGCCTCTTTGATTGGCCTGCTGACAAAACGAGGGGCCACTTCTTTCAGAACCAATCCTTGGATCTTTTCATTAGTCTTTTGAGAGTGTTGCAGTGGAAATATGATCTGTTGTTACCTAAACTTTGTCCTCTGAACTGCTTAAAAAATGTGCTTGAGTTATCACCAAGAGCAGCTCAAGATGACACTGTGACATTTTTAAACTCCATTTTCTAAAGCGAGAGCAGATCATGAAAAGACTTCTTTGCATTTGGCTCAGTAGATGACCACACTTGATCTGGCAGCAGCTGGATACAATGGCTTTTTATCAGCCAGATTCACTTTGCAAAGATTCAAGCTGGAACCATAACCTCAGTCTGCAGAGGCACTGACCAATCAGAGCTCTTTAAAGGAACATTCCAACATTTTCGTGTCTTGCCTCACTCCTGAGTCCATGACAAGCAGGTAGACTCCATTCTTTTGACTGTGCTTCCAATGACAAGGAAGAGACAGACAAAGCTCGCCCACAGCTAGTTAGCTTAGCTCAAAAACTGGGAGTCAATGGGTAGTGTTAGCCTGCCTCTGCCTACAGTCATCAGATAAACTCTTCAGCAACTCTGTGTGCTTGTTGTGACTTGTTTTCATCATGTTATGGTACTTAATCTTTTATTAGACCCCCTGTTATCCAACTCAACAACACATTTTCACCTCCAGCTCCAGCCTACAGCAATCTACACACAAAAACAAGTCATCAGCTGAAACAGAGACCTTTCCAGAAACACAAAAGGTGTCTTTCTACAACCAAAACTTGGGAAACTAGCAGCCAAAGAAGACTGTAGACCGTCGAGGTAGTCCGAAAATGTGTCTTACCA
This sequence comes from Scarus forsteni, assembly GCA_036419115.1. Classification (NCBI taxonomy): domain Eukaryota; kingdom Metazoa; phylum Chordata; class Actinopteri; order Labriformes; family Labridae; genus Scarus; species Scarus forsteni. Next base: position 1,243,615 of record JAZDUH010000035.1, read on the forward strand.
TCGCTGTTTTGCCATACAACATCAACTTTGAGAGCTTCCGATCATACCAGGGTGATGCAAAAGGCACTAATGTTTGTTTAGGGCAAAAACAGAGCAACATTTTTATGTAATTTCTGGATCCTGAAGCTCTGTTGGTGCGTTTCACTTCTGCTGGGAGGTCGGGATTTCAAAGTCAGAAACTTCAACAAGGAATGTGGGGATCTTCACACTCCCAAGTTGACAATCAAAGATGGCTGCCCCCAGTCTAAACAGTTAATAAGTTGCTGTAATAGGAACTTATTAATTGTTTAGTTACAAAGCAACGCGTTACAGTAACAAAACTACTTTTTTGGGTAAAAAGTAAAGTATGCACTACTATTAAAAATTTGGTAACGAAACCTAGTTCCTTTTTTAATGCAGCGCGACGTTACATTTCCCCCAGACAGACCTGACACTGAAGCTGCCTTCTCAGCTGCTCGCACAGACACGAGCAGCGTTGCCAAGTCCGCTCGTTATAAGCGTCTAAGGGCAGAAAATGTTGTGAGTCACAGCCAGTGGTGTAAAGGAACGAAGTAATAGTACTTAGTTACAGTACTTAAGTATGTTTTGGGAGTATCTATACTTTACTTGAGTTTATATGTTTTTTGCAACTTTCACTTTTACTTCACTACATTAAAAATTAAAAAATGATACTTTTACTTCGTTACATTTAAATTGTCAACTTAGTTACTCGCTACATAATAAAATGTGAATATAAATTACACTTATTTTCACATTTTATTTTGAAGAGGATCGTACAGACTGTTCGTGCTCTTGCACGAAGCTGAACACACCTCTGCCTGCTTCTGCAGCCTGTGAACGACTGTTTAGCATTGCAGGGCTTGTATTCAGCCCGCGAAGAGCAAGACTGAACTCATGCAATTTTGAAAATCAACTAAAGATGAACCGCAAGTTTGTGGACTTTACGTGAGTGAGGAATGGAGAGAGGAAGTAAGAGGTGAAGGGAGCTGAGGGAGGGAGGAAGAGTTAAACTTAATAAAGCTTGGGAGAGCAACAACTATTTGTACCTGTTATCTTTGTTTGTACTTTTACTTTTAATACTTAAGTACATTTAATAGGCGCTACTTTAAGACTTTTACTTAAGTGATTTTTTAATGAGTGACTTTCACTTTTAGTTGAGTATATTTTATATAAGGTATCTTTACTTTTACTCAAGTATGGGTTTCAAGGACTTTTTACACCACTGGTCACAGCCGCGGGTCTCAGTTTTTTGGGCTTGTTTCTGGATGTGAAGTTTCTTCTTGGGGCTCTTAAGTCTGTGTGTATCCCCCTGATTATCTTCCAGCTCCTAACATAAAGGAAAACACGACTGCAGCAGGCAGTTTGTCCACTTCCACGTTTCCTGGTTATCGTGCACGCCCCCAAACACACTCACGAACATGCTCCAGAGCCAAAGTTGCCAGGTCTGCTTGTTATAAGTGACGGTCTTTTCTTGAATAGATGCTTGGCACTGTGATACTGAAATGTAATGTAGACGAAAATTAACACACTTTATGTAGATTTCTCCTTTTAAAAAGTATTAAATGACATTAGGAAAGAAAATAGCTGGAGGTTGCTTATTATGGGCTTGTTTTTATTGACCTGGTTGTTTATTTCAGAAGCAAAATGTGGAAACACTGGGCAGGAGCTCTGATTCCACAGGGTATGTGACATTTTGTTAAATAAAGAGCACAAAAAACTGTTATGTTCTCTGTTGTAGAACTTTTTGTAGGCCTTCACATTTAGGAACAGATATGGGGTTCTGTCCATGATCAAGCAAGGTAAAAGTAACGGAAAAGTAACGAGTAACTTAAAAAGTTGCCTTTCATAGAGGGTAACTAAGTAAAGTAACGAGTTACTTTTTTCAGAATAACGAGTAACAAGGAAACACTACTTTTTAAAAGTAACTTCCCAACACTGGTATCACCCCCAGTGTTGGGAGTAACGGTGTTAGAAATAGCGACGTTGCAAACACTGTTATGTTTTCCTGGTAACAGGTAATCTAATTAATCATTTTTTAATGCGTTATAACACCGTTATGTTACTGACAGTGAAATGCGGCGCATTACTTTGCTCTGATATCAAGCAGCTGTTATCTGACCTGCCTTGCTCTGCCAGACACCGAGCAGGAGCTGCACCGCTAACAGACAGACGAAAGAACATGACGCCAGAGTTGCCAGGTCTGCTTATTATAAGCGACTTTCGGCTTCTTCTTTTTCTAACTTGCATGTGTATATTGGGAGTTGTAGGTTTCACTTTTTTGGGCTAATAGTGCAATTGCTTATTTGGGCTTGTTGTGCCTCCAAACCATCAATATAAACCCAATTCAGAAGTTATTAAAATTATTTTATCCCACCCTAACACAAATTTAAAATTACGGTAAAAGGTGTTTCCACCTAAAATAAATCTGTAAACCCAGATTTATATTGATTTCTAATGTGGCGACTACTGTTTTCACCATAATAAAGTTGTAGAGGATTAAGATAAAACTTAGATAAAACCTGACATGTCTTTTTGGTTCCAAAAATCAAAGTTAGACTGTTTAGCAATGACAGAGTTACAAATAACAGCAGCCCCTCCCTTCACTTCTGTATAAAGAAAAAGATGAAGAAGAAATGTGACTTTGAAATTGAAATGTAACATGTAAAAAAAAATTAAAGCATTCTTCATGTAGGTTCCTCTCTTCAAAAATGCTTATTTCAATCACAAAATCTGGCAACACAGCTAGCTGCAGCAATGGTGAGTCCGGAGCGTCTGTGGAGTTAAAACTGGAGTTTTCAGGATGGAAGTAAAAGAAGTAAAAGTCAAGAACACACATGTGAAGTGTCCATTATGTCCTAAAGCAAAGTGTTTGTCTGTTGTTAGTAAATCTAAAATCTAGAGACCAAAAACAGCGAGAACTCCGCTGATGATGTCAGAGCTGCTGCAGCAGGTAACAACAAGGAAGGACACAGAGACGGAGACACACAGTTCAAGAGGAAAAGAGTTTTCAGAAAAGTAACTCATCAGTTACTTTACCTGGTAACTAATTACATTTATGAAGCAGTAACTCTGTTAGTAATTCAACTACTTTTTTGGAAAAGTAACTAGTGACTTTTTTTAACATATGATACATTTCTAATTTTGCCCTGCATCACTTTATAACAATAATTCTTTTCAGAGATGATGTAAACATATTTTATTATTCCTTTTTAAAGTGTTATGGTCACTCTAGCATCATTTCTAAGGGATGTTCACAATAATTTTTCTGTCCCAGTAACACATATACTGATAATTACACATCTGAACAAATCTCTCCAGTGTTACTTTTATTATGACACCAACAATTCAAATAGACCTCGTGGGAAAAGAGATATACTCTTTTCTTTGTGGGCATGTCATTTTCAAGAAGAGGGATTAAAAAAGGGTTTGAAATGGTTTTAACTTGAGAAACATCAGGCTCCTGGTACCTCCTGTTGTTTCAAATAAAGGCTCTGGTCTTTATTTGAGGATTCACAGTAAATTTAACTGAGGACATTTTGCTGCCAACAGTTTAAGGGTCAGATGAGGCTGTAAAAGCATAAAGCGACTGGTGAAGTGTCAGTGCTCTGTTGTTTATTCATGAAACTTAAATGAACTTTTTTTTAATTAAGGCCTCAGCTTTTTCAACTGTAACAGAAAATCACACTAAGAGCCCATGATAGTGTTTCTAACAGCCTCTTACACCCTCATGATACTTCAAATTAATGTACAGTTGTGAGAATAAACATCATTTGTGGGTACGAGAGGAGCAGGAATCCTAAAAAAAAAATCTGCAGGCGGAAAGTAAATATGCAGCAGGACGTAGACAAGAGGCTGGAGGAGATCCAGCAGCAGAGGCCGAGGATTATGATTAACAAATGAGGAAGAGGTTAAGAGAAATTATTGCTGACTATAATTAATAATTGCAGCAGGGTGATATCCAGATGGTGGTCTTAATTCAGAGCTGTAATCTATCTCGCAGCACCATCACTGTGAGGAGATGCTAGACAAAAAGGCCATCAGTCACCGAGAGGGGGGGCATTCATTAAATTACACAGGTTATTATATTTTCATTAATTTAATTTCTGTCCAATCACAGGAAAATAAAACTGAGGCTCATTCATCAAGTTTCTACATTATAGAAAAAAGAGGGAAGCCCTGTTCAGCTGGGGAAATGATTTACAGAGTTTTCTAATACCACTGTACTTCCCCCTCTATCCATCCATCTGGTACCTCACTCCAGTATTATACCACACACAGAAAGCCCCGGTGCATCACAGGTGTCTTTAACATTTTCCACCTGATGCCAAAGTCTCTTGCACATCCAGCTCTTCTTTAAAAGCTAATGGTCACAGGTACTTCCTCTCTATTTTGAATACCTTTCCTGAGACTTTGTAGGTGGAATTCTTTCTTGTTCTGCTTAATTTACAACTTCAGCAGCTCAACAGTCCGGAGTCTCTTCAACAGGAGACAAGTCTGGGCCCTGATGGCAGCATGATGCTCCTAAACCTGTATGAACCTTTCAGCATCAATGGAGCCTTCACAGGTGTGCAGGTTACCCATGCCATGGGCACTAACACCCCCCATACCCTCACAGATTCTGTCTTTTGGCCTTTGCTCTGATAACAGTCTGGATGGTCCTTTTCCTCTTTAGCCTGGAGGACACCACGTCCATGATGTCCAAAAACAGTCTGAAATGTGGACTCAGACCACAGCAGACTTTTCCACTTTGCCTCAGTCCATCTCAACAGAGTTTGACTTTTGACCTTGTAGCTGTAGAGATGAACTGTGTTAAAGGTATAGTCAGCGATGTAGGAGAAAACGAGTGGAGAGGTTTGCTTATCAACAAATTTAGACTCGCCTCTCGCAAGCTGATGGACGTGCATCGTCATGGAAACGTCCGTAGAAACCGAGTAGCTGACCATCTTAGCTAAGGTAACCCTGACTCGTCAGACAACTCAACTGCCATTATTGAAAACATCACAACAACAGTACATTCTGGCAGATTAGACAATAAGATGAATGCCCGACGGCTGTTACTGTTATGTGAAGCACCACAAAGCTAATGTTGCTAACCTATCCAGCAGAAAGACGGCGACATCCGCATCAGTTTTCAGGTCTTTCAATTGGCAGGGTTCCCTCCACTATCGGAAAGCAACACCAATGTTGACCCCAGTCTTCTCTCTTTCATGGTCATAGCCCTTCTTTTCCACTTTCTGCTCCTCTGACCTTTTCCTTTTGGGCTGTTTTTCAGCCATTGCTACTGCACCTATTGTATCTCTCTCTCTTACGATATTCACTTGTGTCCAATTAACCTGTTCACGTGTGCAATGATTAACCCTTTGGCAGAAGTCATGATTAAATTCAGGTATATTCAATGTTTTAAGAAACAGAAAAAATCCAATCATTGTTTTGTTCCAGTAGCACTTCAGCAAACAGAGAAAACCACAAACAAACCAAAAAACAGATATTTTCTTGGTGTGGGATTGAAAGGTTTTAAAAGCTAACAGTTGATTGTATGAGGACAAAAAATGAGACTAATAATTAGAAAAGGCAGAAATGTCTGTAAAAAATGCAAAAATAATGTAAAAGATGATATTGAGTTTTACAAACACATTTTTTATGAATAACAGACTTTATGTGCACATACATATCAAATCAGTAAATGGGTATGTTAAGTATTTAAAATAACAATTCAGGGTGCCCCATCCAACATTGATATTGGATATCAGTCTGATATCAGCAACAAAAAAAAACAAATGTTGGATTATGTCGGCCTGCATCTAAAATCTCTGATAAAAGCTGTCTATTCTCATGTATTTTTTAACTTAATTCAGTTGTAGAATAGGCTGATGTTCAAGTTAAACACAGTGGTTATTTACATTTTAAAAATGTATTTTTGTTTTTGTTGAATTTATTGAGGTTACTTTTTAGGGACTTCAAATGTAGTTTTTATTTGTTTATTTAATTGTATATTATTCTCAACTTTCAGGTTAAATTCAATTAACCTATTGGTTAATAACAAATGGGTCAGTTTTTCTCATCCCTACTATTGCTGACTACTGTTCTCTGTTTGAGTAATCTCACCTGATCAAGACTTTTCTTACAGTCCATACTACAAAATAAGGAATAAAAGTCTGTTTGATTCCCGCTGATATCGTATCGGATTGATATCGGGATTGACCAATACTCAAGGCTGTAATATCAGTATCCTATCGGAGGTGAAAAAGTTGTATCAGGACACCCCTATAATGATGGTAAAAATAATCGTAGCTTTAAGCTTTTTAAACCTTTAAATCCCACAAACAAAATATCAGTTCTTTTGGTTTGTTTGCAGTTTTTTCTGTATCATAAAACGACATGTTATGTTTATTTAACACTTTTGATTTTCCTGAATTTAATGACCTCTGCCTAACAGTTGAGCTGGGAGTTAAATGGTTAATGAAGATTAAATATCTTGTTTTTGTTGTGTATTTAGTTGAATATAGGAAAAAGGATTTGGAAAATCACAGTTTTCTGTTCTTTTATTAATGTTTTCCACAAAGTCCAAACTTCATTAGAATCTGGGTTTATAAAACAGACAAAACAACAGACCATCACACAGGACTGTTTGTCCTCAGATGGCTGGAGAAGTCACACAAAAAGGTCCGACAGACTCATTGTACTTACCTTTAATAACTCTGATTGACATTAACGTGTAAGAGCGGACTTTAATTGCACCTAATGCGTGGATTAAGACAGATAACCCCTCGCCTGGATTAACTGCTAATCCATGTACTAATTACACCTAGAGGCAATATTATAGTCTGCCATTTTGAGAGATTAGAGGGCACTCTTTTATGAATTCACGGATTTACATTAAGTATCACACAGTAAACACTGGCGGAGGATTTATTGAAATATCAAAACTGCTTTAATTAAAGTTTGCTGTTGAATATATCTGTGTTCGATGTTCTGTTTGGTACGATGAGTGAGACGTTCTTCTTCTTGAATTTAAAAACCGTGTGCTCCCCAACACGTGTGGCCTTTTTGACATGCGGACCCTTTCACATTTAAAACGGAGATAACACGCCGGAGACGTCCCTACTGAGCGGAGCCCAGCACGCTTTCAGAGAGGAGCGGGATCAAATGACTCACACTGCTGTTTGTGTTTTACACACCGATTCACAAACTGGTATTTCCATATCCGCCTCGCTCTGCCTTTTCTAAATATTCCCTGTTTTATTCTTCAAGTTCAATCCTAACAAACACTTCTTAAGATGCTGCTGTTTCACGTTAATATTTAGACATTCATAATAGTTTGTGCCAACTCAGAATGTCCAACTCATCTCACAGTTATAGTCCATTGAAACTTTATTAAAGGAACAGTCCAACATTTTTGTTGTTTTCATGGCTGTGTCCAAAATGGCATACTAACGTACTACATACTACAAACTCATGTGTATATACTGTATACTACATACTGTAAGTATGATTAGGATGCCAACCGTTCAGACTGTAGTATACTACTAACTTTCCCATGATGCATTTCAAACCCTCGACGACAAAAATCCAGGCTATCAAATATCTCTGTTGATTCGCCACATTTGAAAGTTCAGAGAGCATTTTAGGTGGGAAAGTCACCACGTAGAATACCAAAATGTGGTCATTTGAGCCATAAAACGTACGGATACAAATTTCATTTCAGCATTTCGGACATTCCGCTATGCGCCCCAATTATGCTATCAAAGAAACTTCCGGTTGGCTCTAAAACAAGAGCCCAATTTACAAAAGCGTTAAGAACTAAAAGGAGATCATAAAAGACGCATTTATTTTGAAAATGGGAAGTTTGCTAGTGGCTGATTTTTAGCTGAATGCCGGTTGGTCTTGCATGGTGCAATGCATTATGGGGTGTTTGAGTGTGACTAGTATGTCCATCTTGCGCACTTAAAATTTTTTCCAATATAGTATACATCCGGGTATTTCTCGCACACTCAATCTTTTCAAACCATCTAATGTGAACACACTACATACCCATTTTGACATCACACTTAGTATGAGTAGTACGTTAGTATGCCATTTCGGACACAGCCTATGTCTTGTCTCTTCTGAGTCCATGACAAACAGTTGACACCATTCTTTCGACTGTTTGCACAGTTAGTTAGCTTAGCTCAAACACTGGGAGTCAATGGGTAGTGTTAGCCTGTCTCTGCCTACAGTCACCACATAAACTGTACTCTAAATGGTCCTGTGTGCTTTTTGTGACTCATTTTTTACCCGTATTATCTACTCTTAAACAGAGGCTTTATTTTCTTTATCTACTTCTGTTGTAGTTTGTGCTAGCAATGTTACATTCGCAAACCAGTTGAGTCTTTTGAACAGTTTTTTTAAATGAACAATGAGAACCGATTTGCAGTCCTAAGTGAGCTATTATAACAGCCTATCTGTTTAAGGCACTACAGCCACAATCTACAGGTCAGAAAGTTAAACCATGTAAGAAACAAACTTTGACAAAACATGTCAGAAGTGAAGCAAAAAATATCATTTCTATAGAGGAGTTTGTCAAATAGTTTTTTAATTTAATAAAGAAATGTGGTCCAGATCTGATACAACTGCTGTTGCAGCTGTTAGCTTCTGCACTAATCTATGTACAAGCATTACATTATTGTAGATTGTCTGAATAGATGGTCTGATTACAGACATTGAATCAGGCAGGACAATTTGGGCTGCAAGGTTAGTGACATTGTTTCAATCAGGTGGCTTTTTGAGCATTCTTCGACCCTACTGCAGGCATCGAATGCTAAAAAAGTGAATATTTGCTAAATTGGTTTCAGCGATAGAACATATATCTATGCTTGTTGTATATTCAGCTGAACAAAGGTTTGAAAGGATTAGCAAATGATTGTATTTTATTTTTATTTGTTTCACACACGTATCACATTTACATGAGAACTTTAACTCCCCTTTAATTCCAAATAAAACTTAAATCCTCTTTAAAAAGATTAAAAGTGACCATGTAAACACCTGATTCTGAATGAAAATGGTAATTCAGAATGAAACTTAATTCTGAAGTAAGTGGCTGGTTAATTCTGATTTTAAATACGATCACGGTCTTTCCGCTTCAAATTAATTCCGGTCATTCTGTGTATGCTCATTCCCTTGTCCTGCAGTGATGAGGCACAGGACGCTGACGGAAACAGGATGACTTTACGCAAGCCGAGACTGTTTATAGAGTCTTAGAAAATTTGGAAATAATGAAAGTGTGGATGGACGTAAGCATTAAAATGTGGACCCTTTTTTTTTTTAAAGCTGTAGCTTTAAAAAGTTGAACAAGGTTTCCCTGATGGAGACACTGGAGATGCTGAACTGTAATTTTCTTCTGGTACATGTAAATATGTGAATTCGTCACTCCATCTCTTTCACCCTCTGTCCAATCAGAACCATTCCCAATCGCCAGGCCTTGAATAAAAGAGAATAGACTCGTTTTCCATGTAAACATTTATTTGGATTTTTTTATTTCAATGTAAACATGAAGGAGAAAACTTACATTCTGAATTATTTAATTCTGAATAATTTAGTCCAAGTTGAAAAACATGTTGTAACCGTGGCCAATGTTTGAACCAGAATTGGAATCAAGGTTTTTAAAAAAATAGAAAAGATCTGAAGGTTCATCCAGTTTAACACTTAAATTTAAGCTCCTCAAAGATTTATTAGTAGTTAAAAGTAGTCAATTCTCCAAAATCTCTATCTAAACATTTGTCAGTAAAGACTATGTGATGATATGTTTTGGCCCTGACTCACCATTTCTGAAGAGGAACTCTTCTCTCAAAAATCAAACGCATAAGTTAAATTTTTTGGGGTGCGACGATAACCATATTTACTACTGCTGAGAGGATCTGCATTTATAATGAGAGTTGATGTAACTCCTGAAGCTTTCCAACCTGGCCCCTTGTGGACACTCAAGAAACTGCAGCTTTTACTCCTGTAAATTAACTTTTTGTTTTTGATACAGTCAAATTAATCAGTGTTATGTAATGAAGATCCTCCAATCCAGAAGGTAAGAGTTTTTTGTGTGTTTCGTCTTCTCTGGTCCAGGCATTGTTGGAAATAAATCAAGATAACCTGTCTTACATTTTCAACAACTACAAAGGTCAACCTCAGTGTAAAGGAGATTACCTTTCTCCTAAAAAACAAACCATGATCATTTTAGTTTTAAAGGAAATACCCGTCTTCCGGGAGAAAACCTCCTCCTGCTGATTTTCAGCCTCATAAAGCCACAGCTGAAATATTTTCCAAAGAGCCAGACTTGAAATACAAGCATGGCAGAAAAAAACAGGTCCAAAACTATTGACTGCGAACTGCCTTATCCGTATTACAGCCTTTGTTCTGCTGCCAACAAGCCTCTCCTCTGCAAATCAGCTGCATCACCGCTCCACTTCAAACACTTCAATTACTGTACTTTGCAGGAGGAAGAAGTGCAGCTTCAGGAGTCAGCAAAGAGCTCTGTGCTGACGACCAGAAGGAGCCAGAGGACTGACGATAGCTGCTGAAACCTCCTCGAAGATGTCTCATGGTTGTAATGACAAAAGACGAGGGAGACACCGAGCCTGCCGTCCAACTAAATCAACAGTCCTCAACAAAACAGGGACGTGAATGAAGCGAACCGTCAGGCTTTCCGGGGTCTCACAGGCTTTAGATTTGATTCACTTTTCAGTCTCTATATTCAGAATATCACGGCTGCTGAGCAGAGGCCTTTAGCCTAGTTTCTACAGTTTTAACTGCAAACTTCAGCTTCAGATTCAGCAGTGAGAAACATTATCAGTCGATGTTATAGTGACTGCCTTAAGTGCTTTTCAAGGCACCCAAGGTCACCTTACAAATACAACAGCTACAGAAAGAACACAACAGCTAAAACACGTCATGGCGACTGAAGTAAAAGACACAACAGGACGTAAAATCAGAAACTCTGAAGTAGGCCTGAACAACGTCAGGAAAAGATCCAATTGGGATTTTTCCGGCAGATGTTGTGATTTCAATTCTGTAAATGCAAACTGCTTCAAATTTGTACAATAGTTGACACAACAGATCCTTCGACACTAGGCTGGACAACATATTGATTGAAAATTAAAAATCCAGATTTTAATTATTGATTTACTCCAATTCTTAGTCCATGATGTTAGACCTGTTTTTGTTTTCTAAATGAGATTTAATATTGACCTGAGATTTTCATATAAATATACTCGGAAAACACCACAGCCCTGTGGCAAAATATTTATTTATTTCAAACATATGAACAACAAAATTATATATAAAACAAAAAGACAGGAGAAAATAATAAAGCCAATAACTACTTTATAATATTCATCTTAAGTTACAGTGTATATGCTTAAAAAGGAGAAGGAAGAAGTCAAAGTTATCTGGTCCTACCCTTCAATCTCTGCTACATGTTTGCCTTAAATTCCACCTATGTGCTCCAAAAGACTTATCATTAAAGGAAATTATATGGACTTGTGAAATATCTACACATTCACCCACCTATTTTCTACACACATATACATACCTCTCTACCTATCTGACTACCTACTCATACCCATACATAGTTGACAACCAAGATTAAATACACCTATATACAAGCAGATATCCATAAATTCATCTATAAATCTACATATCAATATGCGTTGTGTATGAATACATGTCTGTATACACACTTTTCTTTGCGCACACATTATTATTATTATTTTAATATTAAGGCACTTAGCTTAATACACTCACCAGACTTGTTGTTCCCCCTGGAGATTCTTGTATTTCTCCAATATGACTGATTTAAATGTCTTTTTAAACTGGATTAAGATTCTGCTCTGCTTCAGATCATCCAGACTGTTCCATATTTTGACACCCTGCATTGTTTAACAAAAACTCCTCATGGTTGATATTATGCTTGGGATTTTAAAATGTAACCAACTTGTATCCACCATCCGTCAGAGTAAAATGTTTGCATGCGACAAGGCAGCACATTATTCCTTGATTTATACATTATTATTATACAAATGTTGACTACCTTCTCTTAAAATGGCAAAACCTCTTGTAGTTTTGAAGTAGTTGGATCAAACTTTAAGGACTTTAAGGTGGCGTTAACTGCCACTTTTAAGACCTGCAGAAAACTTTTTTAGCCAGCTCCATTTTATTATTTCAGCCAGGCCCTGGAGCAGCCCTTGTAAGTGTTAATGACAGAGTTAAAGTACATCCTAAGGGCCCGTTAGCAGGTCTTTCAGGGGCCCAAACATTTCTATGGGCAGGCCTGGTGGGCATGCAGCCTGAGAAGGAGGTCGTCATCGGACAGCAAAAGAAAAAGAAGGTGAACTTTGATGGACAAATGAACATCTGCTTGGGTGTAAAGGGAGCTTTCATGCTGCTATGAGCTGCTGCAGTAACAAGACTGGTCAGTAGCTCATACTCTACATTTACACGTTTTATTTATCTGAGCCTAACGGGGCAATTAGCTGTGCAGCTGTAAAGCAGTAGGAGCAGGACATAGAACAGCCCTATTCAATGCCCAGAAGCAATACCTGAGAACCAGACCACAGTTTAGACAAAAAAAAGCAAAGAAAAACAGACAAAAAACACATTTCACAAGAATTATTTTGAAATTAACACAGTGCTTCAGAAAGTGAATGCAACAAAGCAGCAATCCATGTTTCAGCTATGCTCTTGTATAGGAAAAAGTTATATCTCCCATTACATACTAACTGTGGCATACTTACCAAGCCGATCTACAAGCCGATCTACCAGGCTATTGTTAGCTGTTGTTAGCATGCCCTGTGTTGTTGTTCACAAATATCACATGAAGAATGTGATTATCACTACGGCAGCATTTTTGTAAACATAAGTCCAACAATACTATGTATACAGCTGATCTAGAGCGACACACCCCAGTCAGAAGTGCAAATAAATGGATTATTACAGGAGCTAAATAACTGTTCACACTGGGGACATCCATCTTCCATTGTCAACTCGGGGGTGGCGAGGTTTCACCGAGTTCCCAGTAGGAAATTCCGACTTCGGGGGACGTTCCAGTTGCAGTTTCCTACTCGGAACTGGGAAATTCCTACTTCTGACTTCAACTGGAACGCACCAAAAGACGTGACCCAAGCTAAAGCGTGTGTTTGTTGTGATGCTAATGAATGCAGCTCGGACCTTCCTCAGAACTCTGCATTGCTTTAGAAACTTTTTTTGTCAACTACTTAAAGGATGCAAAGTGACAAGGTAATGTATCTCTTTCTAGTTATGTAGTGGTAGTTTTTGATGAGTGACAACAAGCAATTTTTGGAAAACTAAGTATCCTGGTTTTGTAGCCGGCTATATATCTCTACTTACAGGCCGGTGCTCTAAGACGTGTCTGAATAATATAAATTTGCTCTAGTTTTAATTGTCTTGTTCCTGAAGTTGAGTATCCAGGCAAGTCCAGGCCTGTCCGACCCGACTGTGAAGCTAAGGAAGAGCATTTATAGATAACCTATTTTGATGCTATAAAACTCCTCTTAAAGTGTGTATTTCCATCAGGCATATATCTAAAAGTGAGACCTTTTTGTAATTACTTAGAAACTCCTCATAGCATCTTTAATCAAGAAAGGTATATTGCAGGAAAAAGTGCTAACAACAGATTTAAAAAGTATAAAGTATGAAATACAAATACTTTTATGGGACATAAAAGATTGAATAAAAAGAAGAATTAACTCAAGGCAGGACAGTTGCAGATACACTAGACTACCTTTTTATTGGAGTTTAGTAGAGGGATGGCAGAAGGTACAAATGAATTAATTTATCTTCTGGGTTTTAGTGGAAGTATGAGTTGTGAGCCAGATGGAAGAAACTGAAACTGTTGATATAAAAGGTGAGAACAGTCAACAAAAGATGGATTCTGCTTCCTTCAACAGCTGCTTGTTGTAAAGATTATGCAGCGTTTCCTGAGCAGGGCCAATTATTTGGCTACAGACATTAACAACCTTGTTATGTACATTTTGACCTTTATGGACTGAAACAGCAGCTTAAAGACAAGGTAATCACAGACTCGTGACTGTTAGGAGTATGCATGGTCATAAACTTTTACATCATTAATCCCATTCAAGAGCAAATTAGAAACTGTGACGTGTCTCCATCATTAAAAATGTTCTTCTCGTACTTCTGCGCCTGTGTCCGAGTGGGTTTCCAAAGGTTGCACTCTTCCCCTCACACAGCCCCACTGACCTGCCGCTCGGATGAAATTGGTTTCTAAATTGTTTGTTGATTGTTTTTCTGTGTCGGGCAGGAAATTACACACACAATGGGGGAGAGGTGTGGGGCGCCTTTGTTCGGTCGTGACAGGATATACTGCCCTGTTGTGGCAGTGAATAGAAAAAGACAAGTGGATGTGAAAATAGACGACGACGTAAGTGTTATGTTGAATAATAAAACACGCCGGCCTTCATTTAACAACGTGGCGGATAAACTTTTGCAGATATTGTTGCAGGAAATCATCTTACACAAGCTCCCAAATCACTGCATACGACAAAACTGTCTTGGTATGGGCAGCAGCTACAAAAAAAAGTTATTTAAATAAATACTCACAATTAAGCCCTGAATTCATGAGATGGAAGGCTATGATGTGGTCAAAAGAGAGAAGACTTCTCGGACTTTTTGATGGACAAAGCAAGCTGGACAGTGAGTACAGCACACCTCATTAGGTAAAAATCTGATTTTCTGTTTACTTTCTACCTGCTTTCATTACCATGGATGGTACATTGAGCAAATTCAATTGAATCAGTGCCAGTTTTAAATCACTGGCTAATATCTAGCCAAGGAATCTTGGTTCAAGTAGCAGCAAAACACCAGACAATATGAAACTATGGAGCTGTCCTGCCCTTCCAAACACCAGTTGTTTTGGTGTTGCACTGCCCTCTGCCTGTAAAAAACTTTGTATGCAGTTTATGTTAAAGGTGTACTCAGCGATCTTCTAATCTTCTAATCTAATGCACTATTTGTCAGATTCACTGTATTTCTCCTCTCCATCCACAAGATGTCACCACTGATAGCATGTTGAAAAAAAGGTCCGGTTTTAATACACAGCCTTGGCTCTGAATTTCAGCAGGTAAATACTGTGGCTCAGGCCGAGTTACCAAAACAGAGTACAACCCCCCACATCCAGGGGGCGATCACACTCATGTGCAGATCAGACAGAGGGGGGAGGGGGAGTAGTAGGTTGCGTAGCGTGCGCAGTTAGCGTAAGAGAGAGATACAACATGTGCAGTAGCAACGGCTGAAGAACTCCCCTCATGTGGGGGGGTGTACTCTGTTATGGTAACTCAGCCCGAGCCACAGTATGTACCTGCTGAAATTCAGAGCCAAGGCTGTGTATCGAAACCAGACTTTTTTTTCAACATGCTGTCAGTGGTGACATCTTGTGGATGGAGAGGAGAAATACGGTGAATTTGACAAGTACTGCATTAGATTAGAAGATTAGAAGATCGCTGACTACACCTTTAAAGAGGACATATGCTTGTTTCTCCTTTTCACTATGCCAGACTAGGATGCCTGTAAAGCATTTCTGCCCTCAGTACAAGTCATTTAGTTGCTTCATTGCCCCACAATAGCGTTCTCAAAATCCTCTTTTTAGGCCATTATCAAACTCTCGTTGAAACACTCCGATCTGAGGATGACCTACAGTTACCCCGCAACGTCACAGCCCTTTGTGCGCTGATTGGTCAGTTCTATCGGGGGTTGCGCCAGCCTGTCCTTCTTCTTCTACTGTATTTTCCAGCAGGCTCAAAGCAGCGACTGCGTATTGAGTCCCCCTACAGGCCAGAGCTGGTAATGGGTGAATGTGAGCCAGGGATCTATACACCCCTGCTGGTGGATGTGTTCCTCGGTGACGGTTTTGTGGCTAACGGACATCACAGAGGAGGAAGTGTTTTATCAGATTACTCCAATAAAACGAAAGGTACCTCGTGTCGTCACGACGTTTGAAATCTCACGGACATCTCGCAATGACCTATTTTCAGAGGCATCAAATCTCGTTGTAGGATATCAGAAAAAATACAATATCTCATTTTTTGAAAATTAAGGGGGTGTAAGGTCTTGTTTTCAAATTTATTATATGTAAGTATTAAATTATACATCAGCATGATATGTCTCCTTTAAGCCTTATACTGTCACTTCTACTGAATAAACTTATTTTTCCTACATAAGTAAATTGATATTGCCATGTTGTAACCTGCCTACTTAACTTTTCATTTTATTTTATTCAATTTTTTTATGCGTATATCTATTTTAATGTCTGTCTTTGATATGGCAGTGTGAAAGTTCACACAAACTTTGGCACAGACCAAAGAATTGATCCTGTTTGTGGCTGGTTTAAAGCAATTTAAATCAAACAAGGACCAAAAAAAGACGAGTGAACTTAAAGGTTGTTACCGATAATATAAAGCAAAGTGGGGCTAACATTAGCGTTATCAGCACTGCAAGCCTCTGGTCCTCTTAAAATCTACAAATTCACATGGAAAATGTCCATACATCACAACAAACTGCTTCAAGCTTAACAATGTTACTACTTGACGGCATGAGCACAGACTGCAGCTACATCCCCCACTAGTGGCAGGAGGCTAGATTACACCACATTTAAGGCTCTGGTTTGCTTTACTAAGTGCAGTGAGAAACCAAACAAAGTGGAAAAATGATATAGCATCATAATTTTACCTAGACTGAACCGAGTCTGATGAGTTTTAGGTGTGAAAGTGACCTGAAGCAGCCTCTTCAGAGCAGGGCTGAACACGAGGGGTTCATAGGCATGCCAGGAGCCAACATCTGAGTGGATAATTAGGAGAGAAACTTCCCTGTCAGGCTGTGAGCACATCTGGAGCCAGCGTTAACACACTGAAAAGGTGAAGTTTGAGCTCTTCAAGCAGATTTATGCACACATTCAAAGTAGTTCACCTTGTTAAGCTGCTTATTGTACTTTCCTTCCACACTCCAGCTCCCCTCAGGATTTTCAACATCTGTACTTCACACATGTCCTCTGCTGGGTAAAAGTTTGTCTCTTTAAGACTCCGCTCACACCGACTCCCTCCTTGAATCATCTCCTCACCACTAAATCCACTTGTGCTGCTCCTCATATACATTATTCATACGGATTCTTAGCCTGTCGACTGCCATGACTGATGATTAGTCTTTACAAAACATCATTCACACATTTTTGAATTAATCATTTGAGGCAAAGTCTGGATGTTTGTCAGTCAAATCGTACTTAATACTTTTTAACCTTTAAGCATTTTTTAAGTACTTTTGGTCCACTTGGATGTTTTTGGATGCCGTTTCTGTCTTAGATGGTACAAAAAACCACATCCTATTGCTTACACTTCATTTTTACCTCTGCCAAGGAGGTTATGTTTTCGGGAGAGTCTGTCTGTCCGTGAACAAAATAACTCAAAAAGTTATGGATGGATTTAGATGAAAATTTCAGGAAATGTTCAGCATGGGAAAAGGAAAAACTGATTCGATTTTGGTGTTGATCTGGATCACCGTCTGGATCCGCCATGACAAAAAATGTGATTTTCGTGAATAACTACTGAACTAAAATAGATATCACTAGAAAAGCACTCGGAGAGTGCAGACCTCCGCCAGTGCCGCAGTCCTTAGCCATATTGTGATTTTGACCGTAAACATTAGTCCTACTTTTACTTCATCTAAATATTTAGATTCCTTGACCATGAAAACATACCATTAGCAATTGGATTCATAATGATATCTATTTTAGTTCAGTAGTTATTCACAGAAATCACGTTTTTCGTTATGACGGCCAGACGCCGATCCAGATCAACACCAAAATTGACATTTCCTGAAAATTTCATCCAAATCCATCTATAACTTTTTGAGTTATTTTGTTCACAGACGGACGGACACACTCTCCCGAAAACATAACCTCCTTGGCGGAGGTAATTATGAAACCAATTGCTAATGGTATTTTTTCATTTTATTTTGATACCAATGCCATTAACAATTCTGCTTTGCTTTATAAACTCCCTTGTTGATTCATGCTGATTTCCTGCGTGGAAAAACACTCATCATTCTTTATGCTTCAGTGGCAACAATGTCAAACACATGACACTCCTGATACGCTCCTGAGAGCTGCTGGTGTTTCCACTTAATGAAACTCGTACAGTATGCGTCTCGCAGTTTAAATTTAAGCCACAATTTTGCTTCTGCTCCCTTTCTGCCATGGCTTATGGCATCTTTGTTGATATTTTTTACTGACTGCCTCTTAAGACAACATGATATCTTTAATAAGTCCTAATAAAGAGAAAAGAACGGATAAGGGAATAAATAAGCAAAGAGACAAGTGATATTTATCATGTTTACACGAGAGCTTTAATTCCCCTTTCCTTCTGAATAAAGCTTCTTAAAAAGATTAAAATGGCTATGTAAACACCTAATTCCGAATGATAATCATAATTCCAAATACAACTTAATTCCGAAGTAAGAGGCTGGTTTGTTCTGATTTTAAATCTGAATTAAATAATTCCTCGATCATGTTTACGTTCATTCCACTATAAATCAATTCTGGTCGCTCTGCACATGCTCGTTCCCTTGTCCTGCAGCGATGAGGCACGAGTTCAAGTTCAAGTTTATTGTCCCCCAAAGAAAATTTGCTGTGCAAGCAGGTACAAAGAACATACAGTCACAACAAGTCATTCATCCGTAAAAACAAAAACACAGGAACACATTAACGAAAAGAAGCAACCATGAGCAGACCAGAGATGGAGCCGTCCTAAAGACAATTACAATCAGTGGTCAAGCTGATTCATTTTTTACATTCAGCTCTGTTATGGCTTGAAAGACAAATGAGTTTTTCATCCTATTTGACTTGGCTTCAGGTAGCCTGAGGGCAGGAGATCAAATTCTGCAAGAAGAAGATGATCAGGACACTGGATGATGTCCTGAGCCTTGGATCTTACTCTCTCTTGAAATTTGTCAGATAGATTAGGCAGTTTAACACCAGTGATTTTACCGCCTACCTTTACCACACCATAGACTTTTAAAAGATGGACATTAGTCTACTACACACTCCGAATCTGTTGAGTTTTCAGAGGAAGTGAAGCCGTTGTTGACCTTTTTGAAGACCGTGTCTGTGCTGGCACTGAATGTCAGCCAGCACAGGACGCTGACGGGAACAGGAAGGCTGCCTAAAGCAAGTGTGGGACTCCACAAAGGCCGAGACAGTTTATTTAATTAGAGCCTTAGAAGATTTAGAATTGATGAAAGTGTGTATGGACGTAAGCATTGACAAGCGGACCTTTTTAAAAGCTGTAGTGTCCAAGTTGGACGTGGTTTCCCTGACGGAGAGGCTGGAGATGCTGAACTGTAATTTTTCTTGCAGTAGATATAGATACGTCACTACGTCACATCCTCTCCTGTCCAAACAGAACTATTCCCAATCCTTAAATTAAATTAAATTGAAAACATCATGTGGCCATTGATTCCTTAAATTACTTATTTTCAGCTCTGAACTGGAGCTTTTACTTGATTCTTATTCCTAGAAACCACTTAATGTAAAGAGTAGAAGAAATGTGAACACTAGCAACTTGTGTCTATCTGTGCAGCACAGCAAATAAATCAGGAGAAAGCTAAAAACCAACAGGCCAACATGGAAAACATAAATAACCTGCAGGAATTATTAAGGGAATCATTTAGAGAGTCGGATTTGCCTGTTAATGGCATTGGTAATAATAAAATCTTATCGATTCTCATCCCTTCTGGGAGGAAGTTAATACTAGAGACAGGAATTAAAAATAATTGCAGTTGAGAATGGAGTGAATCAGAGAGTCAGTAAGGTTAGTCTTTTGCTTATCAATTCTTTCTACAGTCAAGGGTCAGAAGCTGTCTGAAATGCAGCTGAATTTTAAAGGGACTTACTAAACAATCTTTAGTGAGTGGAAACACCAACAGTTTGCAGAGGCATATGCAGCACAGCATAGAAATCAAGAGACAAGTGAAAACCTGTTGGCCAACTTTTGGCTAAGCAGAACATCAGTAAGAATCGTTAAAGGAATCGTTAAGGGAATCAGACTGATAAGCAGGATTGTTCATGTCATTGGTATCAATAAAGTCTTATCAATTCCCATCCCTACTGGCAGGACTGTGATACTAGTGATTGGGATCAAAAATAACTTCCAATTGAGAGTTGACTCCATCAGAGAATCAATATCTAAGTTTTATTTTTTTTGCTTTTTAATTCCCTTATCAATTCCTCACACAAAGAATACAAAACTCATAGCAGATAAGGGGGCAGAATGGGTCAAATTGAGGATTTATTTTTGGAAAAAATGCTTTCTCCATACCTTTAAGTGAACACCAGGAGTGCACTGAGTGAATCATTAAAGAATCAGATTGATAAGCAGGATAATTAATGGCCCTGGTATTAATTCCCATCCCTACTGGCAGGACATTGATATTCCTCAAAAGTAAGGTCTAATGATACATTTTCATCAAGAAAATAGGATAAAAAATGATCAGCAGTTACAGATATGTTGCTGTGGATGCACAAGTAAAAAAAAAAGACTGTAATTTATGGCACTTCAGAGGGATATATTTGATCTGAAAACAGACAAAAATGTGTCATTTCTAAAGCTATAGTCCCCTTACACCATTATAGTGATTTAAATTGACAGTGGCAGAGTTTTTTAAGGGTTAAATGAAATTATACTTGCAGGGTTGATGTCGACATCGTCTCCATTAAGTGTTGGTTACTATGTTTTAACATCTGGACTTACTCAATTATTCATAGCTGCATAAACTTTAGTGGCTGCTCATAATTGCATTACCTTAATTCATAAATATAAAATGTCAAGAGCCCAACAGCAGCCTATTAGCATGCTGCGGTATGGTGCACTGATTTGCAAGTATAAGTAAGTGATTTGTCAATATGTGAAACGCATATTAATGAGCCAATCTGAGGAGTTTGAATGAAGTATGGATGGATGCTCTGATACCAGTGAACTCGATCAGAAGCCTTTGTGTATTATAATTTCAGATAATAAATCTTATCTTTAAAAGGAAGAGATGATAAGCATTTAAATGGGTACAGAAGCTTTTATTCAGACCAATCCCTTTAGCCTTTGAGTTCTCCTGAAAGTTTTCAAAGCAGTTTTTTTAAACCATGAAGGTCATTTAGTAATTCCACAAGGCCCCACAGGTCTGATGACTATGATAACCACGTCATCATTGTATCAAAACGCTAAAAAAAAATGACATTGTTCACTGGCTTTTGTGCCTGAAATGTATCTGAAAGGATGTTTTCCGAGTTAAAAAAGTTCTGAATTAGATTCTTTCTATTGTCCCACACACAGTTCTCCCTTTGTCACAGGATATTCACACAAAGGACGTTAAGAAAAGAATTTTATGAAACCTGGCAGGTTGAGCATACCTCTGTACCTAATGACATTACTGCTGCAGCTCTGCCTTTTTTTAATGGTTAATAAATTAACTGGCTGCAGACTGGCTCCTTTCTACTTTTCACAAGCACAGTAGGAAATATTGAATGTGAATAAAAAATGGCATATCTGATGTGGATGAAAGATGGATTGGATTAAAGTGCTATAGTGAAGAACTTTGGGTGGTTTCATTTTAAAGCACACCTGACCCTGAAGTCCTGCAGGGTGGAGCACCGGACAAACATGAGTTTAAGTTTTGTTTGCACTCCACTAATAAAAGCAGAGATGGTTGGTTTTAATGTGGGCTTATAACTTGAATGTTACAGCTTCCTCTTAAGTCAGTTCGACTGCCATGTTATTTAAAGTTTATGCCACAGCTGCACCAAATTAACAGCACTCACAATCCCCCAAATGATTAATTCAGCTTCTGTAATGGTTAATCCTAATCTTGCAGAGCAGACGAACCTGCCTGAATCTGAAATCCTGCTTCTCCGTCTTGCCAGCCTCCTTTGTTCAACAGTTTTACTCGGCTAAATGCTTAACAGCCCAATCAGGGAAGAGAGGCAGGAGCTGCAGGCGTGACGACCACAGGAAGTGCCTGAACAGGAAGTGAAGTCACTTCCTGTTGTAAAAATAATGGAGCCTAATATCAGTTAGCCTCATGATAACTCAGTTATACTTGGCGAAATCTGCTCTCCTCATAAGTTTACTTGTAGGGATTGTCTTTGACGAGGTTCATGTCACATTTAAGTGTTAAATGATACATCTGTGCGGTACAATTAAATGTGAAACGATAGCCTCAAGGTAGTTAAGCTATCGGTTAGCAGCCATTAGCTGCTAAGGCTAGTCGCTATGCCTAACGGCTAGCAAGGGCAAACAACAGTTGGCTGTTAGCTGTAGCAGCTAACAACAGTTATCTGGTAACAACAGTTAGCTGCTATGGCTAACGGTCATTTACTGTTTGCACTTGCCAGCCATTAGCTGTAGCTAACCATAAGCCGCTAGGTTTAGCCACTACACATGCTACGTCATAGCAGCGTTAGTTGATATGGAGTGGTCTGCGATGAGTGTTTTGAGCCAAACGATCGTCCAATCACAAGCTGCTGTTGTATTTAAAGGTTCTGCCCCTGAAAACATTTTCTCAGGGCTCCTCCCAGATGGACTAGTGAAATATTTTCAATATGTAGCTGTCCATCTGGCATGTCAGGTTAGGTCAATCCAGCAGTATGAAGAACCTCTTTAACAAAAGTGATTAATGAAATGTATGAAAAGTGCTATATAAATAAACTTAAGTTTGAGTTTGGTCATGGACAAGGAGTGGGCCAGCTGCTTTGCACATAATCAACACCCAGCCACATATTTATTTATTTTGCCATCAGGAAATAGACATGATTATTGTTATTTCTTGATAAGAGTAGATAGAACTTTATTTATCCCTTTTCAAGATTCAATTATGATAAAACAGGAATATAAATAAACAAAAAACAAACAGACAAAAAAAGGTCTACAGATTATAACTATTTCCTTACATTCCTGAAAGAAAATTAAGTTTTAGTGGTTAAATGTAATGTTCAATTAATTTTTTTTTTAGAGAAGCCCAGCGTGTGGCTCAAGTTTGGGTATAAAAAAGTGAACTCAGTTTTAATTCACCATTCCTGTTCAAATTGTTTATCCAATAAGGTTAAGTTTTATACATTATTTCAGAATCAAACAGTGATTTAAAATATGGTGGCCAAGATATTTTAACTGTAACCATGTGGCTGAAGTTGTACGGCTGCTAGGGACTGATCTTGCTTTTAAGGATCAAGAAATGCAAACAATATGGAAAAAAATAGAAAACCCTGACTTTAACAAAACCCAAACTTAATTTCTGTGCATTTTAAAATCCATCCCCGGAATCATAAGTCAAAAGAAAGACAAAGCCCCGAACACATTTATTCAGCTTTGTGTGTATTTTAATCAGAGTCAGAATCAAAAATGCTTTATTAATCCCCGAGGTGAAACTTAGTTGTTTTTGTTGCTTTATTACGCAGTATAGTAGTAGTAATATCAAGTAAAAACATTTAATTAAATAAAAGTGAGAAAAATAAGTACAAAAAGTAAGTAAGCAGGTTGCAATATACAGAATCTTAACGTTTTATCACCTTTCTTATAAAATAAGTAAAAGTGAGACTATGAACAATGACCAGGGCTGAGTAATTATTGATACATTTTTAACTGCAGACCTTAAATTCCAAAAGTACATTTTGACACTGCCACAGTGCATATCTTCTCCTTAATTCTGGTTAAATAACAGCATTCTCTTAACGAGTTCTGCTGCTTTAATACAAACTAAGTGGAGGGTAATTATGTTGTCTTTATTTATGTTGGCTGTGCGGGCGTGCTGAGTGCCAGGAGGACGCGTGTGGATCTATGAGCTGATCTCGAAGTCTGCATCAGAAAGTACTTATGAAACAGATAATGGATTTCTCTTTGAAATGCATCAAGAGACTCCCGGAGCATATCAATGTCAAACATGACTGATGTTACAACAGCCAACATCAGAGGAAACGGTTTTCAAATGGCGTCGATCGCAGAGCAACAAAACTGCGAGTGGTGGTGCTTTGGAGATAAATCTGGTTTGGTTAATAGACCGTTTCCTGAATGCCGGAGTCTCTGCTGAACACTCATCAGGCTGATTGGCAAGCAGTCCCAGCTCTCCTGATCCAGCTCTGCTCAGAAGGTGCCTGTCCTGACTGGAGGATTAAAGACGACATCAAACCGTAATCTGAGATCTGTTCATTATGGCTCCTGTGATAAAATGGAAATATGAATGTGAGTTATGCAACCGAACAGAGCCGGGGAGCCAAACTGTTGATTCAGTGTAATGGTGCAGACATGACGCCGATGATTGAGTCGCATCAAATCACATGAGCCGTAAACCATTATGACCGTAAAGTAAACATTCCCATTTCCACTGTTACAGTTATGACTACATGCATTAGTGCTTTATGAGAGTCTGACTCGACCATCAGAACTATTCAACTCTCATTTTCAGAGCATCCTCAACGCTGAACCAAATCCATTCTGCTTATGAAGAACGTTTGCTGTTACTCGGTGCACTCGCTGCACTCTAAACTTTTCACAAATTAATATTGCATCATAATCCAATTACAGGATAAGTTTCAAATCACCCACCCTTATCCCCAGTGTGGAATCTCATAATGCTGTGGAGGTAATGGAAAGTTTAGGCTCTGGCGTGGTTAATGATACCTGTCTCCACATGATGTATCACTTTGTTTTTATTAGATGTAGAAAGTCATAATGATCCAATTATTTCTGTCTGAAAACAATGGAAACTCTTCAGTCTTTGACTTTATATTAAAAGTTAAAGGCTATACATATTACTTGTACAGAATAAAACAATCTGATCTACTCGGTGTACCTCACTTTAGGTCATAAATGTTGGTCTAACAGCAGCTAACATGCACCAGTCAACGACTTAATAATGTCACATGCACTTTGAGGCTGCTTTAGAATTCCCTTACAACATGCTGCATATGAATGTAGTACATAGTAGCCTCTGCATACTGCCTACTATGTAGTATGTCTGTTCCATCAGGTTGATTTGGTTGTATGCTACGCTAGTTTTCAGTTTGAGCAATGTGGAAGTAGGCTATAGCTGATTTATTTTCCACTTTTTATTTTAAATGTACGAAGCAAATAAACCATGAGTACATGTTGACATTTTACTTATTATTCTGCAAAGATATTGCCAGAGGCAGCATTTTATATGAATCAGTCAGTGGTGGAGAATAATTATTATTTTGTATATTTTGTGTGACAGCGTATTAGTGCTAGCCTTGCAGAGCAGACAGACCTGCCTGATTCTGAAATCCTGCAGGTCCGTCTTGCCAGCCTCCGTTGTCCAACGAATTCAAAAGGCTGAAATCTTAACGGTCCAATCAGGGAAGAGAGGCGGGAGCTGCAGAATGTGGACGTGACGACAACCGGAAGTTGAGAATGGACATGCCGATTAGCCTATTGTCCTCATGGCTAGTCAGTGAAACTTGGTGAAATCTGCCCTCCTCAGAAGTTTACTTGTAGGGATTGTCTTTGACGAGGTTCATGTCACATGTAAGTCTTAAATGAATCATCTGTGTGGTACAATTTAGTGTAAGAAGATAGTATAAGGCTGTTAGCTGTTAGCAGCTAAGTTAGCGGCTAATGGCTAACAGTCATTAACTATTGTTAGCTGTCAGCGGCTAAGTTAGCCGCTAACAGCTAACATCCATGAACCGTTGTTAACTGTTGTTAGCTGTTGGCCGCTATATTAGCCGCTATGTATGCTACATTAAAGGAGGCAACCCTGCTTGAAGTGGATTGGTCTGCGATGAATGTGACGAGCCAAACGATTGTCTAATCACAAGCTTGTGTTTCTTTTGAAAGTTCTGCCCCTGAAAACAAATACAAAGGGCCCCTACCCAGATGGACTAGTGAAATTTTTCTGTGGCAGATATATGGAGCTGTCCATCTGGCTTGACAGGTTATATTAGAGAAAAAACAAAAAATTAAAAACAAAAAAACGCGCACAGTACGCTGTTAAGACTGGGGAGAAGCAGGAAAATTTGAGGTGGTGGAAATATAGAGGACAAAAACAGAACGTAACAGTAAAAGGTTACTTGTCAGTGGTTTACACTTATAATGCTGCAGGCATAGGACGGACTTAACACCTTTCGCCATTACGAACCATAACAGAAAAACAACAACAGACATTTTTACAACTTATCACACAGTCCCAACAGTTGAAAAGGTAAAAATAACAAGTAATGTAAGTAATTAAATATGTATTTGTAAATTTCAGTTCAGGCGCTTTGCACTGTGGGTAACAGTAGGCGAAGCAGCCTGGTCCGATGCATAGGCTACTGTGAATTTTTCCAAATCAGTACATCATCTGGGTATTTTTAGCTTACTGCAACTTTCGCTTTTGTTCGCATACTTAATACTGTGTACTACATTTTGTGCAAATCAGTACACACTGCTAGTATAGTAGCCGAATTCGAAAATGGCCTTAAATATGCAGTTATGTTTACACGACTCTCTCTCTCATAAAAGCAATGTTTCTCCTGATAGTTCATTTGGGATGGTGCCCCACCATGCCAACAGGATCCCCGCCCACAAACCCAAAGCTACCAAAGTTGAAAAAGTTGATCTTTTCAGGCAATGTCGTAACTCCTCCTGACTTTTTGCTGGCTCTGGTTTGTTTCTTGTGTTCTCACCTCAATGGTCAGAGCTTCCATACTGGACGGTGATGGCATTATATTGTGATTAATCTAAATGATGCTAAGTAGTTGTTTCCTGAATGCTGGTTTCCTTGTTCCCTTAGTTTGTTGGTGGTGGGATAAGTTGTTGAGCGATCCAATCAGAGCTGCTCTCTTTATTAATTGATATATTCATGTAGAGCAGGTTCACTGTTTGTCAGTTCTGGTATTGTAACTAAATAAAGGTGACTGCATTTAACAATAAAGGAACATTTGTTTCTGTTCATTTATACATTTAAAGTTCACTAGAATTCAACGAAGGGCTATTAGATGTTAACACTTCATATTTTCATATTTTTGACTAAAATGTTGAGAAATTTCATCAACTAAAACTAGACTAAAAATGAAACAACTTAGATGAAATTATGACAAAAACTTAAAGATACATTATCCAAAAGACTGTAAACCAGGGAGGTTATAAAGAAGAACACTTATGAAATCGGTTATCATATTTTATGCTCAAACATCAATTGGGTAAATTTTTTGGAGGAAGAGATCATTGAGTTTTTTTAATGAATGAAGAAATCATTCCCCTAGGACAGGGATGGGCAAGTGGTGGCCCAGGGGCCAAGTGTGGCCCTCCACTTCACTAAATGTGGCCCCCCATTCATTCCCAAAAACCAGAAGTTATAAATAAGAAGTAAACTCAGATATCCAATAGAAATAATTCTATATAATCTATATTGAAAATTTTATTGGCTTATGTAAGTTGATTATGACCTTACTTTGCTATAATAGTGTCTCTAAATCTATTTTATGAAGCCTTTGAACATTAGATCAAGTATTACTCAATACTATAATGTATAATTTGAAAAACACTCATCATTTTATTGATTTGAAAAAAGCTTCATTGGCTTTAGTTCCATGTATGTTAGCTAAATTTGCTTGAATTCTATGCCAAGTTCATTTGATTATGCATAATAACTGGTAATCTATGAATATTGGTATTCTAATTTGTCGTTTATCCAACATTCTTTTTCCTCATCGAGAGTTTCTGAAAATTTGTAACAATGTGGCCCTAAGGTTGGGAAAAACGGTTTTATGTGGCCCTCTTGGTCATGAAAGTTGCCCACCCCTGCCCTAGGAGATCTAGTGGGAGTTTTTTCCATCGCAATGCAATGTTGGAAATGCCTTGTCGGAGGTTCATGCCCTCAAAGTACTTCTATATATTTTTGTACAACAGCAATATACCTCTTTTTTAAGCACACTTTCTGAAAGATGGAGTTAGGGAGAGGAAACATTTCTCATGTTAGGGTTTGTAATCAGGCAATGGACACTCATTTTGCATACAAACAATTAATAAAGTGATTTTTGCATCATAAGGGACCTTCAAACAAAACACAAAAGAGCCCCCAATTAGAGAATAAAATAAAGATTTCTTCTTCAGCCAATAATCAAACCCTTTTATAATGCCTTCCACATATAGCGTAGTCTACCACTGCATGGAGTTGGATCTAGCCGTTTTAATCAAAATGTACCAATAAACAAGTAACCGAGCTAATGAAATGAGCGGCTTTACTCCAAAACAGAACAAACTGTGAGATAGAAGTGAAACAGTCTGGTACGACCTGCTCAGTTGTTTCTCTCCTGATGATCTTTAAGCGCTGCTCATGTTCATTAGTTGATGCTGCCTCTTAATTGGTTTGCAGAAACAGTGTTTGTATGCGTCCTCATCTAACGTGCAGTCTGGGGGAACAGGCAGCATTGTCCTCGGATGACTTTTAATCGAATAGACCAGTTAAACCCAAACAGTTTGTGCTTTATTGTCCCGGGTTTTCCTCAATAGATTCATCTCTCTTGTATCCTGTTTCTCTTTGCCTTAGTAGGACCCCACTCTGTAAATGTGCACGTCCCCCTCTCTGGGGACAGATAGGATGTGCTTTGTTTTCCTGCCATGATCGTGCACTTAAGAGCATTTTTACTGGACTTCACATGCCCGGCTCGTATTTTATTCAACAAACTGAGGACATTAAGGGGAATAAAAAATAGCTTTTCCAGCTGTTTACCAAGGCTGTCATAGCATTATCATTACTATGCTTTTGCTAAAGGCCAAGTCCATTTATCCTACTTAGAAACAAAGGCTCCACATCATATAGCACTGTCAGGGAGTCCTCAGAACACAAAGACATGTTTTTACATCTCCTTTCACTGAAGAGGTTTTAATCACTGGATAAAATAGAGCTTTATCGTTACAGCTATAATGGCACAAAACATCTGTGTTTCATTGTCAGAATGAAGATGGAGTACAAATGGATCACACACAGCACAAGAGGCAATTTAAGTAATATTTATAGGAAAGCTGCCCCCATAAAAACAGCAATAAGTGCTCTGCATAAATCTCTGCCAAGACTTTTCTGAAACTCTCAGACAAGTTATCAGCAAAACTGTGGAAAACGGATCCTCTTAAAATGTTAATGAATTCTAAGGGCCCTTTTCCACTAGCACGCCTTGGCCCTACTCGATTTGCAGTGTGTTTCCACTAGCCTGGTACCTCCTAAAACAAGCTAGTTTCAGTACCTACTCCGTTCTGGTTCCAAGCGAGCAGAGTCCATACTAAAAGATGACGTCACCGACTGCCGGCTACTGATTGGTCAGACGATGTCATCATTGATGAGTCATGAGCGCAATGACCTAGCATGCTAGCGGTAGCTACCATTAGCTTACCCTCATATGTCTTTTCTTTGCAGCTCGATTGCTCTCGTCCTCGGCTTCATTCTGTTGTATAGCTTCCAAAACTCTCCTGTGCTTCTCAAGGGGTATTTCTTCTTACCACCTGCAGCCTTCTTCTGCTTTCCTTTCTTACTCGGTTTGTGACAAAAAGACACAGATTGTTGTGTCACGCTCAAAATGACGTCACCGGAGAAGCAGCACAAGGCGAGTAGAGTAGAGCCGGGTAGAGTCGAGTAGAGTAGAGACGTATTGTCCTTTTTGCATTTTGCTGTGCTGATCAGTGTCTCTTCTCTGCTTGTGTCCTTGTTGAAGGTCTTTTTCTGCCAATGACAGTCTGATCATGACTTTCATCCACCGGCCAACGAATTAGATAGATCAGGTTGGACCCCCGTCTGCCTTCAGAACTGCCTCAATCCCTCCAGGCGTAGATTCTGCCCTGAATCGCTTATCCACCTCTTGGGTCCATTTTGCCCTGACTTGTGAACGAGACCCATAAATCTCATTCTAAAACCTCCTCTGCACAAGACATCTACAGACAAACTATTAAAAATGAAATCTCTGCAACAGTGCTTCTGTGAGTTTCTGCTTCTGCCAGCGATCATCTGCCGTGTAGTCAGAGGTCTTCACTCTAAAGATTTACCAATAAAGTCGGGAAAAAGGAAACCCAGACCTCATTACACTGACCTGTGTGAAATGAGCTGCATCGTTAAATCTGCTGTCATAAACCACAAGCTGCTTCCTCCAGTGAGAGTTTCCCACCTTCTCACGGACAGAAGTAAAACCTGAGTCCATGGACGCCCTCTTTCAGAAGCTTGGTTCAATGTTTAGTGAGGGGAAAGAAAAGAAAGGCCATCGTAGCTCCTGAGTCTTTAGACTGATATTGATGGCTTTAGTTTTCCTGAAAAAGAATTGGAGTCACACATTGTCATCTGGTGTGTAAGAAATAAAAAAACTGGGACCCAAATCCTTTTAGACCATGACAAGGTATTCAGATTCAAACTGATGGACTTTGTTGTTTTGTTGCTCAACAGTCCAGGGTCTCTGTTGTTTTATTTTGTTCCCTTATAAAGCTGCAGACATTTTAAATGAGAGACAGGCGTGGACTGCAGAAGGTTGGTCTAGTACCTGTTCAGCGGAGGTAGGCGTAGACTGCAGCAGGTCTGTCTAGTACCTGTTCAGTGGAGACAGGCGTGGACTGCAGCAGGTCAGTCTAGTACATGTTCAGTGGAGACAGGCGTGGACTGCAGCAGGTCAGTCTAGTCCCTGTTCAGTGGAGACAGGCGTGGACTGCAGCAGGTCAGTCTAGTACCTGTTCTGTGGAGACAGGCGTGGACTGCAGCAGGTCAGTCTAGTACCTGTTCAGTGGAGACAGGCGTGGACTGCAGCAGGTCAGTCTAGTCCCTGTTCAGTGGAGGTAGGCGTGGACTGCAGCAGGTCAGTCTAGTACCTGTTCAGTGGAGACAGGCGTGGACTGCAGCAGGTCAGTCTAGTCCCTGTTCAGTGGAGGTAGGTGTGGACTGCAGCAGGTCAGTCTAGTACATGTTCAGTGGAGACAGGCGTGGACTGCAGCAGGTCAGTCTAGTCCCTGTTCAGTGGAGACAGGCGTGGACTGCAGCAGGTCAGTCTAGTCCCTGTTCAGTGGAGGTGTGGACTGCAGCAGGTCATTCTTGTCCCTGTTCTGTGGAGACAGGCGTGGACTGCAGCAGGTCAGTCTAGTCCCTGTTCAGTGGAGGTAGGCGTGGACTGCAGCAGGTCAGTCTAGTACCTGTTCAGTGGAGACAGGCGTGGACTGCAGCAGGTCAGTCTAGTCCC
This sequence comes from Scarus forsteni, assembly GCA_036419115.1. Classification (NCBI taxonomy): domain Eukaryota; kingdom Metazoa; phylum Chordata; class Actinopteri; order Labriformes; family Labridae; genus Scarus; species Scarus forsteni. Next base: position 1,274,852 of record JAZDUH010000035.1, read on the forward strand.
TGTTCAGTGGAGGTAGGTGTGGACTGCAGCAGGTCAGTCTAGTACCTGTTCAGTGGAGACAGGCGTGGACTGCAGCAGGTCAGTCTTGTCCCTGTTCAGTGGAGACAGGCGTGGACTGCAGCAGGTCAGTCTAGTCCCTGTTCAGTGGAGGTAGGTGTGGACTGCAGCAGGTCATTCTTGTCCCTGTTCTGTGGAGACAGGCGTGGACTGCAGCAGGTCAGTCTAGTCCCTGTTCAGTGGAGGTAGGCGTGGACTGCAGCAGGTCAGTCTAGTACCTGTTCAGTGGAGACAGGCGTGGACTGCAGCAGGTCAGTCTAGTCCCTGTTCAGTGGAGGTAGGTGTGGACTGCAGCAGGTCAGTCTAGTACCTGTTCAGTGGAGACAGGCGTGGACTGCAGCAGGTCAGTCTAGTCCCTGTTCAGTGGAGACAGGTGTGGACTGTAGCAGGTCAGTCTAGTCCCTGTTCAGTGGAGACAGGTGTGGACTGCAGCAGGTCAGTCTAGTCCCTGTTCAGTGGAGACAGGCGTGGACTGCAGCAGGTCAGTCTAGTCCCTGTTCAGTGGAGACAGGCGTGGACTGCAGCAGGTCAGTCTAGTCCCTGTTCAGTGGAGACAGGCGTGGACTGCAGCAGGTCAGTCTAGTCCCTGTTCAGTGGAGACAGGTGTGGACTGTAGCAGGTCAGTCTAGTCCGTGCTGTTGTAACTCGAGCTGATCGTCTCTGAAATAAGCATGAACGTCCATGTTGCTCCAAAACCTGTATGTACCTTTCAGCATTAATGGAGCCTTCACAGATGTGCAGGTCACCCATGCCATGGGCACTAACACCCCCCATACCATCACAGATGCTGTCTTTTGCCCTTTGCTCTGATAACAGTCTGGATGGTCCTTTTCCTCTTTCACGTCCATGATGTCCAGAAACAGTCTGAAATGTGGACTCAGACCACAGCAGACTTTTCCACTTTGCCTCAGTCCATCTCAGATGAGCTCGGCTCAGAGAAGCCGGTGGTGTTTCTGGGAGTTGTTGATGTTTGTTTTTGTCTTTGCATGGTAGAGTTTGACCTTGTAGATGTAGAGATGAACTGTGTTCACTGACGATGGTTTTCTGAAATGTTCCTGAGCCCACGTGATAATGTCCTTTACACAATGATGTTCTTGAGGTCACAGGCATTCAGTGGGAGGTTATCATCTTAATCTTTCAACATCTTTTTGTGCCCCTGTCACAGCTTTTTTGGCACGTGTTGCAGGCATCAAATTCAAAGTGGGTGAATGTTTGCAAAAACACAAAGTTCAACAGTTTCATCATTAAATATCTTGACTTTGTAGGAAAAGGGTTTTTAAATGTCCCGGTTTGGTTTGTATTCATATCAGAAACCAGCAGCCTGATGGAGACTTTTTGTTTCTTAATAATGTTCCCAAAAGAACAGTTTTAGAAAATTTCTCTCTCAAATCCATTACCTAAATTGTGGAATAAAGACACACATAAATCATCTGTGGCAGGTTTTGCAAACATTAAAGATCCAAAAACAAAATGTTTCATTCTGCAGCAACAGGTTAAAAAGGCTTTGAGCAACATCCAAGTCTGGAGGTCAATATCACAACCCCGCACAAAGAGACGTCACTCTGGGACAAAGCATGAAGAAGAGACACAAATACTGAGTACAGCTGTTGGTGCCGCCTGGTCTGCCTCTATCTAAACTCTCTTAGGCTTCGTCTGACCATATTTAGATCTGCACTAAATCTGTATATCTTTAAATCAAAACTAGAATTAAAAAAGCAGTCTTAAAAAGTCAAAAAAGTTATATAAAAAAGATTGACATAAACAAAATTATAAATAAAAATACATATAAATAAAATATAAATAAAAGAAGACTAAGGAACATTTTGATTATGGAAAAAAATCACGGAAAGTTTAAAATTCAAATCTATTTTAAGCATTTCAGCTTTTTTTTCATCTTTATTGTATTTTCATACATTTGTTCAGGACGGCAATCTCTGTTCGGCATGTGTGGGGAGGTTGGTGCAAATCTGACTTGGTGAAAACGGTGGAGTTTTGGTATTATGATTGTGTTTATTATCTTTTATTTTATTTAATTTGGGATTTTTTACTTTTTCTTTTTCCCTGGTGCCCCTGGAACAATCAGGTAGTCCCAGAGAGGGGAATATGCACAGTGAGGTGTCTTGATGCAGTTGATGTAATTAATTTTAGTTCGGTGTTATATGTACAGAGGAAATTACTGGAAAGGACTTACATAAAAAAAACAAAACAGAGAAAAATGTAACGGAAAATGTAAGGACTGTCGAGTGTCTGTCTGTATGTATGGGCATGTATGAGAGCATCTCCTGAGTGTTGTTTGCTAATATAAATGTTAAAAAAAATATTATGTTTTAAAAAAATAAAAAAATAATAAAAGAAATTAAATGTAAAAAAAATAATAAAAAATATAAAAATAATGAAAAATTAAAATCAAAATAAAACAACATAAAACAAATAAAAATAAAATATTAAAAAATGGCCATCAGCTGGCTCCTGCTCCTTCTCATCTTCTGTCTTCCTGTTTCTCTTCCCTCTCTACGCCATCTTATTGCAAAATAAACCTTCCAAACAACTTTCTGAGTACTTTTATATTGTCAAAGCAAGAAAAAAAGCAGGATTTGTGTGAAAACACTTCCTCATTCTTCACTGATATTCAGAACTTTCCTGTCTTTTTGTAAAAACTGATATTACGTTAAAACTTTCTAAATCCAGGGGCAGAGAAGGACAGTGCAGAGGTGACCTGCTGTGTGTCAGCCTGGCCACATCACTAACTCCATTAAAAACAACCCCAGAGCCTATTCCATGCACTCCAACAAAGACCCAAGCGCCCCTTATGAAATAATAATGGACTTCGCTTCTACTATAGTGGCAAATACTGAGAGTTGTTAGATAACAGGGGACCCAGGTGTGAGGTTTGGTGCCCAGCTTTTTATCAATTCATTTGCTGACAAAAGAGTTTTTTAGATAACGAAGAAAAAACACAAACCCTGAGAAGGGAACACAATGGAGAGATTATCGGAGCTGCATGGGGCCTTTCAGCAGGCAGGCTTTTCTGCCAGATTAGCTAAAGTAACTTATTTCTTTTCTTTTGTTTGGCTTGTACCTGGGCAGCCGAGTAAAACTGGGATTCATAATCTAAATGTAATCTTCCCCGAAGAAATCAAACAATCTGTAAGACATTTATCACGCCTCAATCAGGCGGGTGACCTGAATACAGCTCAAAACTTCTTTTCATGTAAACGAAGCACAAAAAGTGAGGAAGTGAGTGCTGGAAGATTATTTCTCTGTGCTAACAATGCTTCTTGGTCATAAATCTCCTACTGTTATAAAACCAGATTTATTCCCCTTTTAACTGGAGCCACATTTGTAGGATAAGACACCCATCTTTGACAATGACAAACAGGTTTTATGCCGTTGCTATTGACTCTTGTTTTTTTCTGATAACACCGCTGAGCATGGACCCTGTTACAGTTGGTGTCTGCTCCAAAAATTAGCATGCCTTGTTTGACTGATCTAACCTGACATGCTAGATGGACAGCTCCATGTTGGAAAGATTTCACTAATCCATCTGGGGAGGAGCCCTGTGAAAATGTTATCGGGGCAGAACCTTCAAAAACAGCTTGTGATTGGACAGTTGTTTGGCTCATCACACTCATTACAGACCAATCATATCAAGCAGCACTACTATGATTGCATATGTAGCAGCTAAACGTAGCAGCTAAAAGCTAACCATATCAGCTGATGGCTAACTGTTGTTAGCCACTACAACTAATGGCCATTTACTGTTGTTTGCCCTTGTTAGCCGTTGGCCATAGCAGCTAATGGCTGTTAGCTGATAGCTTAGCTACCTTAAAACTATTGTTTCACATTAAATGATACCACACAAATGTGTCATTTAACACTTACATGTGACATGAACCTCGTCAAAGACAATCCCTATTTCGCCAAGTATAACTGAGTAACCATGATGACCACAGACTAACCGACATTAGCCTCCATTATTTGTACAGCAGGAAGTGACTTCACTTCCGGTCAAGTCACTTCCTGTTGTAGTCCCGCCCGCAGCTCTTGCGTTTCCTGTCCTTGTGGAAACATCAGTCAGTAAGGACATTAGTTCCGCCTAGACAGACCACAGAAAACTCACAGACAACACTGCTGCAGATCAGCTGCAGTGTTTTGTGGTTGGTAGGTGAGTGAAAAGGAAACAGCTGGAATAATGTCCGCTTATACATCCTATTATATGATATATGATATGATTGCAGGTGAAACTCAAGTGGATGTGACGTCGCCAAGCCACGGTGACGAGCTACAGTGACCAAAATGAGGCATTTATGGACACATAACACGACTTCACTGGGCAGCGCGATAACGGACGTGACGTAGCAGCTCAGTGCGTCACTATGGTTTCATTACATTCAGTAAAATGAATTTCTACTCTCCTCCGCGATGGGCAGGGCTCTCCCTTCACTCAGACATACACACCTGCACGATTAGACAATCTACGTAAACGCCTCATTACGTGCTGGAGTGTAATCCAGAATCGCCGCCATAATGAGATTTTTGAGTGTAATGAGCTACATTTAGAATGACAAATCCATGTTTCTGTTATTTTGATGAGAGTAACTTAAAAGTAATGTGGTAATAATGTTATGCCTTACATTTCAAATACAGAAATATTATAATGTAACCAATTACTTTGAAATGACAGTAACAGGTAATAAATAAGGAATTACATTTTTTTAATGTATTTTTGGGGCATTTTGTGCCTTTATTGATAGGAGCGAGACCGTGGATAGACTTGTGAAAGGGGGTGAGAGAGTAGGGGAAGACACTCTGCAAGCTGGCCACAGGCGGGATTCAAACCTGGACCAGCAGAAGCAAGTACATGGGGTGCCTGGTTGTTAACCACTCCACCAAACCAGCACCCCATGCATTAAGTTTTTGAAGTAACTTGCCCAACACTGATTACCTTAAATAAAAATTGATAGTTCTAACCCTCACAGAGTGATCGACAGGTGGAGGCATGAAAAGTCTGTCTTTAAAATGAGACAAAAAAAAAGAGAGGTAGCTTGTGTCCTAATGAAATAAAAAAGCAGTATTTTGGCTCTTATGAGACAGAGAGTGTTTTTCTGTTGCCCTTTCAAACGCTCTGTAAAAACAGGAAACATTTGGTCTGGACAACATCTGGTCTCCGTCTCTCTTCCACACTTTGATCACTTCATCCATTGATGGTCCCTCCAGGAGTTTGAGACCAACAGCGCGTCAGTAAAACATTCAGAAGTGTTGAAGCAACATCTACAGAAAGTAAAAAAAAAAAAAAGATCACTTGTGTCAGAAAAAAGACAGGATTCTGCAGAAAAGAGAAAAGTGCCTCCAGCTCCTGATAGCAGGGGGTCCAGAAGGACTGGATCCAGAGTGGAGTGGGTGAGGAGCATGTCAAATAAATGTTGAAGGCAGTGAGACTGGTTTTTGCACCAGGAGGCACAGATAAACTGAATATGAAAAGAGAGAGGGAAAAAAAACATAATTGATGCCAATGCCCTCCCGTTCAGACGGATCGCTCTTCATCAAGGTATGAAATACATGAGCTGTTTGATCATTCTACAGTGGCAGAAAGAAAATGAAAAATACTCTCTCTCCTGATTACTTCTGGGCGTCTGCATTTTCAACACAGAGCAGGAAGATTCAGACACGTCCTGTTTTCAAAATTGAAGGTGGACGCACAAAACCACCGAGCCCTCGCTCATTCTCAGTGCGTCACAAGCTACCGTGAGCACCTCATGAGACAAACAAGACTCAGAATTGACTTTACACACAAATATTGACCCAGAGAAACCTTTAGTGGAGGACGTCAGGGACACATTTGTCTTTTCTTACGTCTGATTTGGACTCATTTTGTCCTCGTTATTGTAATAAGCATGATTTTTGTCCCCAAGATGTTTGTCTAAATCTATTCATTTATGTTTAAAATACTTTTCAACAGCAAACACAGGTTTACTACCTGCTGGGACTGTCTGAGATGAAAATGCCCACCTATAAAACCAAGCTATACAAAACCATTATTTCTCTAAATCAGAAGGATCAAGTCTTTAAACTAGTGCTGTCAGGCGATTAAAAAAAAATAATCTAATTAATCATATTTTAATCTCATATCTGCTTAAAGTACACAAATAAAGAATTTGAATTCTAGGATATTATAAAATTGTAGTGCAGGACTAATCAAATGAATACACTAAGAAGTGAAGATTTGTAAATCCATATTTTTATTGGTGACTAAATAAAACCAAAGTCAGGGCAACTTGTCCAGAAAATTCTAAGCTCAATCAGGCAACTCAAATTACACTTTAAGTGTGTTTCATAAATCAAATTCAAAATAAGAAAAAGGTCGAGGACATCCAGCAAAACAATTAGGCCTGATGGATTATTAAAGAATGTAGTACAAATATAGATAAATAAACTCAAAAATAAAATAAGACTAAGTCTTAAATATGCCATTCCTGTTGTCACCTGGGCTTTGTTTGGTTTGACTAGAGACACATGTGTGAAGTGACATGTACCACTGCCATGTATGGGTCCTCCAGCTGGACAATATCAAAATGTTTGTGTGCTGTAATCAATCTTGCGATTCATTTTTATATCACACATTAATTTGTGTTGTAATTATTTAATCTAATTACTGCACTAAAGTGACAGCCCTACTTTAGACAACTTCAGATCTTCTAAAAGTTGAAAAAATTTCAGGTCTTTAATTGTAAAATCTTTCAAATTTCTTTGATTTGCCAGTTTGATGTCACTGATATTTTAGGAATCATGCAAAAAAAAAAAGATCATTTTCTATAGGGATGCACTGAAACGAAAATTTGCTGCTGAAGCTGAACCGAATAAAATATAAACACTTGGCCGAATACCAAATATCCAATGCGGAGGCTAAGTAGGTCACTATATTTTTAATAGTGCATAAATAGCTTAAAATGCATTTTTAGACATGTTTTTAAAAGAAAGTAATTGTTTATTGAATATTATGACATTTTTAATATTCCAGTAGCCTTTGCTTTTAAAAAAAGCACAACAAAAATTTTCATTAATATTAAGCTTTCAAACAAAACAAAACATGCAGTAAAAAAACTGAAGTGCATTGAAGTGGATAAACCCGCAACAAATGAATTTTGTCCTTTTGACACAAGTCTGCTTAGCCACAGTCACATGCAACGACGTACTTAACTTCGTCATTACGTTACCTGGTACTATTTGGCCTTGCTATTACCTCACTCCACCGAAGGACGGATATGGCTTTTTTTGCAATATTCGGCTGAAAATATTTGGTCACCGAATATTCAGTGCATCCTCAATTTTCTATCAAATTCAGGGTTGGATAATTTTTTGTTTGCAGCTGTCTTAGATGGAACTATGTAATATTTTAATAAGTTCCAAACCAGAACTTCACTGTAAGCTCAGTACTATCACAGTTTTGACCGTTGTCATGAAAAACACTTCTTAGTAACTGAATATTACACGATTTTGAAGATATTTGGATGAAAAAGTCCACCTTCACCCCTCTAATATCCACTGCTCCCATTGTTGCTGTGGGGGAAGCTGTCATTTGCCAAGAGGTGTGGTGCACCAGCCAATCACAGGGCTCATGTACAGCCTGTTTAAACTATTTGAGAAAAAAAAATTCCACCTACAAAACCATTCTTTGTGGGATTTTATACCCTAAAATCTTCACATTCCTTTCATCTACCAGTGTGATGGTTTGATGTCACTGTTGTTTTATTAAAAATGATCAAAAAATTATAATTTTCTATAATATTCAGTGTTAAAGACTCATTTGATTGTTGCAGACTATGATCAGATTATTTATTAAAGTTTTTAATAACTGCTCTCAATCCTCCACTTCACTGCAAGAACAATAACTTCCACATTTTATCCGTCTTCATGAAAAATACATTTTAGTAACTGAATATTTCACAGTTTTTGTTAATAAAAAAAAAGTCCACTTCCACTCTTTTATTATCCACTGCTTTAGTATCTTCATTACTGCTGTTATTAAACGAGAAGTCAGGTTCATCAGCCAATTACAGGACTCACAGATTTACTACCGTTTAGACTATTTGGGATGAAAATCTCCCCCTATAAAAATCATTTATTTCAATATTTTAAAGATTTGAATCAAAAAAATGCTCAAATATGCCTCATTTGCTGGCTCGATGGTTTAATGTAACTGTTGTTTTATTGAAAATGTACAAAAATGTAAAATTTTCCATAAAAATCAGACTTATTTGTTTGCAGCTGCCTTTAAAATGATTATTTATTTAATATTTTAATAAATATTTGAGAGCAGCACTGCTCTGTGACCACAGTAGCTGTCACATTTTTAATAATCTTATTAAAAAATATATTTTAGTGATTCAGGATTACACTTGGGGATAGTTGGGCTATCGCTGTGTCTGCAGGAATCATTCAGATTCAACAAATTTTGGGCTTCGACTCGACATAGACGGGACAAACTGTTTCAACTGGTTTCAACCGAGCAACATCAATTTAGGGATCTATGTCGAGTGGGACAGGAGGACTTTTCATCAGGGATGACAAACATCAGGGCAGTTTTTTTTAGAAACACTGTCTTTAATTAGTCAAAAAAATTACAACAAAAATGATTCAGACTCATTATTTCTGTAGGGAAGCATATAACAAACATTTTAAGCTTACATGAGAAAAACGTGCACTCCCACCCTTTTATTGCTTCCATTGAAGCCAATTACAGGACTCACATATAGAGACAGACAACTTCTCTCACACACATTAACACCAAAGGGTACACTGTTACTGATTTTTGTAAACTTAACTGCATTTTACTGTAACATCTACAGCTGCCAACTGTAAACAGCTTTGCAGTAAATTACTGTAAATGGCAAAATATTGTGGAAGAACATACAGATTTTTGTAAAATTTACAGCTTTTACCATAAAATCTACAATTATTTACTGTAAAATATCCATACAGTTATGACTGAAAATGTTAATGGATCATGAGAAAAATCCTTTTTCCCAGGAAAACTGGCCAAAAGCAGGTAAGACTTTTTTTTGGTAATGTTTCACATATTTGGGTGAAACCATTGTTGGAGTAAATGTATTTTATTGCATAATTTATTTATTTTTTTTACAAAAGACATTTCTATTGGACTAAAATACAGCAAGTTCACTGTAATTTAAAATGCATTAAAGAGTCATATAATCATGATAGTGTCAGTTTTTGATAATACAGTAATGATGCTGTAAACGGAAAGACAGTAATTATTCCTATAATGAAAATACAGGACTGAATTATTTAAAGAAATTACAATAATATTCTCATTAATTTAATTTGAGTGGTAGTAAAGATATTTACAGTAACTTACTAGCATCTTGTTGCCAGTAAATGTAAAATTTACAACAGCCCTTTTAGTGTTGGAGACTTTAATTGGTCCAACAAGCATGTTTTTGGTCTGTGGGGGAAACAAAAATGCAAAGAAAAACCCTTGAATTCACTGGAAAAACTCAACACAGAAAGGCTATCCAAGAAGAGAGTGGATCCAGGAACCGACTGCAGTTTAGGCAACTTCTGGTGCCATAAACATGGGAAGAGGGAGGAGCCTGACACTGAGTTTGAAGTGAAGGAGAGTTTTGGATGTTTTATCACCGCCCTCACTGCACATGTTAAACCTGTAATTCCTACTCAATGTTCCACCTTTTGATCAGGAAATCAAGTGCTTAGCTGATAAAAGTGAAGTGCTCTGTATTATGAGGTCTGGTATCAAAGGCTCATTTATACACAGCTCCCTCTGTGTTGAAAGTGAAAGTAAATTATTTCACTCATTCTCAATGATGAGTGCTCTGCTATCTCTGCCATGTCAAACTAAAAAACAAGCTCTATTGAGTGAGAAAAGCCAGAGAACACCACAAAAATCCCTCCTGCACTTTGACAAAAAACCTCTCTCCCTGCACAAAGTGCACGGGGAGCAGGAAATCAAGGTAAAAATGTAGAGAAAGAAACAGAACAGAATAGAATAGACCCTTATTTGGCCCACACAAGGACATTTGCAGTGTTACAGAAGCAAAGGGGACAGCAACTGTGATGCACCCGTCCTGGGGGAAGGTGCATAACATATTTAAAGGTCTCAAATCATTAAAGATGCTCTGAGGAGTTTCTAAGTAATTACAAAAAAGTCTCACTTTTAGATATATGCCTGATGGAAATACACACTTTAAGATGAGTTTCATAACATCAAAATAGGTTATCTATAAATGCTATTCCTTAGCTTCGCTGTCGGGTCGGACAGGACTGGACTGGCCTGGATACTCAACTTCAGGAACAAGACAATTAAAACTAGAGCAAATTTATATTATTCAGACACGTCTTAGAGCACCGGGCTGTAAGTAGAGATATATAGCCGGCTACAAAACTACGATATTAAGTTTTCCAAAAATTGCTTGTTGTCATACATCAAAAACTACCGCTACGTAACTAGAAAGAGATACATTACCTCGTCGCTTTGCATCCTGTAAGATGTTGAAAAAAGAAGTTGTAAAGCAATGCAGAGTTCTGAGGAAGGTCTGAGCTACATTCATTAGCGTCACAACAAACACACGCCTTAGTTTGGGTCACGTCTTTTGGTGCGTTCCAGCTGCAGTCAGAAGTAGGAATTTCCCAGTTCCGAGAAGGAAACTGCAACTGGAACGTCCCCGAAGTCTGAATTTCCTACTGGGAACTCGGTGAAACCTCGCCACCCCCGAGTTGACAATCGAAGATGGATGCCTCCAGTGTGAACAGTTATTTAGCTCCTGTAATAATCCATTTATTTGCACTTCTGACTGGGGTGTGTCGCTCTACATCAGCTGTATACATAGTATTTGTTAGACTTATATTTACAAAAATGCTGCCATAGTGATAATCACATTCTTCATGTCATATTTGTGAACAACAACACAGGGCGTGCTAACAACAGCTAACAATAGCCTGGTAGATCGGCATGTTTTTTTCCGACTTCAACTGGAACGCCGATAAGTCAGAGATGATGTCACTCCCAGTTCCGAGGTTACAGGAACGCAGCATTACGACAGTCGCTACGCGTGTTCATGGGTAGCAGAGTCTTTATGTCGCCGGTAATAGATTCTCCTCATAGCACCTTTAACCACCAAAAACAACGTTACACAGTTTACTGTATTTGGTTGACATTTTGGTCTATACCAGCTTTGCTGAGTTTTTGGTGGACTTTCTTTAAGTAGTTCAGTATTTCTTGTTTTCCTACAGTCTATAATGTTTAGTTCTTTCTGTAGTTTGTATTAAAAACAAACTCTCCGACGCAGACCAGTGCTGTGTACTCTGTTTGGAAGCAGCCATGTTTTCAAGTGAGTAAACGTCACTGCAGAGCGAGACAAAATCCAGCCTGACAACTTTCTGATTCACCGTTTACATGACAGGATTTTACTTTTAATCAGTTTGGGAAAAGGAATATACTACCCCTGTGCAACTGAATTAAAATCCATTCGGATTTGGCCTGTTTATTCTGATTGAGGTGTTTAAATGAAGCATTTTTATTCGGTTTGGCTTCTAACTCATTTCTAATCTGAATATTAGGCTCCATGTAAACCTGGCTATTGTTAAGCACGGAGAGGACAAATAAAGCTCAAAAACTCAGACTGTGGGCTCTTTCAATCAGGATGGACTGTTGTTTATATGTCTGGATAATTTCATTTAACTCTAACACACTCAGACTTAACTGCAGAGCTGATTGTGATTTAAAGCCTCATAAAAAACAGACTTCAGACATCTTGTGTGAAACCTTCGCTCAGTTTTCTCATCCTCGGCCCGTTTGCTCAGGATCATTGTAGAAGTAGATTGATGCTCCACTTTTTCATTTAAACTGTTATCTGGAAGTTTCCGGCTGCACAAATAGTCCTCTTTTATAGCTTCTCCAATTCCATCCATCACTGAGACTTTCACACCCTTACTTTCTGTGTGGCCGCATATAGGATGAAGGGCCTCCTGCTGTGCGCTGGATATTGGCATAGGACATAAATCAGCTGGGTGCAAAGTTGCCCAAAGTGTAAGGATGAAATCCTGCTCTTAGCTTTGATCCTCTGCCTCCAGTTATATTTAGTATGGATATTTACATGAAAGCTGTATGACGGTTCTGCACCCTGAATGCACCCTTACTTTACACTCAAAGAGGACACATCATGGACTTTTTAAAAATGTTTTTGCACAAATATTTAGTTATTCAGAGTATTTGCTGGCAAACTTAGCTATTGTCTTAATGCAGTGCAATGATGTCCTTGACATGCAAATTATAATTTTCTCATTACTCCACCATGGAAGAGTCTGACCGTCGTCAGGGCTGAATTTGCAACCATGTTAATTGGTTCCATCAAAGACTGGACATTGTCAAGCCCTTTAAGATTCCAGTTCAAGCAGACTGATTTTATATATACAGTCCTGCTCATCATTATTGGCACCCATGAAGTTTAAGTACACAATGTGACAGTACAAACAGCTTCTTTACAAACCTCTCTAACTTTGCTCTGCATCACTTTATCAGACTCAAACTTGGCAGAAGTAATGTTCACATATTAAGGTTTGTAAATTATACTTCATTAGCTATGATCATGCAGTCATATTTAGAATAGGCAGTTTTAATTGCAACCACTTGAAGCCTACAAGGAAAAGAACACCCTACCAACAATTAAGCATGGTGGAGGTTCCATAATGGTTTGGGGCTGCTTTGCTGCATCGGGTACCGGAGGCTTAGACCGTATCACAGGAATCATGAAATCAGAGAATTATCAAGAAATTTTAGAGCAAAATGTCCGACCCAGTGTAAGAATACTTGGTTTGAGTCGAAGATCGTGGGCCCTCCAGCAAGACAAAGACCCAAAGCACACATAAAAAAGCACGCAGGAATGGTTGAAGAGGAAAAAAATGGCCTGCTTTAAAATGGCCAGCAGTGAGTCCTGATCTCAATCTGATTGAAAATCTTTGGTATGGCTGAAATCTGTCATGTGGGAAAAGAAACCTGCAAATGTTCAAGAACTTGAACAACTTGCATGGGAAGAATAGGAGAGATGATGAAAGATCCTGAGGACTTAAATTTGGTACATTTCAATTTATTTCTGAAGATATTGTTAAAGTAACGAAAATAATGAAGGGGTGCCAATAATACTGAGCAGTAAGCTGTTACCTACAGCCCTGCTCAGTATTATTGGCACCCCTATATTACTTTCATTACTTTAACAATATCTTCAGAAATTGTGTTGTATAATTATGAATCCAATTGCTAAAGGTATGTTTTCATGGTCAATGAATCTGATTATTTAGATAAAATAAAAGTAGGACTAATATTTATGGTCAAAATCGAGGTATGGGTGAGGACTGTGGTGCTGGCAGAGGTCTGCGCTCTCCGAGTGCTTTTCTAGTTTAACTGTTTATGGTATCACTGATTGCAGCTATTGCCAAATCTTTTGCTGATAAAACATATTGAGAATATGAAAATATGAGACTAGGTTTCAATCTATGGATACTTTCAACATCATTTTTGCTTTTTTTTCAATTGAATCCACCAAAAAGAAACGATCAAAAGCAAATAACACATCATTCATCATCTAATAATTATGATGAATAATCTGTTTTCATCTGTTGTCAACCTGCTTAGGAGCACTTCTGTAAATGCAGATTTGTAAAATATTTGACACAACAGATCCTGGGTCAGTCAGGAGTGCTGTAAAAAAACAAACTGAAGCTTCAGCAAAGACATGATTTTCTGAAATTGCAATTTCGATCTGAAAATGATAAATCTTTCTGCCCTAGCAGTAGGGTGTCATTTCCAGCAACTTCAGAATATGATGTGTATCCTGATACACTTAAATAATGAACATTAACAGAATTCCCAATAAGTTTTGTTTTTTATTACAAGAAAAAAAAGAACAAGGAAGAGGTTTAAATGAGTCTATAACTTAAGAAACATAAATTCAAGAGACTTATGTTTAGAATTGTTACATGTGCTTCATGGTGTAGCTTGGCTCTCACTTAGAACTGTGCCATTGTTAACAAAGAGTATTTATCTGTTTAATGTTTATTTAACAGGGACGATACATACAACACTGCCACAGAAAATGGGAAAATGGGAATGTATATAAGACAAGCAGCTTCAGCTAATTTGCAGTCTTTGTCCCTGGTCAGGATTTAGAGTACAATAAAATATACAGAATACAGACACAGTTATACAAATACAGTAATACAGTGAATATAGTCAATAAGTACCATGAATAAATAGACACAGTTGTGGTAAATTAGAGGCTAAAACACAAGTTACATTTAACATTAAAGATTGTTAAAATAGCATACTGATTATTAATGTTCACATTTCTGCTGCTGTTTAACTTTAGCACTGAACTTTATAAGTTCTGTTTGAGATTTAGTTTCAGATGGTAAGGAATTCCACAGGTGTACGCCTTGCACTGAGAGGGATGACTGCCCAAATGTTGTCCTGCACCTTTGGATTTTTCACTTTTGTTTTGTTATGTTCCTTGTTATTGTCCTACAGACAAGAATTGACAACAACTGTCAAGATCCTTGTAACAGATTCATCATTAAGACAGAACGAGCTCTAATGTGCCATTTCAGACCAGGCTGTGATATTTCTCAAACATGCCTCGGCCTCATTCGGCCCACACTGGTCTCCACAACATAACCCAAGGCTATGCTCCACATTTTGACAGCCCAGCAGGCATCGAGCCCACTCCCGCCCTTTACCCTCCAGCTGTCAAGGCCACATGTTACAGGACAGTGAGGGTCTCCGGCACGTGCCCTGTCCGAGCGCTGAGGCTCTCGCTGCTTAAACCCAGCTTGGATTCAGTGAATGTGAAGTGGAGGTGGGACAGGAAGAGGAAATATCCACAGGCTCCATCAGCTGTCAGGGTTAAATGTGCACTTTGAGAAGTTCAAATTCATTCAATTCATTCAAAAAGAAACATCAGATTTGATAAACTGTCACTTCATCAAACTTTATGGGGGCATTAAAATGTTGTGTTTAGAGACAATGGCCGTCACTCATCATGTCCTCGTCTCCTTTCAGACTAACTGGGTCAGGATTAGACAGCAGCGCATCTCCCTGAAATTAGACTCAGTTTGGACTTACTGCTCAACTCTGAACGTCTCAAACACTCCTGATCAAAATCCAAAGACAGCTGCATTTACTCTGTTCAGTCTTACGAGGGATCTAAGTAAAGCGCCAAAATCAGAGTTGCCAGGTCTGCTTATTATAAGCAACTTTAGGCTTCTTTTATTGAAAAGTTGCTCCCCACTGCAAAACACAATTCAACTGTAAAAATAAATCCTTATAGAGAGAATTAAATGTATTTATAGTGTAGTTGTTCCTGTTTTCTTTATAATAAAGCTTTAGGGCTGTTCAATTAGAAATTCCATCAGGCCAGATATTCAGACTCAGGACATGAGCTGGGTTGGACCTTTTTGGACAGTGAGCAAATTTAACCATGTGAAAGAAACACAAAGATAACAAACACACTGGATGTTTATTAATTTATTGCCACATCCAAAAGGGCATAAACCAATTAAAAAGCAGTACTTAAACTAAACTTCTGCTGAAATACTGTTTCTTTTAATTTTACACTTCAGATAACTACAACATGTTTTGACAGGTAAATACAAGCACACATTAAGGTGCGTATGAACATTAAAAAGTGCAGATTAAAAACCTTATGAAAGTGCATTAAAACTAACTTACTTAAGACCAACTTTTCAGAACGAGTTGCATTAGTGTCTGTATTAATGTTGGAAGTTTTGTAAGACCTTGTCAGTGTTTGTAAAAGTTTTTTCTGTTTTTCTTGCCGGACCTAAGTCCTGATCACTTTGGTTTCGGGCCATTTGAGGGTTGCTTTTGGGCCGCATCTGGCCCGCGGGCCGCTAATTGAATCGGGCTGGTGTAGAGGAAACTTTGATAAAAGCCTGACTAAGTCTGTTAGACGGACTGTTCGTGACTACAGAGTTATAAATAACAGAAGCCCCTCCCTTTAGTTCTGCGTTAAGAAAGAGTGTTGAATAAGTCAATTAAGAGACGATTGAGAAGAAATATCACTAAGAAACTGAAATGTAATATTGATTAAACTTAAACACACTTCATGTGGATTTCTCTTTTCAAAACAAAGTAATCTATCACATTAAATACAAAACACATCTGGAGGTTGATTGTTTTGGGTTTGTTTTTATCAACCTGGTTGCTTATTTCAATAGAAAAATCTTGCAACACTGTTCAAAATGCAGAAAGAAGACAAAAAATGTGAGCAGGGACAAAAGAGCAATCGCAACAACCGTCTGCTTTCAATGCGCTGTAGGACTGCGCATCCTTCATCCCCTCAGCCATCAGACTATATAACTCCTCATGGCTCCCCCACTTACACTTATTAATATAGTTGACTTTTTATGTGCTTACATGTGATGATGTTTTTATGCGTTAATGTGTTTCTTATGAGCTGCTGGATACAACAATTTCCCTATGTGGATAAATAAAGTATCTATGTCCTGCACTTTAGGATTTGGGAGCCTCACAGGATCATACACACAGCGATAAAGACAAATGGAGTCCACCAACATCCCAGTCTTCAGGACCATAATCAGATAACAAACACACTGTTATATTAATTTTTTATTGCCATAAACAAAAAGAAAATTAAAAAAAAAAAAATTTTTTTAAAATCTTTCTTGAAAAATTTCTTTTTTTAATTTTTACAAAGTAGATAACTACAACATTTAAACAGGTTAAATAAAAGCACACATTTTCTAAGCGTTAGAAAGATAAAGATGTGAAAAGAAAGCGTATGAAAGTGCATTTAAAACTAACTTACTTAAGACCAACTTTTAAAGAGTTGCATTAGTGTCTGTATTAATGTTGGAAGTTTAAGACCTTGTCAGTGTTTGTAATAAGTTTTCTGTTTTTCTTGCCGGACCTAAGTCCTGATCACTTTGGTTTAGACCATTTGAGGGTTGCTCGCATCTGGCGCGGAAGTAGCAACCGGACTGGTGTAGAGGAAACTTTGATAAAATGACTAAAATCTGTTACAATGGTCCAGAGACTTAGCACCTAAAGTTAATCAGAATGGTTATAAAAACATTTTAATAGTTTTTCTTCCGTTAAAATAACGTGTTGATACAATTACAGAGACGATTGAGAAGAAATATCACTAAGAAACTGAAATGTAATATTGATTAAACTTAAACACACTTCATGTGGATTTCTCTTTTAAAACAAAGTAATCTATCACATTAAATACAAAACACATCTGGAGGTTGATTGTTTTGGGTTTGTTTTATCAACCTGGTTGCTTATTTCAATAGAAAAATCTTGCAACACTGTTCAAAATGCAGAAAGAAGACAAAAAATTAGCAGGGACAAAAGAGCAATCGCAACAACCGTCTGCTTTCAATGCGCTGTAGGACTGCGCATCCTTCATCCCCTCAGCCATCAGACTATATAACTCCTCATGGCTCCCCCACTTACACTTATTAATATAGTTGACTTTTTATGTGCTTACATGTGATGATGTTTTTATGCGTTAATATGTTTCTTATGAGCTGCTGGATACAACAATTTCCCTATGTGGATAAATAAAGTATCTATGTCCTGCACTTTAGGATTTGGGAGCCTCACAGGATCATACACACAGCGATAAAGACAAATGGAGTCCACCAACATCCCAGTCTTCAGGACCATAATCAGTCAGGCCAAACCCACGCTCTTCCCCTTAGCTGACAGTCAAAGCTCTTTCGTCCTCCTTGTCCATTAAAGCCTTTAACACCTGAGCACGTAACACACCTGATGGCCTGTTATTCTGATCTGTATTATTTATTGTTGTATATCACAGAGGGCTTGTGCAGTTGATGTATGTGTCTCTCTTACAGCAGGTTGTGCTGCTTTCATACTGAAGTCTGTCCAAGGCAAAATCTCCCTTGGGGACAATAAAGTCGATCCTAACTCTCCATTAGTGCACGACCGCAGGAGCGCTTTGTGTATTCCAGCCTGTGTTTATGTAGCATGACTCAACAACACATTGTAAGCAATTAATTATCTCTTCTTCTTCAAACTCCACATTACATTTCATCAAACACCTTTTTACTCAGCAGCAGCAGAGCTGATGTCTGTAAATGATGAATTTATTCTATGAGATAAACTGGATCAGGGAAAAATAAAAAAAAAAGTTTTAAAAAGCAGGGTACTGCAGTGGTTCTGATTATTACAGCCTGTGTCTGCAGAAGTTGTCACTCCATCCATCATCATCCACTCTGATCTCTCCTGGTCGAAGGGAGCACTCAATTCTCTATCATACAATAAAAACACTTTACACTGAAGAAAAGGTCATCTCCATAAAATCTACAGATCCACGTCTTTCACACCACTGACTAAAGCAGGTTTATTATAGAAAATGCTACACAGGATAAATCGTGCACAGATTGAGTCTGGTGGGTGTGGGAGTCTTAGAGCTCTGCTATCACATACATTATTAATCACACCTGTGACTTTCATGTGAGGAGTGAAAAAATAGAGCCAATTAGAAAAATGTGCCTTTAAGAAAATTACTTATCTGAAAGGGCAATTAATTTAACAACCTGAACCCTCCGAGGGCGAGTAATCCGGATGATATAGGCTGTGGCAAAGTCAGCAGTTTGAAACGATCTGAGATCAAACCCAAATCAGGGGGAGATAAAGTCTGCAGGCATTTTGGGTTTAACGACAGAGGGGGTTGCAAGATGCTTTCCAAAATGACAACACAGAACAAAAAGACATGAGTCAAAAGGCATATTAAACCCACTACTGTAAAAGCATTTTAATAAAAGGAGTTTGATTTAACATAATTCAAAGATCCAAAGATGCCGCACATACACACTTAGACCAGTCTCTAGGATACTCCAGGTGTTTTGTCTTGTAAACAGGCTGATGCCTGCAAGATAGCTTACGCCCAAATTCCACTGCACATGGAAGCACAGTGCAGCGGAGCGGAGTGCCGCAGTCTTGCTCCAAGGATAAACCTCACTGAAAGCAGTGTGCTGAGCAGCGTCGTGGCGCGCAGCCCTGTAGGGGGAGGGCTGATCCCCGGAGAGACACAGGCTCTCATGAGAATAGCGATGCCACACGCTCATTATAGCGGCTTCCTTTCTCACTATCGGTGCACAGTAGTTTGAAGGGCTTGAACGCGTCCTGTGCGTAAGTGTGCCAACCAAAACCAATGAACGAAGCAGATGTCCAAACACACTTTAGTCCTTTGTGCTTTTTTTTTTGAAGACAGTATTCCATAAATTCATTTGTTATAATATTCCAAATCCACCATACACAAACCATGGCACGGTCAAAAACCGTGTTGCTTCCCTCCTGTGTGCACCTGGGCTGATTAACCCACATGACTATATGGCCAAAGGACACCAGCCTATACTAGTGCCTACTGGCACAAAGTTGTATTACACCTAAAAGTACAAAGATTAGAATTCTGGCTCCTACACACCGGCCCCTAATTGTTAATGGTGCACAAACATAACAATTCAAGCAAACAAAAAACTGGAGCCAGATTTTCCCTAGTGATAGACCCATAACCCATAATTTATCATATTGGTACAAAAAACCTATTAGACATCAGATGCTGCCATGAGTTTAGTTACAGGCCTTTCAGTTATATTGCATTTTGCTTTGAGATGAACAGATCGCACAAACCCATTCTTGTCAGGAAAGGTTTCCAGCACTTTGCCGAGCAACCAGGAACCTCGAGGAGCTGTTGAGTCCACCACTAGGACAATGTCCCCGGCAACAAGACTTCTTTTCCTTTGATTCCATTTCTGCCTCTCCTGAAGCAATGGAAGATACTCTTGCACCCAACGTTTCTAGAACAGATCTGAGATATATTGGATCTGTCTCCATCACCGTTTGGCATACAGATCTTGTTTCACAAACAGTCCAGGTGGCATAGCAGGTTTGCTCTTCAGAAGAAGAATGTGATTAGGTGTCAGAGGTTCAAGGTCATTTGGATCGTCAGATAATTTAGTGATGGGCCGATCATTTAGTATGGCCTCCACTTCACAAAGAGCTGTGTGCAGTCCATCGTCGTCCAGTGTTTGAAGACGTACAACAGAATTAAACACCTTTCTAATCATTCGAATAACACGCTCCCAAACACCCCCACAATGGGATGCTGCTGGTGTACTGAAACTCCAACTGATGTTGATGCAGGACTCCCGGTATCTTGCTGTGATTCAACTTTGCAAGAGCTTCATGCAATTCTCTCTCAGAACCAACAAAGTTAGTGCCATTGTCAGACAGCATATGAATGACTTGTCCTCTTCTGCTCATAAATCTCCTCAAAGCATTTATGCATGCATCAGTGTCTAATGAGGTGGCCATTTCCAGGTGAACTGCTCTGCTTGATAAACAGGTAAATATCACACCATAACGTTTACACAAGCTTGAATACAGCTAAAACCACCCAAGAATGGCTCAGAACAAAACACTGGACTATTCTGAAGTGACCTTCTATGATCCCTGATCTAAATCCTGTTGAACATTTGTGGAAGGAGCTGAAACATGCAGTCTGGAGAAGACAGCCTTCAAACCTGAGACAGCTGGAGCAGTTTGCTCATGAGGAGTGGGCCAACATACCTGTGGACAGGTGCAGAAGTCTAATTGAGAATTACAGAAATCGCCTTGTTGCAGTGATTGTCTCAAAAGGTTATGCAACAAATTATTGAGTTAAGGATATGATCATTTTTGTTTGAGGCCAGTTTAATTTTTTTTTTTTTAATAATTCTGTTGAACCACAATTTAAAAGCAATGTCTGATTTTCATTAGTTGATTTTCAGCAAATTTTTATTTATTATTACTTTTTTGGTTGAAATGTATTCTATCTTTAACAGAAGGGTACCAACAATCTTTTTGGCATCTGTACGTATGAATTCATTTTGAAAGTTTTCTGACATCAAACAACAAAATGGATGTCCTGATTTTTATTCATGGCTTAAAAAAAGCTGATGATGGTGTTTAATGTCCATCTGTGATATATGGTATTTATTAAATTACAAAAATAGAGTAATTTAAAAAAGAGCTCTAAAATGATGTGCTCCAAACCACTGAGCCACAGGGAGTCATCTTTCTGTATGGTGTAAGCAGACGTAATGTTTGAAGAGAAAATCTGAAGGTAAACCTTCAATAAGCACAAAAAGAGGACGAGAGGAAACACAATATGTCCCCTTTAACCCAGAGTTAAGAAAATACCATCCTCGGGGCTATTACTGTATTTTTCCATCATTCCGAACATGCATCTATATTTTCGAGCGGCAGCCTGTTGGAGATATACCCAGCCTCCAACCAAATTCATGCTGGAATAGACGAGTGGCCCCTGTGACCTTGCACAGGAAAAGAGCAGGTATAGAAAATGGTTGGATGGATGGAGTGTGTATTTTGGCCAAATTGCGGCCCTTGCGAGAATATCAGATTTCCACCCATAAATATAGAAAATAGGAAAAGTCACTTTTTACTCTAACCTTTATAAACACACGGCGCTCAAAGAAAAAGCTTACAAATAACATGAGAAAATAAATGTAATGTTCCATCAGAGGTGGTTTAAAGGTCTACATTAAATATTAGAAAGATTTTTTAACCCTATGGAGCAGATATTTTAGTGTCATGGTAACTTTTCTATTGATAAAACAAATATGTGCTAATCTGTTGACATGTGCAAATGAAGGATACACAGAGCATGTCTTAAATGCTGACTTCTGTTTTTACGTCACGTTACTGTAAGTCCTGTTTTGTGTCATTTGCAGCCCGTGCTTCATAAAATCTTCAAACTATTTTACTCTAAATCCCCCTTAAAGCTTTTTATTCTGTACCTTTGTTGTTTGTTGCATCTGCTGCCATTTACATTTAAATAATTGAGCATGTTGATCTGTTAAAAGTTTCTTCCTTTATTCAACCCACGATAAAAGCACGAGCAGGTGATTTATGGAGATTTATTCCTGGCAGTAATTACAGATGAAGGATAAGTAGAAAGGTGGTGTTGTTTAGTTATTGAAGGTGTGAATCTCAGGGTGCCTGCGTGACTGTTTTTATTCTGCAAAATTCTTCCCTCAGCTGGCGTGGAAATATATAAACAAAAGATTAATAAGAGTTCTAAGTGTCTCCTAATATACCCTGTGGAGGCTTAAATTGTGTTTTTGCTTTTTACATCAGTGGAGCCTCGCTTCTTTGCCCTTAAGGAAAAACAGCAATTTTTCAGGTGCTTTCAGCGGGGCAGCCCGTTTATGTTTGCAAATTGATTTTACTCTGCTGTAAAAAATAAAAGAGCTTTGATCAGAGAAATTGTCCTCCCGTTATGATTTAATCTTTTAATAATGCACATGTGCTTAATAAGAGGAGAGTAATTGCTGGCCTACGTTCAGGGAGATTAATACGTGTCTTTGAAAGAAGGGCACATACTGGAAACAGTGATGAGGACTGAATGTTTAATCTATGGACGCCCGCTCTGCTGGTTTCACATTATTTTGACTGAGGGTGACACATATACATGAGGGTCAGTTTTCTTACAAAGAGTCAATGAATATATTAAGATTAAAAATCCAAACGTTATTGTGGACCTATAAGGATTTCAACAGTACACTCCTTACCAACAGGAGTTTTCTTTTCACTTTCATTTATACAAATAAATAGAACTAATTGTCTGTAGTCAGATAGCATAAAATAACTAGAAAGCACTCGGAGAGCGCAGACCTCCGCCAGCGCCACAGTCCTCAGCCATATTGTCATTTTGACCATAAATATTAGTCCTACCTTTATTTCATGTCAATTCATAATGATATCTATTTTAGTTCAGTAGATATTCACCAAAAATCACATTTTTCGCCATGTCGGCCAGACGCTGCTTCGGATCAACACCAAAATCGAATCAGTTCTTCCTTTTCCCATGCTGAACATTTCCTGAAAATTTCATCCAAATCCGTCCATTACTTTTAGAGTTATTTTGTTCACAGGTGGACAGACGGACTGACAGACGGACAGACGGACGGACAGACGGACAGACGGACAGACGGACAGACGGACAAACTCTCCCAAAAACATAACCTCCTTGGCGGAGGTAATTATAACTGAATAAGCACAAAAAGCTTTTCAAGAGCGATGCAACTAGTATTGACAGTACAAATAACTGTTAACCAGACAACTGGACTCGAGTCTTAGGGACTCGGACTCAAGGCGACTTGAGCCGCTAATGAAATGACTTGCAAATCGACTCATACTCGGGAGGTAAAAACTCGAGACTCGACTCGGACTCGGGAGAAAATATCTCCAGACTCGACCTAACTTGAGACAACATGATTCAGAAAATTGCACACACTCGGTCTTTATATGAAGAGCCAGACAGGAGATATATGCCACTCTTTCCTTTTAGCTTCACTTTATTGATGCTCCATTCACAGTACACTTGTCCGTCACCTATTATTGTCCCGCACACAACACAGTACTACACACATACGTTCCTACCACACACCCGCTTCTGCTACAGTGATGACAGTGGGCAGGGTCTGTGCCCAGAGTTATTTTCTTTGCATATGAAGAATTTCAATCAGATGGAAAACAAAGACACGCCAAGTGCACAACCTGCAACGCTTCAATTTGCGAAAAAGAGGGCACAACAACGAACTTTATCCACCACCTGAGGACACATGAGGCCAAGCAAGTGAAACCTGCAAACGTTAGCCAGGTAGCTAACGTTCCTGCCATAAGTCAATATGCCAGGAATGTTAGCCCGACCTTTGGTCAATATGAAGCTAGCAAAGCTAACATTAGTAAAGAGGGTGTACGTGTGCTGTATGTGTGTGAAGATCAGATTTATCTCTTCAAGATAAAAATCTGAGTGCTTTTTGGGTGGACAGGGAAACAATGGTGAGGGACTCGACCCGTCATAACCAGTGACTCGACTCGACTTGACTTGCTTGAGACTCGGATCAAATGACCTGAGACTTGTTTGGACTGGGATCACAGGGACCTGGGCAATTGTCTGCTAATAACTTATTAATCACATGGGTTCTCCCAGGCAGCAGACTGTGTGTTGCTAATGTAGACAAAGGTTTGTTGGGTTTTTATGACAGATATAAGACATTAGCCTTGCAGAGCAGACAGGCCCGCCTGATTCTGAAATCCTGCATATCCATCTTGCCTTCTTTGTCCAACAACTTCACTAAATGCTTAACAGCTCAATCAGGGAAGAGAGGCAGAGCTGTAGGAGCGGTGGACGTAATGAAAACAGGAAGTGACTGCATGCTTGAAAACAGTGGTGGTTTCTGAATCGTCTCAATAACTGCGTTAGCTTGTCTTACGGGAAATCATGTTTTGCTCTTCTCCCCATCGGGGATCACTCCTGAGAAACTGGGGGAAACCACGGAAGTCCTCTACAAGCATGCCGGTTAGCCTATAGTCGTCATGGTTACTCAGTGATACTTGGCAAAATCTGCTCTCCTCAGAGGTTTACTGGGAAAACTTGGTGGGGTTGTCTTTGAGGAGGTTCATGTCACATATAAGTATTAATTGATACATCTGTGTGATATAATTTAACACGATATGATAGTCTTAAGGTAGTTTAAGCTAACAGCTAATGGCTGTAGCAGCTAACAGTTGTTAGCCAGCGGCTAGCAACAGTTAGCCACTACAGCTAATGGCCATTAACTGTTAGGTGTTATTAGCCGTTAGCCCCTACATAAAACCGCTGCATATACTACATCACACATAGCAGGATTGCTTGATTTGAATTGGTCTGAGTGTGATGAGCCGAACAATCGTCCAATTACATGGAGTCGATGCTGGGAAGGAGCCATGTTACACTTGGGACTGTGGTGGAGAGGCGCATGTAGAGCAAGTTTCTGGCCATCATGGACAATACCACCCACCCTCTTCACCACCTCCTGGCAGAGCAGAGCAGCATTTGTCTCAGATCGAGGACTGAGTGGCACAGAAGGTCCTTCATCCCCACAGGCATCAGGCTGTACAACACAGGAGAGGGCAAAGGCTCTGGACATGGTGTCACTGAACCCTGACATCCCACATGGACTCTGTTTGTTTATATTTACTATTTGATTAGACATCTGCTTTTTGATTTATTATTTAATGACATCTAAAAATGTCCTGTGTATTTTTCATGTTAATTGTTTTGATGACCTGTAAGCGCCAAGGCACCTGAATTTCCCAGATGGGGATTAATAAAGTATCTATCTATCTATCTATCTATCTATCTATCTATCTCTCTCTCTCTCTCTCTCTCTCTCTATCACAAGCTGCTGTTGTTTTTGAGGTTCTGCCTCTGAAAGTATTTTAAAATGGTTCCTTCCCAGATTGATTAGTAAAATACTCTCCAATATGGCGCTGTCCATCTGGCGTGTCGGGTTAATAAGTCATTTTTGTCCCATAAAATCAAAAAGAAAAAGATGGGGATGCCTCCTATTCGCACGTTCTTGATTAGAAGTCCCCTCAACCTGCTGGTCCAAAGACTTCTCCCAAATCACAAAAGCCAGACTCCAGTTCCCAACAACCCATAAATTAGACCAAATAAACCCAAAAACAAACTAGCTCAATGTAGTTGTTACATCTATAAGCAGCAGCTCCATGATTAAGTTACCATTATAACATGATTTATGACCTGAAAACCAGACTTAGCACTCAGAAACATGTTGATATCATTATTAGTTAAACAGTTATTAGCATAAATGATTGGAGGTTATCTGGAGTAGGGCTCAAATACTGATCATTTTCAGATAGAAATCATAATTTCAAAGTAGTCATGATCGCCAAAGCTGTTGTGCCAACTATTTTACATATTTGAAGGAAATCTGCATTTTCTAAGTGCTGATGAGCAGGTCAACAAGACAAAGCCTCTGTTTAGGAGCAGAGGTTGGGGTGATAAACTCAATCCTGCATGGATTTTAGATTGTCTGGAGACAAATCCTGAGCAGCCGACCTGTGTTAGACCAGCATTGGTTAAGACAGGACCTCAGCATCAGAGGCGAAAGTGAAGGTTCAACAGGAAACCATCTGCTCATACATCCTGTAACATTCTGATTCTTGATTACAGTTCACACTCCCGACTTTCATCCTCCTCCTGTCACAGCTCCTCGTGTCCTACATATAGTCTGCACAATTCAAAGAAGTCCTCTTATAGAGAATCTAATTAGTTCTGGAGCCGTCCATGACCGACAAATCAAACAGCCACGGGGAGAGTCATGTATGAATGCATGACATAACCGAGCTTATGTAACATACAAACAGACATACGGACAAACTGGGACGCACACAAACATGTTGTAATGGTGTCAATCTGGCACGGATCAAATGGAGTCTTAACTACAAACTTGAAAGAGATAAGTCGTCCTCCCTCGGTTCAATCAGGAGCCAAGCCTTCTTTGAAACCCGACTCAGTCAAAGACAAAGGAGAACCATGATGGAAAAGCACATTTCAATTATCTGCTGACCTGAATTCAAACAACTGCATGTTCCCTCTGTCCATCTGAGCTTCAGCCAAGACAAATACAGCAACAGTTGAGGACAGACTGTCCTCGACAGATATTTATTTTTCCCAGGGGATGATCCATGTGCCTTTTTTTTAAGTTCATCTTTCAGTGCTACATTGTAAAAAGGTTGTTGTAAAATATCTTTACATCAGCATACTGGCAACAAGATGACAGTAAGTGACTGTAAATGTCTCCACAGTTGCATAACTCTATTTTAACTTCCAGCATTATTACAGTATTTGTTATAACTGTTTTACTACTGTACATTTTTTCACTGTCTTTCATTTTACAGAATGATTATTTCCAAAAACAGCATCCTTATGTTTTTTTCACTTACAGTATAATTTCTGTATTTTATTCAAACTTTTTAATGCATTTTAACTCCTTTAAGTCTGATGTTTAATGTTTGATACCTCTATCTGATCAATATGATCAACAATTTACTAAAAACACACTGAAAACATTCTGATAAATGATAAAAAAAAATGCCCTTAAGTGAATTATCAGTTGCCATGAACATAATAAATATATATGTTAGATTTTAGGGAAATTGATTTAGTTTTTTTGTATTACAGTGAACTTATAGCATTTTATTTTTATGACATTATTTTTTATTGATTATTTGCACATTTGTTTTACACATACAGCCCACCACAGAACATGGTGGTTCCGTATGTAAGGAAAATAAAGAAGTTAACAAAATTAATCTGGGTCAACAGAAACTGTTTGGAGTCCATCTTCCAAACATCATCTTCACTTGAAACAATTATTTTTCTCTTTATTTGCTTGTTGTAATGCTGCTTGATTTTGTCTTGTATAATGTCCATTTCTCCCACTTGTCTTCCATCTGTGTTTCTTGTACTTTTAAATGATCTATCCTTTTTTCAGTTATGAAGATTTCTTCCACTGTTTCAAGCCATTGCTCTTGGGTTAGCGGGTCTACTTTACCCCACTTCTTTGTGATAGATTTCTTTGCAGCTTCTAACAGTATCTTTGTTAAGTACTGGTCTTGCTAACAACAGTTAGCGACTACGGCTAACGACCATTAACTGTCGTTTGCCCTTGTAAGGTCATAGCGGCTAACAGTTAGCCGTTAGTCACTATGCTTAGCTGCTACATATGCTACGTCATAGCAGGGCTGCTTGATATGATTGGTCTGTGATGAGTGTGATGAGCCAAATGATCGTCCAATCACAAGCTGCTGCTGTTTCTCAAGGTTCTGATAGACATTATATACGTAGACGCCTCATTGACTGGTGCTGCCTATTGGAGCTGACATATCAACCGGCCGCCATCTTGGATGGGTCTCACATGCGGCTCCAGTATGCTTATTACACTGAGGAAGGTATTTTATGCTCAACTGTAATGAGCATAACTCAGCAAATTTTTACCCGATTTTCACATGGAGCAACAACATTTTCATGGTCATATATATATATATATATGTATATATATATATATATATATATATATATATATATATATATATATATATATATATATGTGTATATATATATATATATATATATATATATATATATATATATATATATATATATATATATATATATATATATATATATATATATATATATATATATATATATATATATATATATGTGTGTGTAGATCACTACCAGCTGCAGTATAATGCTAGTAATTGTAAAGGTAATACATAAATATATCATAGTAAATAAAATAAAGAAGACAGTATAAAAGAGTAATAAAAATAAACATAGGGTGGAATATTAACAAGCAGAGGAGGAACATCAACATCATCAGCAGCAGGTGATATGATGGTAGGGGCAGGGAGAGGTTGTCATTGCTTTGCTATGGTTGTATGGAGGGAAGCTGTAAAGGGGGCGATAAATAAAATGTAGTAAAATATGGATAGAATGATGTAAAGGAATGAAGAATAGATAAATGATAGAAGAAAAAGTGAAAAGTATGTAGATGATGAAATAATGAAAATAATTACAATGAGAAGGGGATCAAGAAAATAAATGAGTAAGTCTGATGAATAAGAAATAATGGTTATATAGTAATGGTAGCAGTAGTAACAACAACAGTAATATAATTCATAATTTTATTAGCATAATTATTTTCATATTTTTGTTTTTGTGTGATGTGAGCAGAGATGGGCACTCGAGTTAAAGACTCGTACTCGAGTGGCACTCGAGTCGCATTTTTGGAGACTCCAGACTTGACTTGACTCGACCCTGAAAGACTTGGGAATTGACTCGACTCATGATCAAAGACTCGTGGGCAATCTTAACTTTATGGAGGGTTTTTTGAGTGTGCTGGGAGCGTTTGTCCCCCTCTCTTACCTCGCCTCGCTTTTCTCCCTCTTCGCGGCCGCTTCCAAACGTTGCAAATTCACTGTCTTTAAGGAAGCACCAGACAGGAAGTCACTGTGTGGGGTATCCGGAAGTTTCAAAATAAAATACGATTCACGGACTCTCGAATGTAACTTTCCTCAGTTGCTTGTCATTACGTCAAAACCGGAAGGTCAGCAGTCAGTCTGAGGGTCCCAGAGACAACACGACACCATGGACGAAGAAAAGTGCACCGTAGAGGTACAGAAATATATAACACTGCATACATTACACAAAACATATTTTCTGCACGGCTATAGGTGGACAGAAGTTGAATAATTCACGAAGCTGTGTGGTTGGGACCAGCAAAGGACCTTAGAGAAGCAAAGTGAGGTGTTGTTTATTTCTTTTCTCAGTCTATAACATGTTTTATGAGCGTGTGACGTCGCTATGCTCATGAGAGCCTGTGGCTCTCCGGGGATCAGCCGGGGGCTGCACGCCACGGCGCTGCTCGGCGCCGTCAGTGGGTTTGTTGGTGCAAAACAGCGCTGCGCGGCTTTCGTGGGATTTGAGGTTCCGTCCCACTCACATATCAGTCATCAGTCAGTCAGTCATCATCAGCCATCAAGGCAAGCACAAATGCTCCCCCTCCAGCTTTGCTACCCTTCATATTGACCTACTGCTACACAAACTTCCAACAGAACGGCTACTGCCACTCACTACTTAATTTATTTTATTGTATTGTTAAATGCCATATAGTTTCTTTTTGGCTGTTCATGGCAAGTTTGTTTTGCATCTGACCATGGCATGCATGTGAACAGCAGAAACTTTTTCAGGAAGAAAAAAAAGTCTGAATAGAAATTTGGATAAATTGTATATTTGCCAGAGGCTACATCATATACATACATATACATATATATATATATATATATATATATATATATATATATATATATACATATATATATATATATATATATATATATATATATATATATATATATATATATCATATATATACTGTATATGTGTGTGTGTGTGTAAAGACATGTATATGTGTGTACTAACTCCTCTAGACTAGACTTGCCCTCAAAGACTCGAGAATTGACTTGACTCGAGGTCAAAGACTCGTGACTCGACTCGGACTCTAAATCAGAGACTCGTGGACATCTCTGGCTGTGAGAATATTCAATGCAACTATGTCTGGCACAGGCACATGTACATGCGCTCGCACACACAAACCAGACATCTTACATTAACATGTTGACATGCGTATTAAACTTTAAATACGTTTTTACTCTGCTGTGTTGGAATAAAACAAAAAAAGTCATCTGCTTTCAATATTGCGCCGTTAACTGTCACTTTACGCTGCACAAAATATGAGCATAAATGCGTTCATTCCACCTGTTTCTGATGCCAGACCGGAGTGAAGAGACCCATCCAATATGGCGGCGACGCTTGATGTGATCCAGGCCGCAATGAGGCGTCTACGTATATAATGTCTAAGGTTCTGACCCTGAAAACATTTTCTCAGGGCTCCTCTCCAGATGGATTAGTGAAATATTTCCAATATGGAGCTGTATCTGGTATGTCAGGTTAGTGCTGTTCTTGCATAACTGAAACCTGCAAAATAGAGTATTCCAAAAAAAAAAAAAGCTCCTCAACATTCAGTGGCTCTGGACAGACGAGCGAAAGGAGGATGTTTTTAGAGGGGAGGTAGTGAGAGATGGAAGGTCACGCACATAAAGGGGGGAGAAGTTAACTTAATTAAAACTGACAAGTCTTGAAAATGTCATTCTGTGTCCTGCTTCAAAAAAAAAGCCTGTAATTAAGACCCCTGATTGAATTCCACCCGTGTACTGCAGGGTCCGTACGGCATTTAAAACATTTGCCAGTTTGTGTGGAATCTAATTAGAATGAATGACTCGTGGATCAAGTCCAAGTACGTCTGCCGCGCCGCGCTCACAAGAACGCGACGAGAGGAAGAGGAGATTGGAGGGATCAAGTCGAGAGGGGGGAAGTGGAGGCTTGAGCAGGAAGCAGAGACGAGTGTGTCGGACCATGTCGAAGCTCTCGGTTTGGCGTTTTTGTATTTCACACACAACTCTCTGACACGTACCTGTTTCATTCATTCACTCACAGCTGTGATAGTGAGCTCTAAACAGAGTCTGAACAGCCTTTACTCAGTGCCCATGTCTTCTGGTGACGCACAGAAGTAAACCAGGCCATTAATGAGAAAATTGAGTCTTTGTTGGGATTTTTCTCAGCATTTCTTCACAGGCAGATGTGCGTCAGCCCGCTCAGAGTAAGCAGACAGAGCGTTTACTCCGGAGAATACTGCATACGCACATCCAGGGCCAGATCAGCAGAGGCTTCAAAGACGGAGGATCGAATGAAGAACAAGAAAAGTGGAGTAGCTTGGCCTTGCTATTGAGCTGCTGCTTTCTGTTTTCTCAGTATCACTACAAAACAAGACCAACAGAGAATGTCAGCAGCTGAATGAAAGAGCTTTTAACAGCCCTGACATTGGAGAGATCGATCTCTTGGTTTTATTCTCTGAAATGAGTGAGGGATCATTTAGAGATCATCAACTGGAGGCCCCAAGACCACATGAGGCCCCCCACAGGCTTATCACCCCCCAAAAAAACATTTGGGTCTAGATTTGGAAAGACATCAAGTTTAAGCCATCTTAACCCTTTACCTCCCAGCTCAACTGTTCGGCAGAAGTCAATATATTCAGGAATATTGAATGTGTTCAAAAACATGTCATTGTTTCAGTCAAAGTTTTGGGATATAGAATAAACTACAAACTAGTAAAGCACTCAGAGGTCTGATCCGACCCTCTTCTAGATGGATAAAATGACTTTAAACACGCCTCACACCACAGGATGATCAGGTAAGATCCTCTTCAGGACTTCCAGATGATCAGGCTTTTGCTGGGTTTGATCAGAAGGGGGGATCCGAGCCAAAAGTTGGCCTGATTGTCGCATTGTGTGTACCCCTCTTGGGGTAAATCCACTCTCTGATTTATTAATAAACAGTCCATATTAAAATGTGCCTGTCTTTGAAAACAGCTTATATCCTGTTTGCAGCCTAGTCAGGCTCTTAATCAGCATCACAAAGGCTGCCAAAGTCCACACTGCATTTTGTGAGCATGAATATGAATGTATGCCCAACAGTGAAAAACACCTTTCTTCAAAATCAAAGTTGCCAAATATGTGTGGGGAGTTTTGAAAAGCACTGCAGAAAAAAAAGGTGTGCAGATTGTAGGAGGGTACCTGAAAATTGGACAAAAACAAAATTGAATCTGAAAAACAAGCAACAGAGAGGGGAGACGGGGACACGTGTGAGCGTGGGAGACACTGCAGATCAGAAAAGTGACAGAAAGGCCTGAGAGTGATCAGGGAGACGCAGCGACACTGAACATCAACTAAAGTCTGCTAATGCAGCCTGACCCTGAGTGGATTTACAACTGCGTTAAACGCTCGTCTCCAAACTACTTATCATTCTGCTCCTAACAAGACAGTTAGGAAGTGTGCAATCGATGAGGACATTATCATTTTTATGGCTCAGGCTCGAGCACTCATTCTCCCCCACTGGATTCAATCTTTGTCTTCTTAAAATGCTGACTCCTGATTGTTACTTTTTTTTGTCCAACGTGGCAGAAAATAGATGTATGATTTTTTTTTATCAGTCAGGGAGTGCAAACATTCACAGCTTTGGCTCTCACTTTGAAGATGTGCAACAGTAATTGCAAAGTGTTGTCAGGCTGCAGCGTTGATAACAGACGTCAGTGTGAGACGGACAGGCAGCAGGAGAGGAGTGGGCGTGAAGGGGGTCCCAAGCCGGTCTGAGTTTGGTTCATGGATTGGTGGCTTAAGGTTGGTAGAAGCCAGGGATACGGATAAGAATGCTGTGACACTTTCCAGCTTTCATCACCTTTCCTTGGGAACTGAGGACAGGTGCTAACAATTGCTGAAAACGTAACCCCCAAAAGGATCTCGTGGTTGTTGTAGTTTGTTTATTATGTCGACATGTTCACCTGTGGGCTTACAAATGTGAAAAAAAAATCAATGACAGCCTAAGTGACAGAAAACAGCTTCTGCCTGAGCAAGTTTTAAGGCAAACTGCACTCACAATTATCCAAATTTAACTCAGTGTGTTAGCACTCAGATGGTGCTCCACCATCAGGCTGCACAGAATCAGAGCATCATTTATGAGCTTTTAGTTTGCAGCTTAAAAAAAAGTCTCTTATACTTGTCAGTCATCACATCTAAAGGGTTATTTCAGGTTTTCTGTAGATGAAAAGTTAGACGCTGTAAAGAATCTTGTCGAGTCAATGTCATTTTTTGAGTACTTTTAACCTTTAAGTGGGTTAATTACGATATCCACGATACCAATTACAATTTCATTTTCATTTAACAGGTCTAGATGGAAATCTTATCACAAAGAAAATTTTTACAATGAAGCAAAATAAACAGGTCTTGTAATTATCAGGAAATATCTGCAAATGAAACTGGCAAAATGTTACACCTTGAGAGTTTTAAAATCAGAGATAGAAACTACTTAAGATAGCACATCTTACTTTAAAGACGTACAAGTAATTAATCTTGCCACATTATCAGAAATTTCAACTCATTTCAAGCATTCAGGGCTAATATTTTGTTTATAAGTACTGAAATAAGATGTGTAGGTGGTAGGGTTGTCAAGATACAAAAATTTCAAACTCAATATCAATACACAGAAAAATATGCGATACTTGAAACCATTTACAATAGTGCTAAAATTGCAAATACTTAAAATGTATGTTTTTAACAAAAATCTTTTTCAAAATCAACATGGAACATGTTTTCTCAACAGAACTACAGATGCCGGTTAAATAATCAGAAAATGGGAAAAAGCTATAAAAAAAGACATTCACGTCATTTTTACTAATCCCAAATAAATGCAAAAAGACAACGAAATATAACAATTTACGGTAATTGTGTTTGTCTCAGGTATTTTTCTTTTCAACTTGGTGCAAATAATCCAAAACCGAAATGATCAAATCAAAAATATGTAAACACTAGTCAAGAAAACAGCATGATGCTGACTTCCTGGATGGTTTACAAAAATCCATCACCCTGCACAACTCTATATGTAGCCTTGTTTTAGCATTATGAAAGCTCGAACTGAAAGCATGTTAGCTTTTGTCAAAACTGTCCCAACACAGTCTGAACGGCACCATGTTCACTCTGTGTAAAGCCAAGTGTGCTTGCAGTGAACTGAAGATACTGCACAGTAATGAGGTAAACATATGCCCTTTTCTCTCCATATTTAATAAATGAAAGAACACAGACAATGCCCTGGAAGAAACTAACAGTTCAAATAACTGTTAAAATGGAAGAAATTTGTCAAAATGCTTTGAAGAAGCACTTGTCTGTGGTACTATCGATACCATGGCAAATTAGTATTGTATCCAGATATGGTGTTCAAGTTTTGGTACTTTTCAACGTACTTTTGAAAACCCTACTAGATGGACGTGGCAGGTAATTCTGGCTTAAAATAAGTGTTGGGAGATTTTTGAGAATTGAAATTGGATGAATACATTTCCTTAGATTTGAGTTTTTCCAGTGTAGTCCTTGGATTTCTCCAAAGTTCCAAAGTTCCTTTGTTGGTTCTCATATTAGTACTTCAACTTTATTATTATCCTATGAGAAAATAGTTTTACAGCAGCAAGCATAAGCACACCAGTACATGATAAAACATAAAACAAACAGGCATCAGGAAAAATCCTGAGCACAAGTGAAAAAGGCCTGGACTACACGTATTTGGATATTTTTTTTAACTGGATATCTTTGTCCATGTTTAAAAAATAAACTCTATCCACAAAAAATATCTCTGTCCATACGAAGAGGCAAAACTAAAAACAATCGTCTCTGAAGCCTGCAATGCCATGTCTGGCCGGTAGGTGGCAGGTTAGTAAAATGTGACAACCACAGAAAAATGTTATGAGCATGCGCAGTCAAAAACCGGAAGAGGAGGCAGTCCAACAGTCTTACCAAAAGAGCGGAAGTTACCAGTAAGAAGATGGCAAAAACAAACTAATAAAATAGTCTTTTATCATTTGTAGAGCAGTAATGAGGGCAAAAAGTGCAAAGCTTACAGAAGCTGTGTTCAAAATCGCTCACTATCGCGGATATAGTGCACTATATAGTGTGTTCGCCATTTCGTAGTGTTGTTCGAATTTCATTCACTATATAGTGCACTACAAAATACCCACAATGCACAGCAAATGTGAGTGTACATACAATATACCCTATATT
This sequence comes from Scarus forsteni, assembly GCA_036419115.1. Classification (NCBI taxonomy): domain Eukaryota; kingdom Metazoa; phylum Chordata; class Actinopteri; order Labriformes; family Labridae; genus Scarus; species Scarus forsteni. The sequence continues at coordinate 1,310,085 of JAZDUH010000035.1, forward strand.
GTACTTCCGTATATCACAATGCAATGCGGTCGTGTTTTTTTAATAGAAGAAGAAGAGAAGGAAGGCTGTTAGGAGCTGCTTTCATTCATAAATGTAACAAAACGTTTAATTATCTTAAACACGTTAGTTGGGTAGCTCTTTTACGTCTTTTAGTGGCTGTAAATGGCTTCAAAATTTGCTACTTATCCTCCAGAGTGCCTGGAGGATATTCCGTCACAGGAATATCCGGCTCATCTGCTGACGCTATGATGTTCAGAAAATTTCAGTGTAGTGTCCGAAATGTCATTTTTGGCCATTTCCTATGTAGTTTACTATTTCATTTACACTACATAGGGGATAGTGAGTGAGTGAAGGAGTGGACAATTTCGAACACAGCTAGAGATAGCACGTTACATGTCGGTCATCGTCGTTGACAACCGTTGCTTCAGTGGCTTGTTGCTAGGCGCTTGACGTCATCACGTCAACACCAGCTCCATTTAACATCGCAACACAGATCCACTCAACCCGATATTTTTTATTTCTCCTCTTTTTTTTATCTGTTTTAGAATATCTCTGTTTATTTGGATGAAATCACTGTGTGGTTTAGAGGCGGAATTGGACAGAAAAATGTGCATTTAGAAATATATATCGTATTCTTGTGGTCCAGGCCTAAGAATCAGACATTACCCATAAAGGTCATTTAGTCATCAAAGTGCTGTACATATGAGGTAAAGCAGATACAAACAGATTCAATAAATAGTCAATTTTTACAAGGATTACACTTTTAAAAATCAACTCTATCCACAAGGTGCATAAAGCACAAGAAAAGAAAACTGGTCAGGCCAATGAATTAAGGCTGTTAATGTCAACTGGAATAAAAGAAGTTCGGACTTGCCTAGTTTTGGTTCTGTAACGCTGGCCAGAAGGGGGAAGATGAAATTCAGCCAACAGGGGGTGATCAAGGCAGGTCAGGATTTGTTGGGCCCTGACCTCTTTTACCAAACAAGCTTAAAGCCTGGCTACTGGAAAACCAACACTGCTGCCATAACCAGGCCTAAACTTGTGTATTTGTCCTGTGTATCTATTTTGTCAAGGGCTCCATCTCCAATCTTTACTGAGCAATGTGCAATGCAACTAGCACTTTATATTCCTAGGTACTCTAGGTATCACAAAATACCATCGCTGGTATTAGATTATTGTAATATGAAATTGAGCACTGGGCAATCAAAATAGCACTTTATATTTTTTGGGCAATTTGCAATACAATAATGCACTTTACACTTTAGCAATCTGCACTTTAACCAGCCCCTTGGCCTAAATGTTTTTTTTTTGATGATCAAATATTTGCTTTGTTTCGTATTGTTTGTTTTGCTTTGTCTTAGTTTCGTTTTATCTTGTTTTGTTTTTATTGTGTATAAATGTTCTGTACAACACCAACCTGCCAATGGGACCAGAGATGGAAATTAATCTCACGTTTACTTTTATATGTTCAGGTGCAGTGTGTAGAATGTGGCATTTTATACATCCAGCGCATTTCGCCAAACAGAAACGGTGAATATAGGAGATATATGTTTCTATTTGTATGTAAAGTCCGTCAAAATAAGAGTACAATCATCCCCATAAAACATTTGTTTTATTTTTATTTAGTTCGAAAAATCTTTATAAAAAAGATTACATTACTGCGGGGCGCTGTTTTGTGTAGGCCGACATATTGATCCGCCGTGTTGTCTACGGCTGGTTTTTAGGGACAAAAACCACCCTGGAATGCAGGCGAAGAAGAGGAGAGGATGGCGGTGGATGTATAGAAAGTTGTTACTCTGTCCAAGGGATTCAAACTGTGTGCATAAACACACACACAACATAAATTGTGTGCTGTGTTCAGGATCCTTTTTGGTCTTTACAGTGTTCCGTTGCTCAGCGACGTGACATTTTGGCTACGGTTAGGTTCATTCTAGAATCTGAATGCTAGATGTCGCTGATATGCCAAGTTCTACACACTGCACCCATGGATGTATTATGAGAACTGGATACCAGACCGCCCCTCGGCGGCACGCCGATTTTTCCCAGTGGCCACTCGTGGTATTGCAACGAAAAATCCCCATTGGGCCAAAAAGCATTTTTCCCATAGGCGGCAATAGTAAAAGAGACGGCTGTAAAACTGTTGCCAGGACATCTTCAGCCGTAAACACGGTCAATTACTGATCTTTGTATTTTATATTTTTAAGACTTGGACTTTTGATCGGTCAAAAAGTGTTCAAAAGGCCAGAAAAGCCAGAAGAAAGTCGCTATCTCTCTGATGGCGTCACAGTTGCACTCACGCACTCTCAAAGCGCGGTCATGCTGTGTCTCGAGAGCGACGCCAGCTAACTGTCTTAAGGCTGTATGGAGCAAAATTGTTCTGAAAGTTGGGAAAACGACTAAACGATGAGTTTCTTTTTGTCACAGAGTGACTTAACACATGTGTTCTCTCAGAGTTAACTATCACTCACTTGATACTTGTGGTTTCTAAACCTATTTAGACTTTATATTTCAATTAAATCCACGTCCACGTATCTTGACTGTACTTACATTAGACTGCTGTGTATTGGATAATATACAATGAAATAAAGAATAAAGTAAGATACATTTTACTAACACGATGGTCCTACATTACAAGTATATTCAGTTTAAAGAAAGTTTAAAAAACGTGCCCGAATAACTGTAGCTAATGTGTAGAATATGTGTCAGGGGATCACGGAGTTGTGTTTGGTAGATGGATCTTTATTCGGAATATATGTAAATGTATTAATTGTTTTATAAATAATACATTCAGATAATGTAAGTTTTAGACTGTAAAAATAATAATAAAAGAGACTTTATAAAAGCGAAAAACTTTACTTGAATAAATTGATAAAGTACAATAAAGATCAATAACAACACAATTGTCATGTTCCAGTTGATTAAATAAGATTTTTAATTTTTAATTTAAGATTTTTCTCTCAACAGAGATTGGAGGTAAAGGAGCATCACTCCAGGGAAAAGAGTGAACATGGCTGAATGTGTCCTGCAGCTGTGGAGGATGGTTTAATAAACAAGTTTCATTAATGACAGTATGGTGGTCATTCTGATTTATCTAATGTATTTGTCATATTTTATGTATCACTCATGTATTACACCATTAACTCTATTCAAACAAGATAATCTTAATAAAATACAAACTTTTTTGGCCTACCTAGAAGATTGGCAGTTTTTTCTGAGAATAATTCATTAATAATTAACGTGAATAATAACATTTTTAAGTAAGACTCAAAAACATTTTTTTAAACATTTCATTATATTGTGTTTTTATTTTGATTTCTTACATTTTTTATGCCATTCATATTTTATAGAAAATAAAATATAACAAATACAACCCTTACCCCATAACATTATATATAAAATATAACTGTTTCAGATAACATTCTATCTTAAAAATTTAAGGCTGGGAACATACATGGAACAGGCTTTCATATTTAACATGAGTATTAAAAGTGAACATCTTAACTGAAGTTATCGTTAGAAATTGACAAATCAAACCAAACTAACCATTTATGTGAGTGTGTGTGGTTTAGAGGTCTTGGACTATTTACTCCTAATGTTATTAATGATAATTATGTATTTGTTTATTTCATAACCTATATTTTAGGTCACATTAGTTCACTTTTAGTTCAGTAGTTCCATCACACTGTTCACTCCCAACGCTGTCTGTTTTTGAATAAATACATTTTTTAGAACTTTTATTACAAATGTAGTATTTTGATTTGTTCAGATAAAATATGAGTGATATTCCTGAAACATCACTATCATTGACAGTTTACTGACATACACTGTTGTCTACATATTTTCTGAGTGTTTCATGACACCATTTTGAATCCCAGACAGAAAATAGACACCAGGACAATAAGGCCTAATAATAAATACATAACTAAATACATAAATATAATTGTGACCCACATACAGTATTCATTAGAACAAGCAATTTGTTTATTCAAGAAATTAAAAGAAAAACCTCTTGTGTACCAATTTGATTCTTCTCATAAAAGTTTAATAAAATTGATAAATCTTCATATTGTTTTTTACTTTTACTGCTTAAAATCTTTTCCACATCTTCCTACTTAACCACAGATATATAGTTTTTAAATGTTTTTTCTGTATTTAATGTTTTTATCTTTTTGCCATAAGCTCTCTGATGATCAAGAAAACACACAGACAGAGCCAATTTGATACCTGATGACTTGAACTTTGCCTCAAGGGTTAACAAAGTAGATAAAAACCTATAAAGAAACAGAACATTATTAGAGAAGCTAGTCTTAATCTGGGTCTCATCCTCGGGATCCATCCATGGTTCATCTAAAGACTATCAGATTGCCTATCAGCAAAATAAAAAGAGAAAATGAATGGGTAACAAGGACTTTATGCATTAAGATCAGTATGACACTTACAGCGAAAGCCTCATTAATATGTCCATGAAAAAAGGTAATACCTTTGAATCATCATTGAAAGTTAATCTGATAAGCAGTCATCTCTCAAATATGGGATTAATAAAATGAACAAATTACTCCGATTTATTTGGCTGATGGACTGCTAAAGTCCACGACAGTTTTTCTGTTGTTCAATCCCATGATTTTAGAATAGTCAGCTATAGAAAGTCATCAAATACAAATCACTCGTCTTAAACTCTTATTATGAAGACTTATTACGTATATAATGTCATTATATTACATCGTAGTCGGATCATGTGCCCTAAAACTCATTATTTGAGTTTGTACACCTCTCATACTGTAAATTTCACCCGCGGTAGATTTTTATCGTGGCCGCGCGTCATTTCATTAAGACCGCTCGTTCCCATTGACGTGAAGCATTATGGGAGATGACTTTACTGCGCCTGCTCTATGGGCCCAATGATCAGGAAGTAAACCCGGAAGCCAGAAACTTTTTCGGCGTATGCGCTGGGTGAGCAACTCCCATAGAAATGAACGGGCGCCATGTTTCCGTCCGGCATCCAGTTAAAATAATACATCCATGACTGCACCTTTAGCATGTACTGTCCTATTTCCTTCTTTTAGAAATAAACAAATCTACAATCTACAATCTAATGACACATCTACTGTAGATATCCTGCAGCTGAGGTCGCTGCACATTGCTCGCTATTTTGACCAGGTTCACAAGTCTGTTTTCACTACACAAAGCAAGGCAACCGAACCAAGCAACCATGCAGTAGGTGAGCACACTTTCTATAAAACACTAATAAGAAAAGAGACCTTGCACACCTTGTACATGTTCATCTTTCCCAATGAATAGTCTCTGGATCTCGAGCAGCCCCACTTAAAAAAACCCAAAGTAACCCTTCAAATCCTTCAGTAAGCTGGCTCAGTTGGAACCTCCTAATAAAGCATGTGTGTTTTTTGATTGACAGGAGAGAAAGGTGTCTCTGAGGTGCAGGGGCAGACAAGATAAGGGGGGTAATGAAACCCTGAGACCAGAAGAAGTAGGGCAACACTGAGCCAAAGCGACTGGAGCAGCAGCATGAAACAGGAGCTGCAGCAGAGAGGAGCAGATGATCAGGCTCAGCTACACAGTTCATTAGGACTTATTTGGTCTCACGCAGTTAGAGCAGCGTTTCATCGAGGAGGACAGCTACATCGTGCCCTTGTGGAGCTGCAGAGCTGAGCGCACTTGGGCCCGCAGTGCAACAGCAAGCTCCTGTCACAATAAGACTTGTCACATGACGCTCGCAGGGACGGCACAAAAACAAACATCTGCACATTACAGAGACTCCGTGGAGGGAGGCTCTTCCAAAGATCTACACAAGGCATATCAGAATCAACCCAGATTTATTACTCATCCAGACCGTGTGCATCGATGTTCTGAGACCATATTTTGCAGCCAAGTCAGCAGAATGTCCGTGGGACTTTTCCCAGAGACATGTTTTTAGTTAAATGCTGATTAAAAGAAGCCGTTTGTCTCTCGCTGCCTTTTATTGTTCTCAACAGTAAGTCAAGGCCGCAATCTCTCCCTTCATCTTAACTAATTGCTTCAAGTGCCATAGCCATACAAGAAAATCTGCCTTTGGTGCAGCAAGCAGATAGTGTACTAGTGTGGAGAAAACAAATTAAACACATCAGGGAAAATCTGCTGACACACTCCAGATGAATATTTATAGATAAAGACTTTTTTATGAAATGTTTCAGTTTTTATCGTCACATTAAAAAACATCTGCTGGAATCATTTTTCTACCAGAGCAGTAACAAGGCAGGGATATTATTCTAAAGATGTTGCAGTCTTTGTTTAATAGCTTTTTTTTAAGCTATGACTTATTTCTTTTATTTCTCAGGCGTGTCCTTAACATAACGCAATACTAAAACACCACTGTGAAAAATCCCCCTCCCCATAGCACCATTTACCAAAACAAAACTTCACAATCATCTTTCAGTTTCATGCTGCACTGCAGTTTTACTAAAGCTTCAGAGGCCTTGCATATAAGCAGTTTCTATACATGCACAGCTGTAAAATAAAGAAAATTTCATGTTGGCCACCCGCAGGCAATTTTACAGGGCTGAACCCCCCTTAAAATTCCTCTTAGCCCACCTAAACAATAATAAACACATGTCCAGTTTTCCAATAGATGTTCTCATATGTCAGAATAAATAATTATATCTTGCAATGCTCTGTTTACTAATTTAGCCAGCGAAACACTACATTATAGCAGAAAAACTCTGCAGTTAGTAATGTAAAAGATGAGTTTTGGTAACAATTTATGGGTTTCAAGCAGTGGTGGCTGCTGGCCGGTCAAGGAGGGGAAGCTCATTTTTTTCCAGCCTACATCAAACATTTGTTTATTTATTTAAATGTAAATTCTACCCTCCATTCCTTTTCAAGAAAATGATCTGTGACCCTGTCGTACCAACTAGGTGTCTTTTCCAGGGATTTTACCAGTGTTCTCTCAATGGCCAGCAGAGCTAGACTGCTTAAAGCTGTGGTCTACGATTTGAAACCGCAGCCTGCCTCTCCTTCCCTCACCTCTCCCCTCCGTGTTCCAAGATCCCGCCCCCAGCTCGTGACGCCTCATAAAGCCCCCTCGGACTGAGCTGCGAGCGACTAGCACAATATATCAGCAGCAAACTCAATCCAAAACAGCTCAGCTCAACTGAAAGTATCAAACACGACAGACATCTCCATTATAACACACAGCAGTAGCCATTTCAACTGGACCGGCGGCAATGCGGGTTTGGCGCCGCCAGAGCGGAGCCGAGTGTGGGGGAGGATTAATCTTTCTCAGCCTGTCCTCCCCAGCTCAGCTTACAGTGCAAACGATTAGCGGCTAACAGGCTAACCCGCTCCCCTACAAGTTATTAGCCCGTGCAGGCACAAACTAACCAGAGTTATTCAGCAGACATCTCCCACTGTAGTAAACAAAGCCATTACCTGATCAACCAGGGGCGAAACGGTCGATGCTGAAGGTCTGACGGCCGGCTGAGGCTATTCGTTAGCCGTTAGCCCGCTAACAGGCCTCAACCCGCGGGCAGAGCTCCGTTGGGCCCCGCGGGAGAGGGAGGCGGATTCCCGGGTTCGGCGCTAGGCTTTTCTGGCTCCATGATAGTTCAGTAGCTAACGCTGCTAGCTGCTTACCGGAGGTAGAGGGGAGGAGGCGGGACCATGGGCAAGACGTTGCGTACTGCGTAGCGAGGGAGACGAGGATTGGATGGACTCATGGACTAACTCACGGACCAATTAATAGTCGCAGGTTCTTAGGTTTGATTGGTCAGCTAGTATGCAGCTTTTCAGCGGATATACTGAATGGATTTTTTTCGTTCTTTTTGGTCTTTATACTGTGTAGATAGGACCATAGGACCATAACAGCCGTATAAACGGTGTTATTAATATGTACAAAGCTTCCAAATCGTAGACCATAGCTTTAAACGGCCTTGGTCCATTGTGTTGTGGGTGTAAAACTTGAGCCTCTTTAAACAGGAGAAGCTCCTCTCCAGAACAACTGAATGTAAAACTTAGAAGACGCTCCGGTGGAGGGTTATACTTCAAGATCACTGATTGGCTCATTTCACTGTCAATCAAAAAGGCCTCAGACAGATCATCCAATCATCATGCAGAAGTCGAGCATCCAGGCCAGCCCACTGCCTCATAGACCTGAGACGCTGAGCGTCCGATGGGCGGGACAAAGCCCAGCGTTTATCCAATGACCGTCCAGTTTCCACAGTGGAACAACCCACTCTACGCTTCCCCATCAAAGTCAGAAGACGCTCAGCGTCTGGCTGTGTTAAAGCGCTGAGACGCTGCGGGAATGAATGAGAAGGAAGTTGCGCCAGTTACCTGTGATAAGTAGCTGATACTGAACAAAAGATGAAGGTATTCCGAATCTTCTTACAGTTTTAACCTAATTAGCTCTGCCACAAGATTATGTGATTGCTGCTGTTAGTTAGTTAGTTAGTTAGTTAGTTAGTTAGTTAGTTAGTTAGTTAGTTAGTTAGTTAGTTAGTTAGTTAGTTAGTTAGTTAGTTAGTTAGTTAGTTAGTTAGTTAGTTAGTTAGTTAGTTAGTTAGTTAATTTCTCTGTTCTCAGCTAGATAGCTCAAAAAGTTATGGACAGATTTCGATGAAATTTTCAGGAACTGTCCAGATTGGGACAAATTATTAGATTTTGGGAGTGATCTGGATCACTGCCTGGATCCACCATGATGAAAGCTGCGATTTTCATGATTAACTACTTAACTAAAATATATATAATTATGAATTATGGTAATGGTAATGGTATGTTTTCATGGTCAAGGAATCTAAATATTTAGATTGAAATAAAGGTAGGAGTAATATTTATGGTGAAAATCACAATATGGAAGAGGACTGTGATGCTGGTGGAGGTCTGCATATTCTGAGTGCTTTTCAAGTTCAATGTATCTATGATTCCTTAGAAAACTGGATCACATGCTACGTACCTAAATTTGGCTCTCCTAGAGGTTTTTCTTATGAAATAACAAAAATTGTGTTGCAAAAATAAAATAAATCCATTTACACGCAGGATGACCTTTAACAGGCAAGGTAACCAGCAGGTTGACCTGCAAATCTGCTTCCTCATTGGTTAATCTGAAATAATAAATCCTGTGATGTTGCTACATTGAGAGGCAGGAACACATCAATGGATAATTTGTTGCAAATATATTTCTTAGATTGGAAGTCAAAGGGTTAAGGATAAGGTACACTGCTGTTAATGTGTACATTGACATCAGGTTATTGCGAGTTCCACCTAAACAGAGCAGCAAAACTATGTTGTCCTTCGAGAAGTCTTTGTTTGGCGCTATTTTACACTGCAGCAAATGGCGATGTGTTCTTCACCTGTGGCAGACAGCTCTATCTGCTTACCCTGTGATTAACAGACCTTATTGTCAGCAATGATCCAGAAACACACAGAAAACTTCCACAGGCTTTTAGTCGAGAAAACCAGCATGATGCTAACTTCCTGGATGGTTTACAAAAATCCATCACCCTGCACAACTCTATATTTAGCCTTGTTTTAGCATCATGTAAGCTCGAACTGAAAGCATGTTAGCTTTTGTCAAAACTGTCCCAACACAGACAGTCTGAACTGCACCATGTTCACTCTGTGTATAGCCAAGTGTGTTAGCAGTGAACTGAAGATACTGCACAGTAATGAGGTAAACATATGCCCTCCTCCCCATATTTAATCAATGAATGAACACAGACAATGTGCTGGAAGAAACTCAGTGTTTTGAAATTTTCATCCCCTTTGTAACAGTTCAAATAACAGTTAAAATAGTCAGAAGAGATTTGTCAAAATGGCTAAAAACATGTCAGCTCTGCACTAGGGCTGGGTAACACATTGATTAGTTCAAATTATTTTCTGCAGAACATTAAAAATTAAGATTTTTTTCTTCATTCACTTCAATTGGAAGTTGCTGCAATGTTTGAAAAAATAAACACAGTTTGCATGATGGTAGGCCCTGTCAGGGTTTTGCACAATCACATTTTAGGCTTCTATTTGTTTTTCATGTATATTAAATATTGATCACAGAGCTCCATGTTCATAGATGGAAAACTAGCTCGACTTTCAGTGTTTACGTGAAAAAGCCTGGAGACATTCAAACTGCATAATCAACATTTTATGAGACGCACTTTAACAATAAGAGAGAAATTATGTTACATTGAAAATATTTTGATTACGTAAAGGCTGAACTTGTTTTCTTTTTTAATTTTGTGTCACTTGGATTTTTTTTTAGAGGGACAAAATCAATTAAAATCAATTGGTTTTAGGGCATATCTCACAGTCCTACTCCAGACAATAGCCAATAATTGTGGCATGATGTATAATAGTCACTTGTGTCAACTGGCTGTTTGGAATAAAAGCATTGGGTCATAATTGGTAAATGGTAAAATGGACTTTAGCTTATATAACGCTTTTCTAGTCTTTGACTACTCAAAGCTGCTTTACACCGCAGGTCACACCTACCCATTCACACCCATTCACTCTCACACTCACTCCCTGATGGATCTGAGTTTCTATGTTAGTTATCCATCAGTATCTCTAATGCTGCGTTCACACCGCACGCTACTTGTACTACCTCGGCGATCACTCTCCATGCAAAGTCAATGTACAGCCGCGATGGGGCGGGGCTAACCCTCCTGCTACGCGGCAGCCGCTTTTCACACTACCACATAGCTTGTCGCGCGATGTCAAAATAAAAAACAAAAGTTGGTCTATTCAGATGATGTCGTGTGTGGCTGTGCGGCAACAGCCAATCAGCGGTGAGTGTATGTGTGACGGTACCCGAGACAGACAGTTACTCATCCGGACTACAGGGCGGATGAGTTCCTTCTAGGCGGAACTAATCTCAGTGAGGACATTAGTTCCGTCTAGACGGACCGCGGTAAACTCACAGATAATGCTGCTGCAGGGCATCAGCTGCAGTATTTGGAGTGTGTTTGGATAAGTGAGTGAAAATGATACAGCTGGAATAATGTCCGCTTATACATCCTATTATGTGATAGATGATATGATCGCGGTGAAACTCGAGCGGACGTGACGTCACCAAGCGACGGCCTACAGCAACGACCAAAATGAGGTATTTATGGACGCGCAATGCTACGTCAGTGGGCGACGCGACTTTTGTCGCTTGGTCGCTTGCGGTGTGAACACAGCATAACACATTCACGCCCTTTTATGCCCATTTACACACCACTGAAGCAGCAGTGGGAGCAACATTGCCATGTGTCACCCAGAGCTGGGCTTGAAACTGCAACCTCCTGATCACTGACCAAGTGCACTATCTAACTGCACCACCGACGCCCCGTGCAAATAAGCAATTTAAATGTAATCAGCTGCAGCTTAAAACCATTCAGGAGAGAAACAAACCAGACATTCAGCTAAAGCTCCATACAGAAGGCAACAGGAGGAGTCATAGCTGCTGCACCACCATATGTCAATCAATCAATCAAACTTTATTTATAGAGCACTTTTTATGCAAATGTAGCACAAAGTGCTTTACAAACAGACAGATGAATTAAAATGGATTTACGACCCAAACCCTCTCCACCCAGCCCTTGAACCCACCCACACCGCAATGCACACACAGTGTTGATAAAAAGCATCTTAAATAAAAGACAATAATAAAGCAAACTGCTGTACCCAGTACGTACTGAGGAAACGCCATCTTAGAGGTTTAAAAATGAGAAAACACTGGAGGTTAGGCTAAAGTGTAAAATTAAATATATATATTTTAATTTTAATTTAATTTATTTATTTGATTAGGACAGTGCAACAATTTTGTTATACACGTCATTGCAAATATGCCGGAATTAGCATAATAGCTCATTTCATCCGTTACCGTTAGGCAAGTGATCGAACAGAATTTTTTTTATTTAAAAACGACACTTAACACAAGACAGTAAAAAGAAAACACACAGTTTTAACAAACAAGACAGACACAATGTGTAAACAACAGATAACTCACAATGTTATTGCTTTTATTGTTTTCATTGCTTTTATTGCTGTTGTTGCTTTTATTTATTTTTAATTGTGTTATTTATTGCTATTTACTTCCACCTATTGTAAAGCACTTTGGTTCACCGAAAGGGTTGTTGTAAAGGGCTGTATAAATAAAGAACATTTACATTTACATTTTACATAACTCACAATCTATCTAAAACCAGGAGAATTAAATATAAATTAGATATATCATAAAATAAAATAAGAAAAAGAATTGAAAAAATAAAAATAGTAAATTCTAATGAAGTAAAAAAAAATAGAAAAGGTAGAAAATAAAATAAGGAAAGATAGAAAAGATAAAAAAATAGAATAAGAAAATAAAAGTGATAGAATAGAATACAATAAATAAAAACACTAAGAGGTAATTCAGGTAAAAGCTGGACTAAAAAGGTAGGCTTTGAATTTGTTTTTGAAGACATTAACATTAGGTGCAGTCACTCAGTTTTAAATAAAATAAATATAAGTTTGTGTATGTGCATGTTCACTTTTTGTTTAGTGTCGACAACACTAAGGAAGTGTTCTCGGACAGGTTTGCATGCCAGCAGAGGTCACCTATTATTTTTCCACCTGTGAAAACAATGTCTGGGACTTGCATCACTCACCTTCATCACCTGTTGGAGATGTCAGGTCCGCTGCAAACGTCCCTCGACGCTGACTTCACTTTTGTTCTGAAACTGATAAGAAAAGAAGAGCATTATTCACGAGGGAGGAAGAGCAACCAGAGTCATTTTATATAAAAAAAATCTTTTTAATTAGTGCAGGAGCTGATTTCTGGGGACACAGCTGAGTTCTTAGAGGACATTTTATTCTGCACACTGTCCTATTGTCTGCATGCTTCACTGGCAAAGAGTCCAAAGAGAGCAGCCAGCCAATCAGCTGGAGTCAGGATGCACATCGGATGCCCAAACTTTGTCTCAGTGTGTGTGCTGAGCTGCTGCTGCCGCTCTTCATAACAAGGTAACTAAGCTGGCTGCCTGCCTGAGCAGAGCGGCGCGTGTTGCATAAGCAGCTTGATGTGGGAAGAAGAGTCAGACACACATCCTGCTTTTTATTACCGAGACGTCTAATGTGTAATCGTCTCTGACATCCCATTTGCAGACTCCGGCATGGTTTTTTTTTAAAGTGAGGAGGGAGTTCCTAACCAGAGTATTTTTCTTTCTACTCAAGGTGATGGGTGTGTTTGCATGAGTTATAGCAGGCCGGGTTTTTGTTTGTTTGTTTTTTGTTTTTGTTTCAGCAAATGTCAAGAAGACGAGGAAGATGAGGGGATATCTGAGAGGAGGGTGTTTTAGCAGGAAGGGTACATCCACATGAGCTACCCATGAGCACGTGCGGCGACTGTCGTAATGCTGCGTTCCAGTAACCTCGGAACTGGGAGTGACATCATCTCCAACTTATCGGCGTTCCATTTGAAGTAAAAAAAAAACATGCTGATCTACCAGGCTATTGTTAGCTGTTGTTAGCACGCCCTGTGTTGTTGTATGAAGAATGTGATTACCGCTATGGCAGCATTTTTGTGAAAATTAGTCTAACAATACTATGTATACAGCTGATCTAGAGTGACACACCCCAGTCAGAAGTGCAAATAAATTGATTATTACAGGAGCTAAATAACTGTTCACACTGGGGGCATCCATCTTCCATTGTCAACTTGGGGGTGGCGAGGTTTCACCGAGTTCCCAGTAGGAAATTCAGACGTCGGGGGACGTTCCAGTTGTAGTTTCCTACCTGGAACTCAGAAATTCATACTTCTTACTACCACTGGAACGCACCAAAAGACGTGACCCAAGCCAAAGCGTGTGTTTGTTGTGATGCTAATAAATGCAGCTCGGACCTTCCTCAGAACTCTGCATTGCTTTACAACTTCTTTCTTCAACAACTTACAGGATGCAAAGTGACGAGGTAATGTATCTCTTTCTAGTTACGTAGCGGTAGTTTTTGATGTGTGACAACAAGCAATTTTTGGAAAACTTAGTATTGTAGTTTTGTAGCCGGCTATATATCTCTACTTACAGCCCGGTGCTCTAAGACGTGTCTGAATAATATAAATTTGCTCTAGTTTTAATTGTCTTGTTCCTGAAGTTGAGTATCCAGGCCAGTCCAGGCCAGTCCGACCCAACCACGAAGCTAAGGAGCAGCATTTATAGATAAGCTATTTTGATGCCATAAAACTCATCTTAAAGTGTGTATTTCCATCAGGCATATATCTAAAAGGGAGACTTTTTGTAATTACTTAGAAACTCCTCACAGCATCTTTAAACAAAGTAATGACTTACAAGTCAGAGCATCTTGTCCAGAAAATTCTAAGCTCAATCAGGCAACTCAAATTACACTATAAGTGTGTTTCATAAATCAAATTCAAAATAAGAAAACAAAAAAATCGAGGTCATCAAGCAAACCAATTAGGCCTGGGGCATTATTAAAGAATGCAGTGCTAAAAAAGATGATAAATTCAGGAAAAAAATAAAGCTGATTCTGAAATAGGCCATTCCTGTTGGCTTTGTTTGGATTGACTAGCGAAGCATACATAAAGTGACGTGCCACTGCCATGTAAGGGTGCTTCAACTGGCCAATATTGAAATGTTTGTGTGCTATAATTAATCCTGTGGTTAATTTTAATGATGCATTAATTTGCATTGTAATTATTAATCTAATTAATGCACTAAAGTGACAGCTCTAATTCTTTCATTTGGATTTGATGTCTGCAACATAATCCAAAAGGCTGGGACAAGGGTATGTTTACTTACTTGTATCATTTTCTTAGTTTTTCACACTCTTATCTATTTTAATGTCTTTGTTTTAATAATCCTACAGCGATACTGTGTGTTAGAGCAATGATTCCCAAACTGGGGTTTGCAAAGTAACATTGGGGGACGTGAATATCTGCCTAGTTTTAAACAGTTGTTTCAGTAGTTAAGTTTAAACTGGCAAATATTTGCACTGTGAGATTTGATAAAGGCCTGAAATGTTGGCTGCAGGATGGATTTGTGAGACATCTCAGAGAAGATAATCTGTCCCGAATTCGTATATTAAAATAAGTTCAGTCAGACATCCTTCTCGATAGAGCTGTGGTGAGTTTGTACTTTTTAGTTCAAAGTCATTGATGATGTTCCAGAAATGTAAATCTCTATTTTCAAAACTGAGCTGGTGTTGCCCTCTGATATTGCTGGTAAATAAATCTATTTAGTGAGTATGGAAGAGTATGATGGCCATTTTTGATGGTAAAAATTATTTTTGGGAGCTCGAGCTAAAAGTCAAAATGATGAGATTAAAGTTAAAATGTCAAGAAAAAAGTAAAAGTGGAGAACAAAGTCGACAGTGTATTTCGACTTTATTCTCGACATGTTGCCTTTTTTCTTGACATTTTGACTTCTTTACCGACATTTCAACTTTTATCACAAAATTGTGTTTTGACTTTATTGTCGACATTTCAACTTTAATCTCAAATTTTGACTTTAATCTTGACTTCTCCAAAATCATTTTCTCCATTAAACATGGCCCTTATACTCCTCCGTAAGTGAAAAGTAATTCACTTAAAGAGATTTTATTTGTATGTTTAGCATGTTAAATGTGGGAGGAGGGGGGGGGTGGCAGCAGGCATACAGACACATTTCTTTTTCTCGCTGCTGTAACTGTGTGAGAGTAGAGGGTACATGGCTGGGGGTCAAGTGTCTGTAGGGGTACAGGCTGTGTTAGAGCAACTGAAGCAACCGCATTACCCTTGAGAGGGGTCCATCTGCAGACCTCCACTCTCAGCCGGCTAACGGCTGCTCCACTGTATTATTATTTTATGTAAATTATATACGTATAATATATTATGTATACGTACAAAATATGTATTACATACATATAATGTACGTATATAATGTCTATGGATTTTGCCCCGCCGCACTGAAACATTAAAAAACGCTTTACATCCATCAGGGAGGCTGTTTTTTGGGCGGTTGCCACGCAGCTGGTGAAGTGGTCTTAACTAATAAAGCCTTGAATTGATGCTGCAATTATCCTGTTTTACGGTTCAAACTAACCAAACAAGCCAGATGGACAACTCCAAATATCTGCCACAGAAATATTTCACTAGTCCATCTGGGTTGGAGCCCTTTGAAATTGTTTTCAGGGGCAGAACGTTAAAAAAAACACAAGCTTGTGATTGGACAGTCGTTTGGCTTGTCACATTCATCACAGACCAATCCACATCAAGCAGGGTTGCCTCCTATGATGTAGTATACATAGCGGCTAACTTAGCCGCTAACAGCTAACAACAGTTAATGGCTGTTAGCCATTAGTCACTAACTTAGCTGCTAACAGCTAACGGCCTTTTACTATCGTCTTACACTAAATTGTACCACACAGATGATTCATTAACACTTATATGTGACATGAACCTCATCAAAGACAATCCCTACAAGTAAACTTCTGAGGAGGGCAGATTTCGCCAAGTTTTACTAGGTAGCTATGAGGACAATAGGCTAATCAGCATGTCTGTTCTCAACTCAACTGTGGGGCGTCGGTGGCGCAGTTGGATAGTGCGCTTGGTCAGTGATCGGGAGGTTGCAGGTTCAAGCCCAGCTCCGGGCAACAGGTCCTTGGGCAAGACACTTAACCCCAAGTTGCTCCCACTGCAGTGGCGTGTAAATGGGCATGAAAGGGTGTGAATGTGTTAGAAATACTGATGGATGACTAACATAGAAACTCTGAACCATCAGTGAGCGAATGTGAGAGTGAATGGGTGTGAATGGGTAGGTGTGACCTGCGGTGTAAAGCAGCTTTGAGTAGTCAATGACTAGAAAGACGCTATATAAGCTCAAGTCCATTTACCATTTAACTCCCGGTTGTCGTCACATCTGCATACTGCTGCTCCCGCCTCTCTTCCCTGATTGGGCCGTTAAGAATTCAGCCGTATGAATTCATTGGACAACGGAGGCTGGCAAGACGGACCTGCAGGATTTCAGAACCAGGCAGGTCTGTCTGTGATAGGACTGTCAAGCAAATAGAGCAACTGTGTCTCTCTCTAGGAAATTACACCATTACACCAAACGGAGGTGCCCACACCTGTGTTGCTCTACTGATGACCTGCATTTTAAACTTTGTGTTTTTTAACGTAACACAGCTGAGGACTCAAGTTAACCAAAGTAATCCAAGTGCAGAAAAACTGAAGTGTCTGCCCAGTGTAGCTTTGGAGTCAACAACCTCTATTTTATCTTGTAGTATTTTACTTCGATATCATGACGTCACTTCCTTCTGACGTTGGAGGAGTAGAGTCTCCGTAACAGTCAGCTGAGAGTGGAGGTCTGCAGCTGGACTGTCTTGTTACCCTTTGGGGATTACAAAAGTATTTCTAATTCTGAGGCTAGCCCATTTATGCACCATGTCAGAAAGATTTTTCATCTTTCTGCTCCTTTTCATTCATGTTTGAGATTTCTTTGTTTGTATGAAATGTTTTATTTCATGACAGAATGAAGTAAAGTCTTAAACTAAAGTAGCTAAATATCTTGTCTTTGTTGGGTAATAACTGAATATAGGTCAAAAAGGATTTGCATTCTGTTTATATTTATGTTAAACACAGAGTCCCCACTTCATTGAAACTGGGGTTTGTGTCATCACTGCAGAGATAATGATGCTGTTAAAGTCTGCGATCAGGAAGGCGTAAATCATCTCCGCCTTGCCCACTTGGTTTCTGCTCGGCGAGCGGTAAACAGTAATTGTGTAATGCGTAGGCAAATGTGAAGCCTTCAGCCTGGAGCTCATCTGTGATGCAGGAGCCTATAGAGAGAAGAAAAGCCTCCGTGGTAAACAAAGGAACTCGCACACCATGTCATCAGGGCTGCATCTCGGCCCTGATGGAGGCAGCCGCCTTGGCAGAGCGTACGAGGGCTCACAGCGACGGAGGTGGAGCGGCACACACTCACACCTCTCATGCCCACTGATGGAGGAGTTTTTGTGAATCTGGGTCCTTTTATCAGGCTGCAGCGAGGAACAGGAGCCCCTCCTCGAGAGCACTTACACATAGGTGCAACAAGCATCTTCATAACGGAGGAACTGGAAGTGTGTGCGGCAGACTTCCAGAGGAGGAGGTGGGAGAGGAGGAAATTGGATTAATTCCCCATGAAAGTTGAAGGAGGATTTGAGGATGACTCACACTGATTTGTGGTGATCCCCCTGACTTTTAGTGCCACCAGCAGGTTGACATTTGAGGTTCAAAGTGAAATGCCTCAACATCTATTGAAGGGATTGCAATGGATTTGTTACAGACATCATTCCCGCCTCCGGATGAGCTGTAATAACTTTGGTGATTCCCTGACGTTTCAGCCAGACATCATTTGTTGTGCGGTTAGGAAATTGAGTTTACAAGATCCGCCATCTTTATCCTTTGGACGGCATTGACAGAATACAATTATCATAATATAATATAATAGTACATAGTAATATAGTTCTAAAATGTAAGATTTTTTAATAGACTTTTCCAATCAAAGACCTCCTTGGACCACAAGTTTAACGCTCTGTATTTCCCTTTTTTCAAGATTTTTTTTTTTTAAAGTCACAAATAATAAAAAGTGATTCTCCTTGTCTTTGTCAGCCATGTTTTTCTACATAGGTACAGAATAAAAAGGAGCGTCAATCACCTATTTAATCGTGGTTTAACACAACATTTTTTTTTTTTATAAATCTTTTTATTAACATTTTGGCAGTTACGAAGGAAAATAAAAAGAGCACATCGAAATCATCCCCATCAAGTGTGCCAATTATAACCACCAACCCATTTTCCACCCATCCCACAGTTGCATAGCTGAAAATAAAGTAAGATCATTGCCCCAAGAAAATTAGCAAAAATGACAATATAATGGAGATCGTACTACACAGATGGCCTGATATAAGAGTAGTCAGGTACAAAAGTCCAGGTCATTTTAATGTAAAAGGGCGTGGCCCACCAAATTGGGGGAATTGGACCCAGCATATGGTTAGATATCAGTCATCGCCTGTAATGCATCAAAAATTCTGTCCTCATAGAATCAACAAAATGGCAAATAGCTTGGTTTATAATAATAATAATAAAATTAAATGTAAAAAAAAAAAGAAGGGGCAGATCAGAGAGGGTAAGAAAGAGGGAAGAAGAAAGAAAGCCCAGTTCATATCAATGCTCATTCTAGTTTGATACGTGTAATCTGTCATTATAGACTAAAAAGGGGAGTCCATACGACATAACATTCATTTTCTGTAAAATAATACTTCTTTTTTTTCTTACAAAAGCTTTTATTTAGGAATGCACAATATTGGATATGTGGATGTTTTCTCATTCATCATTGCCGATACTAACACTGATATTTCTGGTCAAGAGCACAAGCTCTGTGCTTAACAAATCCTGACTTGTTTCTCTCAGTGTTGCGTATATTTTTGTGAGGAACAGATGTAAAACAAGAAAAGCAAAATTTAATGCACACATGCATGGATGAGAAGGACGTCAATATTGTACATTTGTGTCATTTGCTGATGTTCCAGCTAATATATGGTCAATATATCTGCTGTAAATATCTGCAAAAGTTTTAATATTGGCTGATACCAAAACTTAACTTTTTAGACTGCTGATATTACTCTGATAATATCCTGCATCCAAACTGATTTATTTGATTAATCCATCTATTTCCCTCTCAAAGAAAAATCTCCACACAACACAGAAATCAGAAAAAAACAAGTTTGGCCTTACTGTTATCTTTATATGTCCAAAAACTGAATTCTGTAATTACACCATAAAAGGTTGATGAAAAATTTACAGTAACTTACTGTCAAAAAGATGCAGGTAAGCTACTGTAAATATCTTACAAGTTGTATTGCTCAATTTTAATTTACAGCAAAATTACTGTATTATCAGAAACAGTAAAATATTTTGTCATTCAATTTTTTAGAAGAATAAAAACTACAGTAAACTTGCTGTATTTTAGGTTACTTCACAATGGCTTTGACGATGTCACTGCTCATTTATTGGCAATATATAATTTGGAAACAAGAAAAAACCCATCAGTTTTTATCCAATAAAAACATTTAATCAAACATTTGTTTGACCCACAAATGTGTAATATTGAAATCTTGCATACCAATGGTCAGTTTTCTTGTGCTAAATGGAATTTTCTCTTCTATAAATCATCTATTACCATTTATGGTAAATTATTTTGTAGATTTTTATCAGTTAACTGTAGATATTATGGTAAAATACTGTAATTTACAAAACTAGTTTCAGTATAAAGTTCATGCCAAGCAGTATTTATTTTCACAGAAAAAAATACTTGCCTAAAAATGTACCCATGCAAACATGTTAGGGTCTACAATTTGGAAAACGTAGAAAACTTAAGAATTTTTGTCATCATACGGTGACAAAATGTTGTTGTGTCTCTGATGGCGGAACTTTGTTTGACTGCAGGAGTCCATGGGGGAAAATTATGTGACAGATTAAGTCCAGTGAAATAATCTCTTTTTTTAAAATCCTCGACAAGAAAGAATTCAAATTAATCACATTAATCGATGCATCTCCCAGCCCTAGATGCCGTCAGTGTTGTCTTTCCCAATGCCGACTGTTTCGGAGATTTCCCCCAAAACAGAGGCATTGACTTCTTGTTCCCCCAGCCCCCCAATTGATCTACCAGTGTGACATTATACTGTTGTTTTGTCTACAGTTTAAGAACACTGACTCACAGAAGGAAGCCCGGTGTGGAGCACAGAAGTTGGAATGAATGCAGAGTTGTTGATAACATGTTGCCAAACAGCGCTGAACTGACCAAATACAACAGACAATAACGGGCAGCCAATCAGAGCCCAGCAAATGGCGGGAGCCTTAAAGGGCCAAGAGTGATAATGGAGGGTCTAGGACAGAGAGAGAATACAGTAGTATCAGGGGAAGATTTTAGAACAATCCATCCTAAAATGAATTTATTAACATTATTTTAGCTCAAATATGAACTCATCAACTATCATGGCTGATTTTAAATGACTAAAAATAATAATATGAATCCATATTTGACCTCAATCTCAGTTCAGATAAAACTCAAAAACTTGTTTGAAAGTCTTTACAAATTGTGAGCTTTTCATTTTAACACATCCCTATTCGAGGGCATGACCCCTTTTTTCCCAAACTCACTTACAGCCACCTCTCATTTACGGGATTTCGAGGACATCTTGGTATTTAACGCCCATCCTGATGGAATGATGTAATCATGGGAGGATGCTAACGCCGCTAACGCTGCTCTGATGGGCTCACATTAGGAGCTCAGTGAGGGGAATGGCTTCTCGGGAGTCCATCCGTCAGTCAGAGGGAGGTGGAGAGGAGATAATCACTGTCAATAATCGGGGAGGATGGCTGGAGAAGAAAGAAATTATCCAGGATGATAATGAGTCATGTCTCAATGTGACTCCGTTACAGCAGCTGACACCATGTGTCTGATCTGAGCTGGCTGCTGTAAGCCGGGGCCGACGACAGGAGCCTCATCGCGTTTGGAAGCTCTGAACGTTTTGGGTTTGTTAAAACTGACCTTCATTATTGACAGGAAGTGGAGGTCCAACACCTGAAAACCTCTAATTCCAATGAAGTTGGGACGCTATGCAAAACATAAACAACAGCAGGGTACAATAATTTTAATCCTTTTGACTTATATTCAGTTCAATTCCTGCAACATGTTCCAAAACCACTGGGACAGGGCAACAAAAGACTTGGCTGAGTTGATGCTCAAACAACACCTGAAATTATTGGGTACAAAATAGGGATGTAGCGGTTCCAAGTAAAATGGTAAACCGCGGTAAAATTTCCTATGATGTCCTTTTAAAATTACCGTTATACCGTGTTTGATCACCACACTGCGTCAATAACTCACGGTGATGCTGTTCTTTGACTGGAAAAGTGAAACTATGTGAGTCTGCTCCTCGATGAAGCAGCCACGCATTAGCAGTTTGCAATGTTTGGCCTCAGCAGCTGGAGCCTCGCTCAGACTCTTACAGGCTTTCACACTCAAAACAGCTGAAGTCTAAAGTCTGGTCTAAGTTTGGATTACAAGGATGTTGAGCGGAAACTGATTGACGACAGTCACCCTGTCTAAAACACCAAGCTGCTGTGAAAGACAAAAATGTGCGTGATGCTGTAACTCCTCGAGTAAACGAGCAGAGAGAGAGAGGATTCAGTGAGCCATACCTGAGTAAATTATAGGAGGTTTATCAAGATTTTCTGTGTAAATAATGTATAAAGGTTGTAAATAACAGCATTAGTATCAATCTGGAGTGAGTTCTTGTCGTTCTTTCGCCGTTTATTTTCCATATTTCGCCGTAATAGATCGTCTTTTCCTTCATAGTTCATGTTTTATGGATTTATCCAATCGCAATTTGGAACAGGAACTATCGTTAGTAAAACAAAAAATTAAAAAAGGCCTGGACATGGTCTAATATAACGAACTCTAACATGGACACTAATGCTGCAGGCAAACTAAAATGTGTAAGTGTATGTAAAATAGGTTACATTTATTTTTGGCCTTCTCAAAACTTCACACGTTAATTTACATCTGTTTATGAAGAGAAACATGTTTAAAGTACAAATTTGTTTTTTTATTTTCTTGTACTCAAACACTGCTTAAGCATTTATGACAAAGTATTGACAAATACTTGCCAGAATTGTTTACTTTTTTTTCTAATGAAAAAAAGTTTATACGAATTTACTTATAGGAGATTACCTGACTCAATCAGAAATCCATTGTCAGTAAACACAGTTCACTAAATACACTACAAAGACGTGTTTAATCTTTAATTTGATACATTTCAATATTTATTCTGGAAACTGACTCATTTTGCCTGCAGCAAGTTCCAAAAAAGCTGGGACAGGGGTGACAAAAGACTGAGAAAGTTGAGTAATGCTCTAAAAACACCTGATTGAAACTTTTTACAGGTGAGCAGGTTAATATGAAACAGTGAAGCATCCCTGTAAGGCTCAGTAATCCAACAGTTTAAGAACATTTCCCAACAAACAGTGGCAACAAATTAGGGGGTTTCATCATCTACAGTCCATAATATGATCAAAAGATTCAGAGAATGAGGAGAATTTTCTGCACATGAGCAGCAAGGGTAAAATGCAACACTGAATGCCTGTGACCTTGAGAGCATCACTCTGTAAAGGACATCAGCGCGTGGGCTCAGGAACATTTCAGAAAACCATCGTCAGTTAACACAGTTCATCTCTGCATCTACAAGGTCAAACTCTACCATGCAAAGACAAACAACAACACCCAGAAACACCGCCGGCTTCTCTGGGCCGAGCTCGTCTGAGATGGACTGAGGCAAAGTGGAAAAGTCTGCTGTGGTCTGAGTCCACATTTCAGACTGTTTTTGGACATCATGGACGTGGTGTCCTCCAGGCTGAAGAGGAAAAGGACCATCCAGACTGTTATCAGAGGAAAGGTCAAAAGACAGCATCTGTGAGGTTATGGGGGGGTGTTATGGCCCATGGCATGGGTAACCTGTAAATATGTTAAGGCTCCATTAAGGCTGCATTTACATGGCACTGAAAACGGTGAAATCTGATAATTTTTTGTTGTGTTTTGGCCTTGCGTTTAGATGGAAACAGGTTGCGTTTTCTCTTAAAACGGAAACTTTTGAAAACGGGCTCCAGAGTGGAAAGTTTTGAATACGCTCTCCATGCAGCTCCATGTAAACCCGTATCAGAGCATTTCAGGGTGAAACGCTGACGTCACCGCATACGCAGTACTCATTCACATGAAGGCTGCACACGCATACCAGGAACAACAACAGCTTCGTCCATCTGCCGAGTAACGTGTGAGCGTCTTACCATGCTCGGCTTGTTATCCAGACAGATTTGTTGTCCAGAAAAGAAACTCCTGCGTCTCTGTGCGTTTATTCACCATTGTTGTTTGTGAAAGGTTTTTCTTCTTCGTTGGTGTGTCATAGCAGCGCTGCCTCTCTGCAAACCTTCACCGCCATCTACTGAGCCAGCATGCACTACAGCGGATTCACTCATCTCCAGCGTTGTCGTCTCAACGCAGAAGAATCTGAAAACACAAAGGACAAATCTTTGTGTCTTTAAGTCAGGAGTTTCCGTGTAAACATAACCTAAGACACATTCTGCTCGTGTTACAACAGCGTGGCTCTCCCGTTTACTTACTGCCTAACCAAACATTTTTATTTGCAGTAATCAGGATTTCTTTTGCAGTGACTTTTGTCCAGACTTGTTTATTTCGCTTGCAGGATTTTGTTGCACTTCTGACCCATGGGTGGCCTTATGGAGTCAAAGCCATCGAGTCATTTGTGTTCAAACTAAACTTGCTCATGAAGCCTTTAAAGCCTCTACAAACACCAGCATCCAGTCAGATTCCCTCTCGTGTGAAAGGCATAACATCCTTCAATGCCTCCAAACCGTCTTCGTTTCAGTTTTGCTCCCTCCGGTGGCGAAGACAAGCTCCTTCTCTAACTTTGGCGTGTATTTGCACTCGTTGCTTCGACAGAACAAATAGGTTTAGCGAATATCTTGCAGCGGGGTTGAAAGTAATGGAGTGTGTTTATTTGGGCTAAAGGAACATTTCTTTATGTGATGTCTCGGAGCAGCTCAGATTAAAAAAAGAAGTCCTTTGGGAGTTTGATGCAGTGCACTGAAGGAGAATAACCCAACAGATGAGAACCCCGGGCTACGACTGTTAGCTCATTTGTATTACAGAGAACAGCTCCATCCCAGATCTGACCTCTCCCTCCACCATTGTTCCACGTCCTCCCTTCAGCAGGCGGCTGCTGTGTCTCTCTTGAATGCCATTCATTGATTAGGTTTGAAAATGCCTTTTCCCTCCAGAGGCAGCCCGCCGCACGTGGAATAAGTTTGAATCATTAAAGCTCAGGCTGTGTTTTGACACTCGGAGCCGCCTGAAAACATCTGCTTTGGGATGTGACAGCAGGGAACGCCAGACTGACTGTCAGTGAGGGAATGAAGTCCACTGGAGTAATTTTTTAATAACAAAGAAACAAATGAGGACGTGTGATGATAAATGAGTGGCTCCGCTTTGAATCTGCTGAGATAAATCTCTCATCTCCAGGCTGAAAATCAACTCAATGGAGTTTTATCTGGAGGATAAAACAGCCAGCTTCAGCGGCCTATGAGGGGAGAATTACTGCAGCACATTAAAAGTGAAAGTCTTTCAGGAAAGTTCTCTACAAATTATTGATGATCGATAGCGTGCTTATCATAGAGATGGTGGTCCTGGTTCAAACTCGGGGTGCTCACAGAAGTCCCTCTAGAGCTTCATGTACAGCAGTAGAGATTTAGGCCCTGTTGACACAACAACAAAAACATCCAAAAATAGAGAGTTTTCGTAAGTTTGTGCCTTTAATTTACACAAGAACAGTCCCCGGAGTGCCTGATAGTGTTGTACTAAAAACCACACTATCTAAGACCAAGACTTGCCTTAGACCAGAAAGCACAGAGACTAAGACAAGACCAAGACTTTTGGGAGTCAAGACTGAGTCAAGACTGAGTCAAGACTGTCAAAATCTATTTTAAAAACCATGACAAGGTTGAACAGTTAAGAGGGTCGTCATTCAGTCACAACACTGGGAAGGTTGCAGTCATGACAGGGGAAATAACACGTGAATTGAAGCTTTTTGTTGTTTTACCAAGTGCTCCTCCTTATTCACATTAAAGAAGACGGTCTTGACGGAAAATCCCAAGTCCGGCCAGTCCGAGACAGAGACAGAGACAAGACCGAGTACAAATGCTCTCGAGTCCAAGACAAGACCAAGATCCTCAAAATATGGCCTCAAGACCGGTCTCGAGTAGCACAACACTAGTGCCTGAATCCACAAACTTTTGCAGCTAGGGTCCAGAGTAAAAGGTTTGTAATTTTTGTTGCTGTTGTTGAGGAAAACGTGCGCACAAGGCACATGCACCTAGGAGCAACAACGGCTATGGTCGACCACAGACCAACAACTGTGCCCGGTTTGTTTTCGCTCCTCCAACAAAATGTGAATTTGCTGCATCAATACTCTGACCAGCAGAGATGCAATCACCACTGTTGTTCCTGAAAAGTTTGTCCTCACCAGAAAGCATTACACCAACTAACATCACTAACTACTGGCCTGGTATGTACTCTACAACATTTCAGTCATTCTCGTGGATCCATGTGAACGTGGAGCATTTTTGAAAAGCAAAGGAAAAACTTTTCAGTTTCTGGTGACAACGTGGTTGTTTAAACGGGCCCTTATTTTACCCTTTACCCACTCTAGATACTGAGCAAACTCTGCATGAATGTTCACCATGACGCAAACATGTGCTGATAGGTACATGGCAGCGTCATAGTTGGGGGCGAGGCAGCAGGGTGGAGGAAAAACTCTTTTACTCCAACATGCATTCCTGCAAAAGCTTCTTAGTTCAGCCCCAGCCCCTTTTTTAAGCCTCCTGCTTGAAAATGACATCCTCATAAAGAAAAGAGTGAATCTCTACAACCACAAGGTCTACTTGAATAAGTTTGGTGTCATAATAAAGTAACACCTGAGAGATTTGTCCGGATGTAAATTATCAGTATATGTGTTACTGGGACAAGGTAAATGAAGATAGAGGTCAGAATAATATGAAAATTTCATCTTTCCCTAATAAAAAGCATTTTTGATTGTGAATATCTCTCAGAAATGATGCTGGAGTGGTTGTAAAACTCTAAAAATGAATAATAAAATGTTTTTGCATCATCTCTGCACAGGACTATTGTTAGAAAGTGATGCAGAGCAAAATTAGAGAGGTGGTTTTATAAAAATATGATGAGGTGAGAATTTGAAAAACAGTGCATCTTAAGCCAAAGGTCAAAAATATATGTATTTGGTCAAATAATAGCCAAATTAGATTAATAAAATGCTTAAACTGTAACTGTAGCACTTCCTCCACATATCAAACTCTTTTGGATTGTGTTATGGCATTTTCTAATTAAAAATTCCAATTATTTTCTATCTAAAATATGAACGGTAAGTCACACTTTTGGACATCTATTATCTTCTTTGGCTGCTGGTTTGTTTTGGTCATAGAGCGTATTTAGTGTCTATGGAGAGGTCTCAGCTTTCTGCAGATGTCTTTTTGCGTGGAGCTTGCAGTTAGTTGAACAGGCGAAAATGTGTCGAGCGCGATGCCAGGTTTCACCAGCTGGTGCCCCGTCAGATTTTGATTTTTCTTTGAATTTTTTTTGCTTGGTGTTTTATTGTGTTTGTTGTATGTAATATTGGCTAATATGTTCATGTGGCTGCGTTTGTCCTGTTTAATTTGATGTGACTATATTTCTACATGAGCAGTTTCCTTTTTCTACGTTTTTGTTGGAGGGCGTGCAAGCATACCAAAAATCGGTTACTTTAGGGGCTGAACAGGTTATAGCAATAATGCTAAGTCTAACAAGTCATCACATCAGCCAGAAACATCACACAGCATTGGTGTAAAGCTAAATAGTTCAGTTCTTACAGCCATATGAGACAGAGCTGTAGTTACAGGGTCATACGGGGTCAGCAGATCAATAATGTCAGCGGGGGCCTGATCGTGAAAAACTGTATAAGTTAATAATAACATTTTAAAATCAAAAAGTGCTTTTTCTATGGTGCAGAAACTGTAAATCCTTCAGAGCTACAACACAGCCAAGAGGCAGTTTGAAGTTTTTCTGTGTCTACTGGATAACAACCCAGGAATTTCTAATCTTAGAAACTGAAACGTGGACGAATGTTTAAAAAGTCAGAAGACATGTGCCCTGCTAAGTTCTTTGAAAGAGCCTCTGGCCGTGTCCATCAAGTTTGCTTTCAACTGCCTGATGCAGAGGCACGACGCCTGACAGTCTTCACTGAGGGATTTTATCTGTTATTACCCATAATGACGCTTGAAAAGGTTTTCAATTTTGACAGCCTGTCAGGAGACCTCAAGAGTTTGGACTGTGATTAA
This sequence comes from Scarus forsteni, assembly GCA_036419115.1. Taxonomy (NCBI): domain Eukaryota; kingdom Metazoa; phylum Chordata; class Actinopteri; order Labriformes; family Labridae; genus Scarus; species Scarus forsteni. The sequence continues at coordinate 1,338,025 of JAZDUH010000035.1, forward strand.
AACTCATCTGAGTAGGTTGTTGTGCTGCACCTACAGGACTTCACTCAGATCTCTGCTTTTGTTTAAGTGTTCTTGCATTTAGGAGCAGAGATGAGTAAACAACACCCCCTCAGCTTTTTCCTTCAAGACGAGTCAAACTCAAAACAATCATCGCGGCGGCGGCTGCTGTTTGACCACATCGGCTCACGCTGCGTGCTGCTTATTTCTGATGTGCCTTGATGGGCCCCGGTGGGTTAACAGTGTGAGTTCACATTAGCAGCAGCATGTGTTGGAGCAAAGTACTGCAATAACAGCAGAGATGATGGCTCTGGATCTACTTATGCAGAATAAAATAACATGTTTTTGTAAGAATAATACCGGAGAAACTTCTGCATTAGGGTTGACTCATTAAGTTTACCCAGCAAACTCTTGCCATGTCTCATTCATAATGTTACTTTCATATCTCTAAGATGATGTTTTGAGCTCAGTTTCTATATCTAAAAGGTTTTTGTGACAAAAGTAGTCTGAATAAAAGCTTTAATTCAAGTATCATCCATCCTTGGACACCAGTTATGTGCAGAAAGTATTCAGTTTGAGATAAAACCAAGAACTGTCAGCGGATGATGGAGTGGCGATATCATCATGATATTTTCAATTTTATTACCATTCTTTGTATTTTATGATGTGCTTGATGTTGCGATACTTAACATCCATGTTTATTTTGATATCACTTTTTATGTAGGGGTGTCCTGATCCAATATATCTACAGTGAATATCGGTCAAATATCAGCAAAAAAACAAATATTGGATTATATCAGCCTCCATCTAAAATCTCAGATATAATCACTCCAATACAAGCAGTGTGTTCTAATTTATTATCTATTTATTTAATTCAGTTGGAGAATATGCATATGTTTTAAGGTGCTATGAGGAGAATGCATTTTCGGCAACATAAAGACTCTGCTACCCATGAGCACGTGCGGCAACTGTGGTAAAGACGTGACCCAAGCCAAAGCGTGTGTTTGTTGTGATGATAATGAATGCAGCTCGGACCTTCCTCAGAACTCTGCATTGCTTTAGAAACTTTTTTTGTCAACTACTTAAAGGATGCAAAGAGACAAGGTAATGTATCTCTTTCTAGTTAGGTAGCGGTAGTTTTTGATGTGTGACAACAAGCAATTTTTGGAAAACTTTGTATCGTAGTTTCGTAGCCGGCTATATATCGCTACTTACAGCCTGGTGCTCTAAGACGTGTCTGAATAATATAAATTTGCTCTAGTTTTAATTGTCTTGTTCCTGAAGTTGAGTATCCAGGCCAGTCCAGCCCTGTCTGACCCCGCCGCGAAGCTACATGATAGCATTCATAGATAACCTATTTTGATGCTATAAAACTCATCTTAAAGTGTGTATTTCCATTAGGCATATATCTGAAAGTGAGGGGAGTTTTATAATTTATTAGGGTCCTCACCCACAGGGAAAGGACCTCTAGAGGTCCTTTCCCTGTGGGTGAGGACCCTATTGTTCCTGTAGTGTTTCTTTCTTCTTCTTCTTCTTTTTATTATTATTATTATTAACCTGACGGGCAATGAATCCACAATTTGAACCCCTAAACATGCTCAAAAACTCACCAACACTGGCACACACCTCCGGTATGGCGAAAAAATTTAATAAAATAAAAAAAATTAACCCCCAACATGCCAAAATGAGCTCTCTAGCGCCACCTATGGACTATGCCCACTAAAATGGCTGTAACATCCAATAGGAATGTAGTAGAGAGATGAAACCAACGTCAAAATGTTCGTCTCATCCAGACCTACAATTCACTTGCTGATGCCCCTGACCTTTCTCAAACATGAAGTCAATTTACCTTTCAAAGTAAAAGAAAAGTTAATGCACTTAAAAACACTCTTATGTAGTGTCCACTTAAACTGTGGTATTATTTTTTGATTGGAGTTCTTGTAGGTGGAGAAAATACCCTTTGTTCCTGGTACGATACTTCCCTGTTTGGTTCTGCGTCACAGACTCTTACAGACTGTGGCTTACTGAGGGAGAGCAGAGAACTTTCTATTGCATCTAACGAACTTAGAGGCCACATGGAGCTCATACAACCCCACTTCAAAAATACTGAACTATCCCTTTAACGTAGCAAAGGCCATGATCAGTCCTCATTTGTGAACCTCAACTCTCTTTTCTTAATACTGTTTATAAAATCCGGACTTGAGGATGAAGTGATCTTTGGATCCCATGTTCATGCTCTAACATAGAAACCATCATCTCTTCTTGACCCATCGTTCTTCTGCACTCGTAGATCTATAAACCCTTGGGCCATAGCTCTAGCTCTGTATTTCCTTAGTGGACTAAAAACCCTGGCATGTCCCAGTTTCAGGATTAACAACCTCTTGTTTTGAGAGGTGCAAACTTTTGCCATCCTCCACCAAACCCATGATGAAATATGACAATGTAAAGAAGTGTTACCCATAATCCCACACTGCATCCGTGCCACCAGGATAATAAATCAGAGGTTCACTGACATAGTCTCTGCACTGCACTCTGTGCTGTGTTTCATCATTAAAAAGTCATTTCTGGCACTTTCTCCAAGAAAATTATGAACAGAATCATTTTGTTCTTTACGGTTGATTACAATGAAAGACAATTTATGGGAACGAGGACGACCGCTTCGAAATTTTATGTCTCCACAGAGGATGCAGTTGCCAGACAGTGGAAGGAAAGTGGTGGGTCGGGAACAAGAGGGGTGGGTTTGTGTTAGTGATTCACAAAAATCTATTATAAAGATAATAAAGTACTATTGAACCTAATGAGGTGGATGGACTTCTGTGCAGTCTGGAGTACAGCAAAAACATTCTTATGATGCTACAGCAAAGTTCATCTTTAAGAGCAAAAGGGAACAAATGTGCAAAGTGACCAAAATTTTCAAATTTCTAAAAATCAAGGTTACCATACCCTTCTCTTGCTCTTTCTATTTTTACGCGAAGACATAAAAATGTGCAAATTTACACTGTTTTTCTGAAGATTATTGTTTTGTTCTGTTATTGTTTTGAGGATGCACGATATTATGGGTTAAATATTGGTATCAGCCAATATTGAAATTTTTGCAGATAATTACAGCTGGTATATCGGCCACACATTGCGACTGGAATATTGGTAAATTACACAAAAGAACAACACTGATGCACCTTCTCATCACTGCATGGGTACATTTAAATTTCATTTTTGCAAGAGTTTAATGCTGTTTTACTTATGCAACATCTGTTTCTCTCAAAAACATACTGCAACACTGAAGTTCATTTTTCTTCAGTACAGAGCTTGAGCTGTTGACCAGAAATATTGAAGAAATGTTTGGTGAAAAAGGTGCAGCTATCATTGTAGATGAGCCTGCCTACGTCCAAACAAGGAAATTACAAAATTACAGCACACTGGGGTTAAAAGATTCATCATTTTCAGATTAAAATCGCAATTTCAGACAACGCAATCATGTGAAAGCCAAAGCTGCGATTAAAGTGTTTGGATTTTTTAAAAAAAGGTAAATGCTCACAGCCCTTTTTCCTTTCTTCCTAAAATGGCAATGATTATTAAACCATTTATAACTAAACTTGCACAAAATGTAATTATGATTTAAACATTATTAAAACATGATTTTTTTTTCCACAAATGCTTGAGCTGCAACAAAAACTTAACATGCCAGTTATACTGACTAATAACAAATAATTTATCAATCATGAAAAACATAATAAATGTAGTTCAAGAATGCTTACTTAAAGGTGCTACGAGAAGAATCTATTTCTGGCGACATAAAGACTGCTACCCATGAGCACGTGCAGCAACTGTCGTAAAGACATGACCCAAGCCAAAGCGTGTGTTTGTTGTGCTGCTAATGAATGCAGTTCAGACCTTCCTCAGAACTCTGCATTGCTTTACAACTTCTTTTTTCAACAACTTACAGGATGCAAAGCGATGAGGTAATGTATCTCTTTCTAGTTACGTAGCGGTAGTTTTTGATGTGTGACAACAAACAATTTTTGAAAAACTTAGTATCGTAGTTTTGTAGCCGGCTATATATCTCTACTTACAGCCCGGTGCTCTGATGATACAGCCACACTGCACGCGAATTCGCAAAGACGTGCGTCTAGATTAAATACAAAGTCAATGCAAAGATGCGTTTGTACGCAGATTTGCCCCGGGTGGTGCGTTGGACGCGTTTGGCGCAGCTCGTATGGAGCGTCCGGTGCGTTTGGGGTGTCAAACGCCTCCATGCTCAGGTTGACAATGTTGAACTTTCGACACAAATTCGTGTGACGCTGTGCTGCGGCAGCCAATCAGCGATGGCATTCCCCCCCGATGTCATTGATTTGATGATGTGTGATGCTCCGGCCACCTGCTCCGGCTCAAATCCCGCTGAAAGATGGAGGAGAGGTTGATCTGCGCTGTTTGCCATCATCCGGAGCTATACGATTCGACGTGTGTACTCTACAGAGACCGGAACAAAAAGGAGCAGGCTTGGGTGAAAGTCGCTGAGGAGACTGGAATATTCATTTCCAGCTGGATTTGCCTGCATGGGTCATCACTGAAGGGCCGTTTACATGGTGCTGAAAACGGTCAAATCCGATTCGTTTTCATTGCGTTTTGGCCTTGCGCTTAGATGACAACCCATTGCGTTTCCACCTAAAATGCAAACTTTTGAAAACAGGCTCCCGAGTGGAAAGATTTGAATCCGCTCTCCATTCAGCTCCGTGTAAACCTGTATCAGAGCGTTTCAGGGTGAAACGCTGCGGTACCGCATGCACAGTACTCTTTCACATGAAGGCTGCGCGCGCATACCAGGAACAACAACACCTTCTGCCATCCGCTGAGTAACGTGTGAGCGCCTTGCCGTGCTTGGTTTGTTATCCAGACAAAGCTATCCAGACAGATTTGTTGTCCGAACTGACTTGTTCTCCCTAAAGGAAACCCCTGTGTCTCTGTGCATCTATTCACCATTGTTGTTTGTGAAAGTTTTTCTTCTTCGTTCGTGTGTTGTGGCAGCGCTGCCTCTCTGCAGACCTATACCGCCATCTACTGAGCCGGCATGCACACTACAGCGGATTTACAGGGGATTAACTCGTCTCCAGCGTTGTCATCTGAACGCAGAAGAATTTGAAAATGCAAAGGAAGAATCTTTGCGTCTTTAGGTCGGGAGTTTCCATGTAAACGGCCCCTGAGTCCGACTGGCTCTGGCACTCTACTCCGCCTGCGCAGTGATGCGTGTCGCCTCTCAGCTTGTCAAAATGTTCCAGCGTCCAGCCTCGGGCGTTTTGCGCGGCACGTCACAGGCACTATGCGCGTTTAAATACGCCAATTCGTCGCAGGTGTGGCCGCAGCATTAGACGTGTCTGAATAATATAAATTTGCTCCAGTTTTAATTGTCTTGTTCCTGAAGTTGAGTATCCAGGCCAGTCCAGCCCTGTCCAACCCAACCACGAAGCTAAGGAATAGCATTTATAGATAACCTATTTTGATGCTATAAAACTCATCTTAAAGTGTGTATTTGATCACACATATACCTAAAAATGAGACTTTCTTTGTAATTACTCAAAAACTCCTCATAGCATCTTTAAATCATTAAAAATATGTTCCTATACATTAAAATAACAGTAGTTATAGATGAATAAATCATGTACAAATAATGTTGGTGCAGTGTTTTTAATAATGTGATTGATTTAATAATCATTTACAAATGTATTTAAGTTGTTTATTCATAATTAGTGAACGATTAATATCGACTAATAGTTTACAAATGCTTTACAAATGATCGTTATTCTAAAGTGTTGCCAAAACTTTGATAATCACTGATTAAAATAAAACAAATCTGGTTAAGATATCCCATCAACTGCCTTTTTAAACTGTAAAGAGACTTTATGGACACCATGTATATAGATATCACACATAAAGCTTCAGGCTCAACATTTCTGTCACCAGTGAATTTCTAAAAACTGAGTAAAAACCCAAAAGTGCCCCTCAGAGTCAAAGGGGAGCATGTTTTTTATTGTTTGAATGAGTCCAGTGTGATTCAGGACTCTCTGCTGCTTCTGCTCAGTGTGTCAGTTTTTTTAAAGGTGGCTGAGCGAATGAGTAACGAATACATTTTCACTTTTTCTGTTTTTACCATCCCACCTCACACCCCCAGCACTATTCACCCTCCTAAACCATTAATTCTGTGGCCCATTGTGTGCAGCCCTGACAAGCTATAAAACCATTTTTATCCTCTACAGTGGCGCTCGCACTTCGTCCCCCCCCCCCCTCCCTCGCTCACTCTCTCGCTCATGTTCCCACTTCAGCCTCCAAAATGACATACTTCCACCAAAGTGTCCGGAGGTTTTACGTTTCGCTGTCATCTCCATGCAGGTTATGTGAGCACATCCCTTCATTTTTCAAAGAAATGCTCAAACTTTCTGTTTTTTACAGGCGTTCAGAGTAATAAGGGAAACAAAAAGCCTGAAACAGGGCGATCGAGGACAGGTGAGAGAGGCCGAGCAATGTTTATGTGTCATGTTTTGGACAGGTCAACGCCTTTTTCTCTGAGTAAGCACGGCAATAAAAGAATAAAAATATGGCAGTTTGCCTTGAGTCTGCGCCGCACCATATGTCCTCTTTACACAAGGACAGTTCTGTCAGTGTCCCACGAGCTCGACATGTACCAACTGTGCTCAGAGGTCTAAATCAAAACTTTTCAGGGCTCCGAGAAGGAAGTGAGTTAAAAAAACATTATGAACTGACATAAAGTTCAGAGGTATTGATCTGAGGGTGAAGCCAAACTACTCTGCTAATCACTCAGCTTCCAACGGAGCGCTAATCAGCATTTAAATTTCCCCAAAGTGTTTTTAATTAAACCCAAATATTTGGGCTTTGCTCCCTGACAAGACATAACTGAGCACTTGCACACAAAAAGCTTTAAAGGCGGTCATCTCATACACAATGTTTGAATTTACATCCAGGCATGAGAGGCATAAAAATCTGTACGTAAAAAAGACCAAAAAAATCAAACCCTCTCCCGGTCGTTTTCACTGTTCAGTGTGAGGATGATCATCTGCCTAGGACATAATCTGATCACATTGGTTTTGCCCTCTTTACAAACATTGGGTGAGAGATTCAGCACAACTCTTGAAGCTAGAAAAGATACGACTGTCTCTATAATGCAAGGTTCACTCTCTTTTATGTCATTTTCCAGGAATTTTTCACCCACCTTAAAATGTATTTATTCCTATATCTCTGCCATGAACATTGCCTGCTAGCTATCTTTTAGTCTGGCTTTTATGTCGTGTCTCACTATTACAAATTTATGGTTTATACCTATTTTTTTTATCTTTATGTACTCTGCTTTTTTATAACTATATTTTGTTGTTTTTCTGTTTAAGTAGCCTAAATTTATTTTGCCATTTTTCTATTATTTCTTTTTGTCACCATTGTTTTGAGGTTTATATTTTATATTTTATATAATAGGTTTATTTTTTTTTCCTTAAAGGTACAGTGTGTAGTTTTTAGCAGCATCTAAAGGTGAGGTTTGAGATTGCAGCACTCCGGCGCTCCCCCCTCCCTGTCGGAGAACCTCCGGAGCTACAGTGGCCTTCCAAGGACAAAAAGTGTTTTTAGCTTAGTTATCAGCCTATGTTTTGTCTTACTGCCACAGAAAATGAATAAATCGTGGAGTTTTAGCATGACATTGTCTCCCTATTTTCTTTCAGTCTTGCTAACGCTCACACCGGTCGTTTGAAAGAGACAATCATTTCAAAATTGCTTGTGGCCATGAAATAAGTCTATCATAGCAGATACATTCTCTGCATCTTCCTCCGACTTCTCCCGAAAGTAAACAAATAAATTCGGCTCCATATAAGAGTACAATTCGACACTTAGTCTTACCTGTCCAGCAAAAAACAGGCAACTTCGGCATCTGTCTGCAAACTTATCCTTCAGGGACTTCCATCTGGGAAAGGCAGCGCCGGTGTTGACCCTGTTTTTTTGTTTTTCTGTCCCGATTGCGTTTGGCTTCGTCGCGTTTTCATTTCTTTGACAAAGATTCACGCTTCTCTGATGGCAAATTGTACGTGTGATCCTCCATGTTTGTTTGTATTAGCACAGCTGCTTGGTAATCACTCTCGTCTTCTTCGTCTATTTCACAACTGTGCATTTCCGGTAGGCGTCAACAAAAAAACGCGAAAGCGTTTAGTTTGTCCGTTCTGAGTTACGGTAGAAAAGATGGCGATGCAAGATGGAAGTCACCATAAGAGAGGACCCGCTCCTATGTAGATATAAATGACTTATTCTAAGGTAACAAAACAAAACATTAATTATGTAAGGCTGATTAGAAACTAATTTAAATATAATTTTAAGTAATCTATTCCATTTTTTATCAAGTCTGTTATTTTAGACAGCATTTAATAATACACACTGTACCTTTAAAGCTGGAGTTGGTAATCTGGTTTAGATAAACTTTTTCTAGTACTGGCTAAAATGGTCTTTATGACCCGATGGCAATCAATAATGTGTTCTTAAAATACAGCGAAAAATATCTGTTATCTACAGCAGGAATGAAACAGGGAAAACACCGACCAATCATGTCTTTGGAGCCCACATTTTTAAACCAATCAAATCCTGTCGCCGTTCTGCCCGCCTCCTGCTCGTACATTTTCATACTCTGATTCAGTGCATGAAGTTGAGCTGAGAAGGATCCAGCTACACTGGAGAATGCTTACCTGTCAAGTTTTGTCTTTGAAAATAAGGGAAGCCCACTGACAGTCGTCCCACAACCCCAACCAAGCTCCAGTATCCCTCACATTTAAGACAGGTGAACAGAAATCTAAAATAACTTTGTTTTTCTAAGTTTGTTCTGTTGGCTCTAATCTCACCACAGCTGCCACCCAGGCTACTGCAGGTGGACGTTCTCGCCAGGCTTTTTTTTCTTCTTTGGTTTTACGGTGGTTGGCATCCATCATTTTGGAGCATTACTGCCCCCTTCAGGCTAGAGACAGAGTTCAGTTTGGAGAGGCAGAGGAATGTTTTTATTATTATATCGTCACACGGGAGATTTACGGGAGAATACTGATACAGGAGGACGTCAGGAAAGAGGATAAAATACGGTAGTTTCATGGCCAAAACAGGAGACTTGACAGCTCTGTGGAGAATGTCAGAGGAACTACCTATACCCCGATCAACATCGGGCTGTGAGCACTAACTAACTTTACATGTTTGTTTGGTGTTTTCTTACCACTGACTGAGACATGACTTGGTGTAGTGTAAAACAAACACGCTGTGCTGAGAGTTTGGAGTTGAATCAGTTTTCTGGTTGTGCAGGTTATTTTGGAGGAGAGGTGAAAGGGGCTAGGTGGAGCCCTGAGGAGATGCTACAGTCAAATTCATGCAAGTTTTCCAAAATAACCAACTCTAGCTTTAACTTGCATTCTTTTCACATTTAATAGCTCAGTGTTCATTAGTTCCCAAGTACATTTTTACTTCATTTGATTTTTGTTCACTAGCGAGGTAGAAGGAAGATAAATAGTTTTCCAGGACATGTGGGAACCCTGATGATGTCCTAATGATAATTTCAAAAAAACAAAGATGAGGTTTTGTCCTATATCTCTTATACATAGTTTTAGTTATTACTGAAAACCACGTTTGTTCTCACACACATCGAATGCTTTTTTTTTTTTCCTGCCTGTCACCTGGGGTGGGATTGGGAAGGGGAAAGAAGCTTGTCATTGCATTTCTGTATCAGTGGTGATTGCTCTAAGACTGCACAGGAAGCTCAGCTTCCCCTAAAATGTCCCCAAAAAAAGTGGTGATATGTCCTGCTGTGTGTTCATTTCATTGACTAAAAATGCGCTAAAATACCTTCATCTTTTGTTCAGAATCAGCTACTTATCACAGGTAACTGGAGCGACTTCCTTCTCATTCATCCCTGCAGCGTCTCAGCGCTTTAACACAGTCGGACGATGAGTGTCTTCTGACTTCGATGGGGAAGCGTAGAGTGGGTTGTTCCACTGTGGAAACTGGACGGTCATTGGATAAACGCTGGGCTTTGTCCCGCCCATCGGACCCTCAGCATCTCTGGGGGTCTATGAGGCAGTGGGCTGGCCTGGACGCTCGACTTCTGCATGATGATTGGATGATCTGTCTGAGGCTGAGTCCCTTTTTGATTGACAGTGAAATGAGCCAATCAGGATCTTGAAGTATAACCCTCCACCGGAGCATCTTCTAAGTTTTACATTCAGTTGTTCTGGAGAGGAGCTTCTCCTGTTTAAAGCGGCTCAAGTCTTACACCCACAACACAATGAGCCAAGACCGTTTAAGCAGTCCAGCTCTGCTGGCCATTGAGAGAACACTGGTAAAATCCCTGGAAAAGACACCTAGTTGGTATGACAGGGTCACAGATCATTTTCTTGAAAAGGAACGGAGGGCAGAATTTACATTTAAATAAATAAACAAATGTTTGATGTAGGCTGGAAAAAAATGAGCTTCCCCTCCTTGACTGACCAGCAGCCGCCACTGTTCTCTTTGTATACTGTTACATTTTTAATTCAGTAAATGAAGTTTGAAATAGAAAAATCTGTACTCCAACTGTAAACACATAATGGATTGCAGAGCACCGAATCATCCCATCCAACAGAGGGCGCCCCCAACCACCTATTGCCCTTTTGACTTCAACAACAGAGGTACATTAGGAGGAGTAAAAAAATGTTTTTATGCTCCAAATTTCCAAAAAGCAGCACATGACCATGTTAAAAAATGCTTAATATGACTGAAGAACAATGCTCCAGGAGGCATATGAACAAGACAAGGTTCACTTCCTGAACCAACACCACCTTTTCATGTTTTGAGTTTGGATTAGATTGAATTAGATAAATGTCAAAATAAAATGTTTTGTCTAGTTGTTATATGACATTATAGTAATTGGGCTGAAAAACAGTCAACTGCAAATGATGATGAAGATTTCACAGTTAAAGTGCTGAAAGAGTACCTGAAGTTATCTATTCAGATAATGGTACACACTTTAATGACTTTAGTTCTAAAATTGTTGTTTTATGGTTCTTACCAACACCTGACAGGACACATGGAGAAAATGGAGGACAGGCAAAGCCACTACATGGAAGAGCTTTGGGCTCTCCTGATCATGTGCAAAGCAGCTGGTCAACTCCTCATCCACAACACACCTACAGGCTAAAAATCCACCATTAGATCTTTTCCTGAAATCGATTAGCCCACATTGGATCAGTGCTCTAACTTGTTCACAGATTTATCTCTTTGCTGGAAGCCAAACCGAGCTCTGTAGATTGTGTCAGCGTGGCTAAAAGCTGCCTCGCACGGCCCCTTCAGGGTCAACGGCCGCCCAAACAAAACACACAGACACAAACACCCGAGCAGACCGAAGACAATTAGTGTTCTGGCACCACTTGCTGCCAAAAGTCCAATTTGCCACAGGTCACCGGGGTGTCCCAGAGCCCCAGAGACTTCCTGCGCGGCCTTGACCTAGAGGGCGACTATTAGCGTGTGCAGGAGGGGCAGGGTGCAGCGTCAGGGTGCAGTGGCAGGTCAGCGCTCTTTCTTTCCGTCTCATCACACCGGAGCAGGCAGAGAGGCAGAGGGGGCCGCGGCCTGTAATTCACTTTCTTCATCATTATTTAATTGTGGATGAGAATAGTTAACTGGAACACTGGGAAGTCATTATAGGCTAAAACACTCTTATCGGCTAAATGCCTCACATTCTGCCCTCCTCGTTTTTATTGGGCGGTCGCAGTGATGTTACAGTCTGACAGAAATCCTTCAGACTCCCATGATTCCCGGAGGGTTGAGGGGGGGGCTGAGAAAGTGATGCTGGCCTTTTCAAATGGAGCAATGCAGCAAGGTCCCCGTACACTTTGATAAAACTCTGGCAGAATACTGATGGGAATCTCTCTGGATGGCAGTGGCTCTCCTCTGCTGTAATTTGAGTTATAAAGGTCACACACACAGAATAAGTAAAGAGTATCAATCATCTAAATGCATCGCGAGGCTGCAGAGAGTTTATTCATAATAAATGAAGGGGAGAACTCATAATATGTGAAATAGAGATGAAAGTATAAAAGGTAGAAAAGCTGTTTGGCAGCAGGATTGAAAAGAGTCGATTCTGCTTCCTCTCACAAACATGTCTGGTGTTTATCATCGGCCCCAAGGATTTTTCTTTCTCTAAAACATTTGGAGACATTTTATGAGCAATGCTTTATGAGACAGTGTGAACACAACTGTTGGTAGGGATGGGATTTAATACGCTTTTCTTGTGTTGGCCTACGCAATCTTTTTTACTGTCAACTAGGGGTGTAATAGTATGAAATTTCACATCACAGTAGGGTTGGACTAGCCTTGCAGAGCAGACAGACCTGCCTGATTCTGAAATCCTGCAGGTCTGACTTGCCAGCCTCCATTGTCCAACGAATTAACTCGGCTGAATTCTTAACGGCCCAATCAGGGAAGAGAGGCGGGAGCTGTAGAATGCGGACGTGATGACAACCGGAAGTTGAGAACCAGAAGTCGAGAACGGACATACCAATTAGCCTATTGTCCTCATGGCTACCTCGAAAAACCTGGCGAAATCTGCCCTCCTCAGAAGTTTACTTGTAGGGATTGTCTTTGACGAGGTTCATGTCACATGTAAGTGTTAAATGAATCATCTGTGTGGTACAATTTAGTGTAAGACAATAGTAAAAGGCCGTTAGCTGCTATGGCTAACATCCATGAACTGTTGTTAACTGTTATTACCCATTAGCCGCTATGTATGCTACATTATAGGAGGCAACCCTGCTTGATGTGGATTAATCTGTGATGAATGTGACGAGCCAAACGATTGTCCAATCACAAGCTTGTGTTTTTTTTTTACGTTCTGCCCCTGAAAACAAATTTAAAGGGCTCCTACCAAGATGGACTAGTGAAATATTTCTGTGGCAGATATATGGAGCTGTCCATCTGGCTTGTCAGGTTAGGGTTGGACAACAAATCAATTAAATCCATTAATTCAAATTATTTTTTGTAGAAGATTTAAAACTAAAATATCAAGAAGTTTTGCTTGATGTGTTTGTAAATTTAAAATGATTTTATCCTGTAATTCAAAACCATTTCTGGGTTTTCTCAGCTGTAAAACAAACCAAGAAGACTGACAGTCAGAAATCTCGTGAAAAAAAACCTGTGACGCAGAATTTATGGTCACCTTGACACGTGATAAATCATCAAATCATCAGTGCCAAATAGAGATGTTTAGATTTAGAGAAATAACAACAGTCTTGGTGGACTCCCCTGGCTAAAACACATCATGACTCCTCATGTTGGTGCTTGTCACAAGAAGGGAAGTCGAAGAAGAAGTTGACAGCGAGGTTAGAAAAAGAGGAAGAAGAGTGTGATCGTGTCAAACAGGAGATGAGATGTGGTTAAAGCTAAACTCATGCAAAATGTGGTGAATAAACACGTTCAGCCCGATTTAGTGTCTCAAGAAGCTGATGAAGCTGCTCTTAAAAAGTCAGTAAAATGGAGTAAAATCATGCAGATAGGCAGTATGAGCTATGTGTCACCAGAAGAAGAGAAGAAGAACCAGAAAAGGAAGAAGAATTATAATAAGAAGAGAAGAAAGAGAAGAAACAGAAGACAAACAAGATAAAGAAGAAAAAAAAGAAAAGGATAAAGAAGGAAGAGACTAAGAAGACAAAGAGGAATCGGAAGAAAAATGAAAGAAGAAGAAAAAGAAGACAAAGAGGTAGATGAAGTTGACGACAAAGAAGGCGAAGACGTAAAAGAAGAAGATGAAGAAGATGGAGAAAAAGGCAAAAAACAAGAAGAAGAAGCAGACAGTCCTGTGGAACAATGAAAGCATCTGAGAAGATGAAGGCACTTTGACAAATTGATGAAGAAAAACTTGACTTTGTGTTGGTTATGTATAAGGCAGCTGGCCTGCTCCTCATCCACGACAAATCTGCACCCCAGAGGTGCTGAAAAAGGTCACTGTAGACAAGTAGGAAAGATTCAATGTCATGCAACCCACTGTTGTGGCTTTGGGAGATGTAAATAGTAAAGTAATCTAATATCTTCACTTATTATGCTTGAAAACAGTTCAAGTTTGATTTCTGGGAGAAGTGACAGCCTATAGCCCGCTTTTCTAAAGTTTGTGTCACATCATGTCCGTCATTCCCATCCTCTCCCTGCTTGTTGACAGCTGCATGTATCCTCCAGGCACAGAGAGCGATGTGTGAATCTGTGTGATAGTTCAAACTGTCCACGACGTCTAAGTGAAATAATGAAGACAGCTTTATAAACATTAGCCCTGACAAGGTCCATCAGATCCACCACAGTGTTTTACGAGGGCCGCCTCGCAGACACGAAGCTCAGCTTTACAGATTGGACCGACACCTCAGGATGAAGCCTCTGCTGCATCGAGGAAAATCACAACATTTGGTGCAAAAATAAGCACAGCAGAATCAGCCAATTGACAGCAGGAAACCTTCGTCAGGCTTTGTGTTTGTTATTAGACTTTAACATTAACTTTGTGAGTCACACGAGCTCAAACCAGGCACAACGAGCGAGTTAGATTCACATGGATGAGACTCGACAGGAATGAGAAAACCTGATTAACTTCTAACAACTTCATTCAAAGCAACAACAGGGCTGACAGAAATATTATAATATCACAAACAGATTAATCTGCAGCCTCTGCTTAAGGACAACAAACACAAGAGCACAAATGAATGTTTCTGTTCTCCACCTGAGCACGTTTTGATAACACCATTGAAATAAAGAGGGGACTGTAACATGAACATGCATCATTAAACCTAATGTGTCTAAAATAAAAGAAATGTTTAGTTATTATCTACCACTACTTTTTGAGACCATAAACCTCAAAAACACTAAAAGAGGGAAGCTTGGGTTTGTCAAAACACATTAAAGCAGCAAACAAATACCAATTTCTTCTGTAAAACAGAGTCTTAATCATAAATCAATAATAATTTGGGTCATTTTTACCACTACACATTAACTAAAATGAAATTGTAGCAATCCTACAGTGGTCGACGAGGGCAAATGTCCTACAACGGCTTTTTTTCTTTAAAAAAAAAAAAAAGATAAAAACAAAACTCACACTTTTTTCAACAAAGACTTGGGGAAAAGATTTCAGAGTTAAGTAACAAGCTAAAGTTCCTACAAAATAAAAACATCCACATTAAGCAGCACCAACAAAAACACTCTTTCAAAGATGAGGAAAAAATGGACACTGCCTACATTTCAATGACAAAATAAAGACTGAGCTATTAGATGTTAATATACTGCACAAAGTTTTTTTAAAAAATGAAAAAAAAAGCCCCTCGTTTCACATCCCACAGTTTTTACAGTAACCGCACAACCAGTTTGAAAACCCTGCACTACGTAAGCCGTCTGGATTGGTCTGCCGTGGCTTACGTAGTGCAGGGAGCGCGCGTAGACGTGCACTGCGGAAGTACGCTATAGCACTGTTTAGGCTCGAAAAATGTACTAAATGACCTCGTTTTGAATTAATTATGGACGCTCAGGACACTTGGATTACAGCGGACGAGCAGTATGAAGGAAAATAGGCACGTTTTTGTGGACTTTTATGGACCTTTTTCTTCGGGCTCCGTCGTCCCCTGTTAGATGGACGTTTGTTGACAGCGAAAATCCCCCCGGATCTCCGGCTGCATTTGAGACATCAAAAAAGTGCTCCAGAGTGTTGCTCAGCATGAGGGTGAGTAGAAAATGAAGGCATATCATTCTTTAGGTGAAGTATTCCTTTAAGTGTATTTTACAAAAGGACTGTAATTAGCATTGCTAATATTTCATTGGACTGCCTTTAGCTTTGATTACAGCTTCTGCAGTGTCACAGATTTGTCCCAGATCACAGCACTGCCACCACAGGCTTAGACAGTAGGCACTAGGCATGATGAGTGCATCACTTCACCTGCCTCTCTTCTTACCCTGATGCTCCCATCACTCTGGAACAGGGTCAATCTGGACTCATCAGACCACATGACCTTCTTCCAGTCCTCCACAGTCCAATCTTTACGCTCCCTAGCAAACTGAAGCCTTTTTTCTGCTTAGCCTTACTGATTAGTGGTTTTCTTAAGGCTACACAGCTGTTCAGTCCCAATCCCTTGAGTTCCCTTCACATTGTTTCTTCCTTGAAGACGATGTTTCACCACTATCCTTCAGTTTTTAATAATGTGTTGCACAGTTCTTAACCCAGTTTTAGTAGTTTCTTCAATCTCCTTAGATGTTTTCTCTGCTTGATGCCAATGATTTGACCCTTCTTAAAAAGACTAACATCTTTTCCACGACCACAGGATGTGTCTTTGACATGTGTTTTTTAAGAAATGAGAAGCTGCTCATTGCATCAGCTGGAGTAAAGATAATCGCCCATGCAGTAATTATCCAATAGGAGGCTCGTACCTGTTTGCTTAGTTAAATCCAGGTGGTGACTTTTTTTGGCCAGGCGGTGTATAAGGAGATTATGTGAAGAGAGTAATTATAACTTATTAAAGAATTAAAAATCATAAAATGTCATTATTTTGCTGATGAAAACCCACATGTGTTATCAGTGAAGAATACCAGATTGGTGGCTTTTTCACGTAAAAAAAAAAAAAAAACCTTGTGACAAATCACATTGTCATTCCTTGAAGATCTAAGTCTGAAACTTTTGTTCAAACCAAAATCATAATGATTTAATCAATTACAACTTTATTCATAACTATATTATATTTATATGGTTTACATAATATAATGTAGACTTCTTGAAAAGTTTGAGAACTCCTGCTCTACGGGCTATTAGACTGATTTTAGGATTATAATGTAAGCCCTATATTGCAGGTTTAAAGTTATATTTATAAGTGTATATAATCTTTTTTTTTTCACCAGCCCTCCCTGTATGCTACTCCATCAAATCAAACTTTATTTAACCCCTGATTTTAGCTGAAGGGGAGGGCCATGCCACACCACAGTGTGAAAGAAGGGGAAATAGTGACAGACAGGACGAGACAAGACAAACGGAAAGGAGGACAGACAGACAGTGTTATTGATTGGGCAGTCTAGGTGTTATGCTGACCTAAGCCCCTATGGGAATTAAAGGTAGTAAGATAATTATATCATATGCTTTACATAATGTAATGTAGACTTCTTGAAAAGCTCTACGGGCTATTAGACTAATTTTAGGATTATAATGTAAGCCCTATATTGCAGGTTTAAAGTAATAAATAAAAGTGTACATAATCATTAATGTTCAGGCCCTATTTTGTAATTTTTAGCAGTTCTTTGACGTCCATTTTCTATAAAGATTTAGGGGAAATCCTGGTTTTGTTTTTGTTTTGCTGTTGACTGTAAAGAAGTTAATCTAGTCTTGCGATTTAACATCTTATTATATGATTGCATGGCTCCAAGAACAGGTCAAACAAATGATCTAATTGGAAACAATAAAGTCACATTTCCCAGAACATCCCATTATATCAGTAATGTCCTCTGTTATCCATTTATCCCTGTGTGGATGCGACAGGCTTCACTGCTCTGCAACAGCCCCTCTAACAAGCACCGAGAGCAGAGAGGCCGTAAACGAAGCCCAGAGAAATAACAGGCTATCAATTTTTCACTTTTCTGATCATCTCTGTTTTTTATAAGCCAGCTGGATGTCAGATAATGAATGTCTTTCCTCTTGATGGCAGTTAACCTCGAAACAAAGGCGAAGTCAAGACTGGAGTGTAAAATCGTTTGTTTTTGAGCGAAAAATCAGCCCTGAATGTCAGATGTTTAGGATCAAGCTCGCTCTAGGAATATTAATCACTTCTTACAGTTTGGTTTCCTTTACGGCCTGGATACATCTCTCTGCCTGATCATTATTAATGTCATATAAACCCAAATGTCACGTCAAGTTATTTACAAAGCACATTTAAAACAGCAGCAGCCAAATAAAAACAAATGCACAGAAAGAAAAGACTCTAAACCACAGAACATGACAAAGCACTGCAGATGATTCTCATGCTTACTGCGGGAGTTTGTCTCCAGGCGTGACTCGTATGACTCAAAGAGGGCAGTCCTGACTGTGAGAGGAGGGCTGTTCAGCGCTCGAGAGGTCGTGACCTCTGAGTTTATGAACAGAGCGAGGGACTGGAGGCTCACGTCTGAGATCTGACAGAGTTCAGTGATTATGTAATGGCTCAGGAGGTCAGAAACTTTGGATGCAGCCTAAAAAGCAAAATAATGCAACACTTAAGTGATCCTGGAGTTACTGCTCAAAGGCTAAGATGGAGCTACAAGAGCAGGGGCCCGTATTCACAAAACATCTTCAGGCTCAAGTAGCTCGTAACTCGCTGAATTAGGAGAAACTCTCAAAAATTATGGGCGTGTCAGTCCCAAATTTTGGACTCCTAATTTTCTCTCCTAAAAGTATTTCACAATTTTAGAGCTAAACCAAGCTCCTAAATCTGTGAGAAGTTAGAAGTAGTGAAGAGGACTCCTAAGTCTCTAAAATCAGTTCACAAAGAATCTCAGCATGGCTGCTGCTGCCAATCCACCTCATGATCAGAGAACATTTAGGAAAGATACAATAACAATGAGCTTTTGAAAAGGTACGGCCTCAATCAGGAGGGTAGAATGATGGGAATAGAATTAGTCAAAGATAAAATCACTTCACCAACAAATAGAAACAACCCAGTGTCTTGGTGCAGAGCCTCCTCCTAATAAATGAAATACAAATATAAAGTTCATGTTAATAAAATTTGTGATGGCACATTTATCAAGGTTAATTTATGTGTAACATTTCTGTTAAGTACTGAACACACTAAATACATTGTAAGCTTTTGTTTGACAATAATTGGTCTGACCTGTTGGTTTGTCTTTCGAGTTACATCATCCATAACAACAGGGTCAGAAACATGACATCATCCATAACAACAGGGTCAGAAACATGACATCATCCATAACAACAGGGTCAGCTCCGCCCCTTTCTTTTAGCTTAACAGATCTCTGAATTCCTTAGTAAGAGTTAGTCTCAGCAGCTTTGTAAATAGGTTTGAAGAGAAAACTCTTAGTTAGGAACTTTTAGTGTCATTTAGGAGTCCTCCTAGTGGTAAGATAAAATGCTTTGTGAATACGGGCCCTGGAGCCTGTAGCCTCCGTGCATCGTTACTGTGCAGCTGCATGCAGAGTAGGGCTGGGCGATAATACCTAATCTCAATATCACGATTACCTGAAGCTCTTAGCTTGATTACGATTAATGAACTATTATTTTATACTATGATGGAACATATTACTGGTGTTACAGTCGGTCTTCCTGCAGTAGTTACATGTAACCTTTTTCTGCACAGAATCTAAAATGTGTCCAAAAAACAGGGACAAAATTTTTCTTGGCAACAAGGTCCTCTGATAGATGATAGGTCCTCGATAATGGCAGTGCATCCTTCACTCCCGGCGAATAGACAAGACTGTATCAAGGCGGCACGGTCACGTGATTACACAGGGAAAATTATCAAAGTAATCGTCATGTCATACTTCAGTTAGAGGTTGATTATTTTTCGATTAAATGCCAAGTCCTAACCCAGAGAAAAGAAGACGTAGATCAAAACATAAAAACCACACAGACAACTTAACAAGGGGGAGATTAAATTTAAAAAAATACATGATTAAAAGAAATAATATCATAAAATGTTGAAGGTTCCTTAAACAAGGAGAGATACCAGCCCTTACAATAGTTAAAAATTACAAGTAAACATACTCAATGGTTAGGAAGAAGTGGATACTGTTATCATAAGTATATATAAAGGTATGTAATATATGTGAATGTTTGTCTTTGTCATTAATGTTCAGACGCCAAATGTGACAGGAGGTTATGTTGTAAAATTCAAAATCTCAGTTACAGCAGTAGCTTTTCTGCAACTCCTGTAAAAGATAGAAGTCTTGATCACCAGATCCAGAACGGAGCCAGGATCCAGACCAAACTCAGCTCATACATGGAGGCTCTTAGCCTGTTTGAACACAACAAGTTTTGGAAACATTACTTAATGTTTTGATTTAATAGGAGTTATTGAATGTCGTCAACGAGATTTCCCATTATTAAGTTCATGTTCTTTTATGATGTCTGACTGGATTGGATCAAAATGAAATTTACATCGATAATAGAGACATGGACCTCAAATTATCCTGGGAAACTGGAAGCTAATCAGTTCAGAAATGGCAGAGATTATTTTTTTTTAATTACACCCAACGTTAATTTAAAGTATTTTTTTAAATTTGGAGACTTTTCCACATCCAGACAAATATACGTACCACCACGAAAATCCAACAACTTCTAAGTTGAGCCACGACCAACATTTCCTTACAATTTTAGCAAAATCCTTTTAGTAGTATTTGCATCATCTTGCGAGAAAAAAACAAACCCCAGCAAAAACATAACCTCCTTGGTGGAGGAAATAAATACAGTAAACAATGTCAATGTGTGAATGATTTGCTGGTTTTTTTAGGTTTATTATGTGTATATTTAAGTCAAATGGCTGGTATAATTAATTTACTTTTTTATTTCAGTTTACTAATTAGTTTCATTTCTTTATATTAGTAACTTTGGTATTGTTGTTAATGTTTCCAAAAGGCAATAAAAAGTGAAGTACAAAAAACTACAAGTCATCACCCTCACTAACAAAACAATTAAAGTCAGACAAAATATATAATTATAAATATGTCTGAGCAAATTTCTCTACAGCTCATTCATCTCAGGGACAGAAAAGGAGCAAAGCTGTTTCTGGTTATTTTTGTTTTGTCAGTTTGAGAAAAATAAGTCAAAAAGTTTTCAACACAGTTGGATGAAAACTTCAGGGAACATTAGTCATGGCACAAGGGAGAAATTATTTGATTTTGGTGGTGATCAGATGATGGATGTGGATCAAGGATTTTTTTGAAGACTTTCTGAAATTGCACAACAGGCCAGTTTTCTGTATTTTCAACAATAACTTTGCTACTAATGTCAGAAATGCCTCCATAAAATTTCATTTAAAAACTTGGAAATTTTGTTTGTTTCTCAGTTCTTTAAATAACATGCATTTATTTGACATTGTTTAATCAAGGCTGGACTGTCTTAGATGGTGACGAGTGTAGATTTAGATTTTTAAGACAGTGCTTGTTTCCTATGTGCCTCGCATATAAATAAGAGAAGTACAACTTAAACTAGAAAAAATAACTGGGACCAAAAATAAGAAAACAAGGTCGATTTTAACACCAGACTGTTTTAGTCGATGCTTCTTGATTCTTTTTCTTTAACTTCATTAGACTGTCTGGAACTCACTGCTGTTTTATATCAATGATTGTTTATTTTTAACTTGCTTTTGTAATAATGTTGTGCCTCCATCTTGAAAAGTGACACATAACTGAAATTATTGTTATTTTTTTTAAAGTGTATTATTTTAAAAAATGAAAGGAGTAAATTTTAATAGAGAAAAGGACAGAGACTAGGGCTGAACGATTTGAGAATATAATCTAATTGTGATTTACTCTGCAATTGTTTTAATGTTCCTCATCTTATGTATTCTTAAACAAACATAAGCAGTAGATCTTTTTATAGTAAAACCAATATGACATTAAATTAATCCAAGGATAAAAGATTTGAGAAAAAGTGGAGAAGTGAAGAACAGAAGCAAAATAGGTATGAAATTGAAAAAATGGGTTTAAATGGTATGAAAGTGGAAATAGGTTAAATAGGTGCAAAATAGGCATGAAATTGAAAAAAAAAAAAAAGGTAAAAATGGCAAAAATCCAAAAGTGGCGTAGGAAAATTGATTATGGCAGCAAAATTGGGAATTAAATTTAAAATTAAATTTCAAAAAACATGTAAAAATTCCAAAAATGGTTCTGACAGTGGCCAAAAAAAGATGAATTGGGGGGAAATAGGCATAAAGTTGTAAAAACGGGGTTAAAAAAAAGGTAAAAATGGTCCAAAAGTGGGGACAAAAGTGTATGAATAGAGGTAAAAAAAAATAGGCATGAAACTGCAAAATATACATCACAATGCCAAAATGTTCAACACATTTTGGGCCAAAAATATTGAACCTACTGCGATTTGAAAATTGTAACAGGCCAAAGAAACACAGGAAAAGCAACATTTCAGCCTGAAGTCAGGGCCTGGAAATGTTGTGTTAGTCGGAGAGGCTGCAGCAGTGAAGTCTGAAAAGTCAGAGTTTAACAGCTATCAGAAGACCTCATGAAGAGAATCAATGCAGCCCCGCCTCTCAGCTCTGATTGGTAAAAAAAATGAATAAAAATTGATTAGCAGTGCAAAAGTTTCCTGCACATCATCTGTGCATGAGAGGTTGACACCGCAAAGCATCACATATGACTTCCTTGCGTCTGTGTGGCTTCCTGTTCAGATAGAGCGTCCTGTCTCTGTCTCTCAGTCTCTGCACCGCTCTTTGACCTCGCTTAACAGTCATCTGTCGCAGTTTTTCCGTTGAGTCCCTCAACGCAGTCAACCTGATTGATCATAATGAGTTTTGGGAGCTCAGACATGGCTGCAGGCGTGCTGGGAAAGGCCTCGTCGCTGCTGCTCCTGGCCTCTATTATACAAGGTAATCTTGGTACATGTGTGCTGCTGCTCATGTGATAATCTGAGCACGGTGGGATATTCACGGCGGGTTTGAGATGTGCATTCTTGACTGCCATGGTATGATTTTATCTGCCTGTGTCCCGGCGGACTGCATGCGTTTGTCTCCTACTTCCTCTTGATTCAGTGCTGTCTGATGTGCTTGACAGGGCTCCAGCATGACAATGTGTTTCATTATGGGACAGTGGACGCGGTGGAGGGCCAGGATGTTACTCTGCCCTACTCTCTGAGAGTAGAAGTTTTCCATATAAGCAGCTTTGAATGGAAGAAGATGCCAGATGAAAACACAAAGCTAGCTCTGCTCACACCAGGAGTTGGACACGTTAACAAAAGGCCAAACATCACCATCCTGACTCCGAAAGAGACAATGGGCTTTTTAAGGCTCACCAGTGTCTCAGAATGGGACAGTGGGGTTTATACCTGTGACCTGATGACCTTTCCGCTGGGCTTAATCAGGACATACACAAAGCTAACAGTGAAAGGTAAGAGCAAATCAGCTACCTGCAAAAGTATACCAGACTATTCTTATGTTATCTTCTTTATTTGTTAATTGTAAATGTCATGTTGAGTGAACTATGTGAACTGTAAAAGGAAAGGATGCTTACCTCGGGATCAATAAAGTACCTACAGTGACACTCGGTGCCCTTCTGATACCAACAAGACTGAAGAAAACACACAGACTGGTCAAAATCATGCAGAATTCCTAACATTTGCTTCCTTAAAGGGATACGCCATTTTTTTTGGTGATTTTTGTTTTACCTCACTCCTGAGTCTATGACAAGCAGAAAGACTCTAATCTTTCAAATGTGTGTGCAGTAACAAGGAAGAAACAGAGCGCGCCCACTGCTAATTAGCTTAGCTCAAACACTAGGAGTCAATGGGAAGTGCTAGCCTTCATCTGCCTACAGCCATCAGATGAACTTGACTCATTTTCATACCGCGTTATGTTACGTTATTTTCACATTATATTCTTCTGATTGAAAAAAGGGGCTTAGTTATGTTGAACTATTTCCACTGTGGCATTTTTGCTAAAGATGTGACATTTGTGACATTTGTTTTGACCGCTTTTTTAAGTAAATAACTGATTCGTAGTTGTGAATGAGCTGTTCATCTCCAAGCCATTCTTATTTTGTAGGTTAATTACATTTAAAAGGTTAAAAAAAACAAGTCAAAACAAGCACACAACAAGAGTTTTTCTGACGACTGTAGGCAGAGGCAGGCTAACACTTTCCATTGATTCCCAGTGTTTGAGCTAAGTTAACTAGCAGTGGCGAGCTCTGCCCATTATTTGAAAGAGTGGTGTGTAACTGCTTGTCATGGACTCAGTGATGGGTGAAGACAGGAAAAGAAAAATAAAGGTGTGTCCCTTTAAGTTACGAATTAAGTCAGACTTTATTTCAGAAGTATGATTTATTCTTAAATTTCTGACTTAAATCTCAAATTTGTGATTTTTTTCACAGTCATAAAAAGGTTAATCTCTAAAAAACATATTTGCAGTGGCCCCACTCCTCTTCTTATCAGAGTGCAAAGCTTTGAGGGTCCTGATGTGGCCCCCAGACCGCCAGTTTGTTACCACTGTTTAAATCGATGTATTGATTCAGAGTCCATCGATAATCGTTTGATCTCGCAGAGGGTACTCTAGACTGCAGCATCTGCAGAATGCAACACGACACCTTTTACTAAACTCTTTAAAAAATGTAGTTTTTCATTTCCTGGTGTTTATGATGTCACAGTTATACAGCCTCCACCCACATGTGGCAGGTTTGCTCCGTGGCTTATAATAACTCCTCCCCCCTTAATCAGCCATCACTTCGTGCATTTCCATTACCCTTGGATATGCGCAAAATGCAAATAGTGCAATAAAAAAGTGGTAATGGAAACATTACCGAAAAAGCACTAAAATATTACTTAAAAGCTTTTACGCTTTCATAAGGTGGTTTTTCAGACGTTTCCATATTCAAATATATTGCAAAAGTGCAATGGAAACACTTTTTCCGCAACTATACGTGACGTACCTGGTCACATGATCACTTCTCTCAGAGTAAACACGGCATGGTACGTTTGGACAGAGGAGGAGACGGAGACTTTTCCTGCCACTATTCTCGAGAAAAACAAAACTGCCATACAAGACAGCAAACAGCAGAGGAATGCAGAGTGTGTTATAAGGAGACAGAAACGGAAATGAGGGAGCCACACGCAACAGGTTTTGGGCGTCCATCTTCCTGCAGTGAAATCTGGTGGGATGATATTTCATGAGAGTTACGACGCTGCTGCCCAGAACAAGCTTCAGTGGAAACACGTTCAAACACAAATATACTTTGTCGAAATTTTAGGAATATCACTTTTATTTTGCGAAAAACTGTAATTGAAACCCAGCTACAGAGCTCATTTTTAAACCCTCTTTTAGCCCCGCCCCCTCAGATTAGAGTGTTTCCAAAGGGGAGGAGAAAAGAGCTGTGTTTGATCCTTGACAGAGATGACATTTCTCAATTTTTATTCAGCTTTAATCCTTGCTTAATAGATGGATATGATTTAAATGGTCACACAAGACCTTTAAACCAGCCCACAGCAAACTATAAAAGGTCCAATCAAACAAGTAGCCTGTTACAAGAAGCTTTGATTTGATAATTTATCTGGCAGTGATTTATATTACTGTCTCTTGATTAATTTTCCTGTAACACTTGATTGCATCAGAGCTCGGCTCCTCTCATCAGTTATTTACTCTCTTTATTATAATAACAGCAAGGCTGCATCCAGGAGCTTTGTCTGCGTGATCCATTTCTGTTTGGCCTATTTTCCCTCCTCAGGTCTCCTCTGTGATCCAGCAGGACGATAACAGCCACACAAAAACACTGACATTTGTCTCAGCGTAACAGAGCTGAAGGTTACGACCACAATGGAGGGGCGGGATAATTACAGGAGGGGTTTATATCAGAGATCTTCCGGAGTCTTCCTGTTTCACACGAGCTTCCTCTTTGCTCTGAGATGTAATTGACCCACATTTTCTCTCCATTAGGTGTTGAATCATTGTGCAATCTTGATGGCACCGTGGAGGTCCATATTGGAGGAAACGTGTCCATCCACTGTGCCCCCCTCACCAACGCTCGCTACAGGTGGACCAAGGTAATAAAGGCAGCTTTCAGTTCATTCAATGAAGAAGGAGGTCCTTTCAAAATAAAATCAAGATGTATTGAGACTACATTTAACGTTTAAGCAAATACACTTTGATATTTATGTAAAAATTACACTCAGTTTGAACTTGATGTGGCCAAAAAGAGACTAAGATCAAGCAATTTAGAATTTCATCATTTTCTAAACCAACACTGAATGCCTGTGACCTTCAGTCCTTCTAAGCAGCCCTGCATCATAAAGCAGCATCATTCTGTAAAGGATATCAGCAGGTGGGCTCAGGAACACTTCAAAAAAACTTGTAAAGACAATGACAAATATCAACAACACCCAGAAACACCGCCAGCTTCTCTGGGCCGAGCTCATCTGAGGTGGACTGAGGCAAAGTGGAAAAGTCTGCTGTGGTCTGAGTCCACGTTTCAGACTGTTTTTGGACATCATGGACGTGGAGTCCTCCAGGCTAACGAGGAAAAGGACCATCCAGACTGTTAACAGAGCAAAGGGCAAAAGACAGCATCTGTGATGGTATGGGAGGTGTTAGTGCCCATGGGATGGGTAACCTGCACATTTGTGAAGGCTCCATTAATTCTGAAAGGTACATACAGGTTGAGGGACGTCCCTGCTTATTTCAGAGACAATGAAGACACATTCTGCTCAACTTACAACAGCAGGGACTAGAGTGACCTGCTGCAGTCCACGCCTGCCTCCACTGGAAATATGTGGAGCATTATGAAGAACAAAATTTAAAAACTCTAGACCCCAGATTAGGTCTGAAATCACAATTTCAGACAACGCAATCATGTGATCACCTGAAATTTTTTTGCAGCGCTCCTGACTGACCCAGGATCTGTTGTGCCGACTATTTTACAACTTTGCAGGAAATTTATATTTACAGAAGTGCTGATCAGCAGGTCACCAACACAAGCCTCTGTTTAGGAGTAGAAGATGGAGTATCACTTAAATAATGAAAACAGATTATTTATCATCAGTATTAGATGATGAATAAAGTGTTCTGTCCTTTTGATCAATGACTTCCTGTTGCATCCACTGTAAACATAGTGAATATTAAGCTTGATCTGAAGAAAATTGTGAATCAAATTGAAATCACAATATCTGCCAGAAAAAAACAAGTCGATGTTTTTTCTAAAATCTTGCAGCCCAACCTCCGACTGTTCAGCAACTCAAGCAATCTCCATCTGTATAGCACTTTACAATAGAGCAAGCTGAAGCCATACTCTTCATTTTACAGATACTCATATTAGAGTGTGTAAAATACACATAAAAAGATACAAACACATACAAAGATCCAAAAGCCAACATGAATCCATCATGGGCACAGCACTGCAGAAAGGTGCTTCTGTGGAGGGCTCACTGTAACAGCAGCAAGAAAAACATCCAGCTGTATTTCCAAAGAGGAATGTGAAAGAATTAAACCTACAAAGCTTCAGCACTCAGTGTCCTCAGTTCTTATTGAGTGCTGTTAAACAGGAAAGATGTGGTAAACACGCCCCTGTCACAGCTTTCTGGAACATGTTGCAGTCATCAAATTCCAACTAAGTGACTATCTGCAAAAAAGGATGAAGTTTATCATTTCAATCTGTTTTATTTACGCCATGTCAAAAATGTATTTGAAATTGGGTGTGGACTTTACATTTTGTAGAATCAATTAAGCAAACAGCAAATGAACTAAAAGGATAATCACCAGGAACCAGAAAGTATGCTGCTAATTATCAGGCTCATTAGCTGCCTGTTAAAGGGACAGATTGGTATTTTTTAAGAAGGGTGAATATCAATAGTAAATAAATTGGATTTGATCAGCTCTGCTTCTTCAAGAGCTGGCATGAAAGCTCGTGATGGGCACGGCAGTTCTTGTAAATGTACTGAATCACTATAATCAGTTCTCTAAAAAGACATATTTCTGACTTTCTGTGGATGTGACTGACACTTAAAGTGAAAATAATGACTAAAACTCACGCGACAATGCAACTATAATAACAACAATTTAAAAACTACAAGAGCTATCAAATAGCCTGTGAAGTAAAAGCAGTGGAGACGCGTTCTCTGGAGTGACCAATCACGCTTCCCCATCTGACAATCTGATGGACCAGTCTGGGTTTGGAGGTTGCCAGGAGAACCATACTTGTGGGACTGCATTGTGCCAAGTGTAAAGTTTGGTGGAGGGGGGATTATGGTGTGGGGGTGTTTTTCAGGAGCTGGGCTTGGCCCCTTAGTTCCAGTCAAAGGAACTCTGAATGCTTCAGCACACCAAGACATTTTGGACAATTCCATGCTCCAACTTTGTGGGAACAGTTTGGAGCTGGCCCCTTCCTCTTCCAACATGACTGTGCACCAGAGCACAAAGCAGGTCCATAAAGACATGGAGGACAGAGTCTGGTGTGGATCAACTGGATTGTCCTGCACAGAGTCCTGACCTCAACCCCATAGAACACCTTTGGGATGAATTAGAGCAGAGACTGAGAGCCAGGCCTTCTGGTCCAACATCAGTGTGTGACCTCACAAATGCTCTTCTGGAGGAATGGTCAAAAATTCCCATAAACACTCCTAAACCTTGTGGACAGCCTTCACAGAAGAGTTGAAGCTGTTATAGCTGCAAAGGGTGGACCGACGTCAGATTGAACCCTATGGATTAGGAATGGGATGTCACTTAAGTTCATATGTGAGTCAAGGCAGGTGAGCGAATACTTTTGGAAACATAGTGTGGCATAATTTTAAAAGAAGTTTGTTTTTTACACTTGAGTGTACACTTGAACACAACACACTCCTTTCTCCCTCTGCTGCTCCTACTAGTGCCTGCTATAGATGGTGAGCCCCATGTTTTGAGTTTGTTTATCTGGGAACTAAATCTGTTAAAACAACAGTCGACATGGAAGTGTATCCCTCAGAGAAAAATAATTCAGAAGAGTGTAGCAATCACTTGAGAAAGTGATTTGGTTCAGTACGTTCATTTAAAAGATTCGTTCTTTAGGACGAATCATTCACGAACAGCACTACACTAATGAGAGCTAGCATGCACATTGTTGCAGATGGGGCCAAGAACTTTGTGTAATTTACAGAATCTTAAAATGAAAACTTTTACACTTTAAACCTTTAACAGTTACATATAAAACTTCTCAGCACTTTTTGGGCCTCAAATCAAAACAAAAATCAAATTCAAGCCTTTTTTAACTTCTAATCAACTGTAGGAACCATGGAGACAAAACTGTTTGGTGACCAGTGACATTAGACTTTAAAAAAACATGTTAAAGTGTTCACATGCTTCATTATCTGTTTCACTCTAGGGCAACACGGTGGTGTCAGTGAATGAATCTCTGGAGCTTTGGTGGGTGTCAGAATCTGACTTGGGGGTCTACATCCTGACTGTCAACACAGGAAACTTCAGCGTGCAGAAAATCTTCAGCATCGAAGTGCAAAGCCAGACCACAACCCCGAGCACAGGTGGGTGTCTCTGTTTGCTGCAGCCTCTTCTGTTACTTGATTCTAGACTTTGTGTCTGAGCATTTCCTCAGGGCTGGATTAACAGTTGAGTCAAGAGCTCAAGAGGTGGGATGACTTAATAAACTCTACTGGACTGGAGAGCTGATAACTTGACTTTTGTTATTAAACTGCGGCACACTCAATTTTAATTTTTAATTAGTTGGAAGGAAGGAGGCAGATTCAGAGGAAGACTGAAAGTGAATCCACCGCCGCAGCTGAATTTTAAGGTGAAATTATTGGCTGCACATCAATTTCCCTGTTGGATTTGAGGTTATTACAGGACTAGTCAAAATAAAAATCACTTTTTATTCCTCAAACAGCAGAAGTAGAAGTCGTCTGCCCCCACTGGTGATTAAAAAAAACTTTCTATAGGAGAATAATGACTGTTCACAAGGCAAGAACTCAAACCTGGGCAGTTTAGTTCTGCAACAAGACCCTTTTCAAGCAAGTATTAGCTCGAGGCAAAACATAACAAAACTGGAGGCAAACATGAACCACCTCTGGCTATAGTAGGCAGCACTAAAGTCTAATGTATAATCTGCTTTTGTTTTACACTAAAATGGATTAACATGCATCAAACACTGTCCTGTTAATGGATTTAACATAAATAATATTATATATTATATAAATAACATAGTGGAAAATAGAGCTGAACAATTAATTGCAAATTAGATTAAATCGCAATACAGCTTGTTGCAATTTTCAAACCCCAGAAGGTTCAATATTTTTAGCCTAAAATGTGTTGAATATTTTGGCATTGTGACGTAGTTTTTTGCAATTTCATTTTTTTACCTCTATTCATACACTTTTGTCCCCATTTTTGGACCATTTTTACCTTTTTAACCCTGTTTTTACAACTTTATGCCAGAATCATTTTTGGAATTTTTACATGGTTTTTGAAATTTAATTTCAAATTTAATTTCCAATTTTGCTGCCATAATCAATTTTCTTAAGCCACTTTTGGATTTTTTTTTGCAATTTCATACCTATCTGCACCTATTTATTAACCTTTTTCCAGCTTTCATACCATTTGTACCCAGTTTTTACAATTTCATACCTATTTTGCTTCTGTTCTTCACTTCTCCACTTTTCTTAAATCTTTTATCCTTAGATTAATTTAATGTCATATTGGTTTCACTATAAAAAGATCTACTGCTTATGATTGTTTAAGAATACATAAGATGAGGAACATTAAGACAATTGCAGAGTAAATCGCAATATTGGGGAAAAATATCCCAATTAGATTATTTTCTCAAATCGTTTAGCCCTAGTGAAAATGCAGATTGATTTTGATCAGCTCGGTGCGAGGACGAGTCTCTTAGCTTTCACAGGCTTTTTATTTGGTACCATCACGTTGACGTCTTTCTTCCTTCATCAGCTGTTTGTCTGTTGTCTTTACAGAACTGCAGTGCTTTGGAAAACACTGAAAATGGATAAAATGTTGCATAAACTCAAACATCTGAGCCACAAAAACAAACACATAATGCAAAAGAGGGCAACTGCCAGCCCAGGGGTCACATGCCTCTCAATTAAGCTTATCAACCATTTCCAAAACAAACAAATCGGAAATATGAAGTAAACACAACAACAACTGCTAAATATGTTTCATTGTGGGTAACCAGATCTTCATAATACACTAATAAGAATAGGTGACTAGGGATGTAACGGTATGAAAATTGCATATCACGATTACTGTGACTAAAATCATCACTGTTATCATTATTATCGCGGTATTGTTGTAGTGTGCTCAAAATGTTCAAAAAGTACTTTAACACAGTCTTGAAATCATTTAACCCCTTTAATATTATAATTTTAACAGTTCTTTTGTTTTTGTCAATAAGTGTGTCAGGAAATGTCCTATTAGTAAGTTTGTTTAAATTTTTTAATTAGAAATAAAAATAAACAATTCTGGCAAGTATTTGTCATTATTATGTTATAAATGCTTAAATAGTGTGTAATTACAAGAAAAGAAAAGAAATGATTTAAACTATAAACAGGTCTCTCTTCATAAACAATTGTAAATGAACATGTTTAAGGTTTTGAGATGGTCAAAAATAAACTTAACCTATTTTACACACGCTCACTCATTTTAGTTCACCTGCAGCATTAGTGTCCATGTTACAGCTTGTTATATTAGACCATGTTCAGGCTTTTTTTATTTATTTAATTTTGTTTTACTCAGATAGTCCCTGAAGCAATTAGCCTCTTTCAGGACTCTTTTTCTGCTCTCCCCTTTCAATGGCAGATGTCCTCCACATCTCCTTCTTTAATATTTACAAATTACAATTGATGAAATCTATAAAACAGGAACTATGACGGAAAAAGACGATCTATTACGACAAAATACGGCGAATAAACGGCGAAATAATGACAAGAACTCACTCCAGAATGATCCTGATGCTGTTATTTACAACCTTTATTCATTATTTAGACAGAGAATCCTGATTAACCTTCTATAATTCACTCAGGTATGGCTCTCTGAATCCTCTCTCTCTCTCTGCTCGTTTACTCGAGGAGTTACAGCAGTTTTAATCACACACATTTTTGTCTTGGTGTTTTAGACAGGGTGACTGTCTTCAGTTTCTCTTAGACATCCTTGTAAAATCCAAACTTTGTCCAGACTTTAGACTTTGTCTGTTTGAAGTGGTAAAACCTGTAAGAGTCTAAGCGAGGCTCCAGCTGCTGTACAGGACTTCTCAGAGGCCAAACATTACAAACTGTGCATGCACGCCTCTGTCTGTGTGAGACGGCTGCCTCACTGTGGCTTTTCCAGTCAAAGAGCAGCATCACCGTGAGTTACTGACACAGTGTGGTCATCAAACACGGTATTACGGTAATTTTGATAGGACACGATAACGATAACCGTGGGAAATTTTACAGCGGTTTACCATTTTACCAGTAACTGTTACATCCCTATAGATGACAAAATATTTCCACTAACCTTAAACTGCTGGAACATACTTTGTTATTTACAAGATAAAGAACTTACTGTGCTACAATTGTGTCCCTAAATATATGTTATGGGGCATTAAAATAAAACAAACACTGTTAGTTAAAAACATATTTGAAACAATGTTAAAGGTAATATATTTGTGTTTTAAAATCTTTAAACACTCATTCTTTTATTGCATTAACAACAAGCTTAAAGAAGCTTAAATTGGTTTTAGGAATGTGTCATGTTCATGAAATCGTGAATTTTTAATTGTCTTTGAGTTAAAACAAATTATATGTTGGTATAATCCTCTTTTGAAGCTTTATAATTGTTTTTTAAATATTTTTTCCTAATTGACAGTGCCTGAAAATATGTAACAGCGTTGCCCCTTCAGCACTGAAAAATATTTTTTTTTGGCCCTCTTGATAATCTAAGTTGTCAACCCTGTTATAATGTAAATAATCAGTTAATCACTGTTTGGTTGATCATACTTTGGGTCTTGATATCATTCATATTTTATATGTCAATAAACCTGATTAGCTCTGCTCTTTCTTAGGGTTTGATCTATAATGATAAAAAAGCTTGTTTTCTCTGTTGGTAGAAAGTGAAAAATCTGTAGTCTCCAATTTGCCAGGAATAGAAACAAAAAAAGTACGTTTTGTGTTTTAGCATGATCCAGAAAAACTTTATAGACAAGATGGCAAATTCATTGAAATATAGTCGCATAACTCATGAGAACTATGAACAGAGAGTAAGAGTATAAAAACAGAGAATAAATAATAAAAAATGTGTTTTACTAAAATGTGGAACTGGGAGTGGGACAAAATAAGGATACTGGGATTTACTGTTGTGGCCACATTTTGGTTATAATAGTATTGGTGCACCATCACATTTTTAATATCACGGTTTAGGGCTGTACTCACATTATAATAACAGCAGACAGTCAAACCTTTCACACCCTGAACATTATATATTACTGTATATATTTTCCCATCAGGAGCTATCCTGGGACTCCCAACCCGGATTTTAGTTAACTTTCAGTGCTAATGTAATTCAAATAAGAGAAAAAATAAATGTAAAAAAAAAAAACTGGCTGACAAAGTGTAGCCATTAAGTCCATTACATAAAAGTAAAATTACAAAAATGAAAAATTCTCTATCAAGCTGTTAATTTGTAAACCCAGCAGTGCCAAGATTATAGGCTTATAAATACTCAGAGTGATTTAGATGAGAGTGTTTCATCTTCAATAAAGCAGGAAAAGCATTTTATTAAGCTAACCTGTGCTGAATACGCTCATGTAAAAACGACTTTGACCATTAAACTTCCAGCTTGGCTGTTGGGAGAGGTCAATAATCTTCAAATATTTGGTGTTTTGGGAAAAAAGGAAACACTAATTCTTGATATTAGAGGGCTGTCCCAAAAGTAGACAAAAAATTAGAGTGAAAAAAAGCAAAAGGTCACTTTTATGGTGTGGAAGTTCAAGATTATTCACTTTGAACTTCACGCTTCACAGTAATCTAACAAATTATGTTATGGATTTAAAAAAAAAAAAAAAAAAAAGCTAAATGCTGGTTGAGGTCTGAACAGGCCTTTTCCTTTCTTCCTACTCCCCCTGGGGGACCCTCCATGACCCTGGGCCCCGGTAAGTTTATGTACAGCCTTGATTAAGGGAGCAAATACAAGTGGGAGTTTGAGCTACAAATAATTATGTTTTGTTTTTTTTTATTTAGCTAGGAGAGCAGTTTGAGATTTGTTTAAAGAAAACAGAATATACTAATAAAGGGAGATGAAGTGTTAAGGTGATAATACGACGTTAAAGAGCAAAACTAACAATAAGATGACAATTCATATACAGCTACTTCTTAACTAATTGCCAATTAGCAGTAATTAGGAGGCCATTAATTAACAAGATTTAATTATTAGCCTACTAGCTGGTTGCTATGGTAATGCAGAATAAGGAACTAATAAGCAGCTTGTCAGTGTTGAGTACTGTGACATTAAACTAGAGTGTTACAGTAATTTTATTTAGTCTTTTTTTGTTATCATTATTCA
Source organism: Scarus forsteni (assembly GCA_036419115.1). Lineage (NCBI taxonomy): Eukaryota > Metazoa > Chordata > Actinopteri > Labriformes > Labridae > Scarus > Scarus forsteni. Next base: position 1,372,251 of record JAZDUH010000035.1, read on the forward strand.
ACTATTTTTTTCAGATTTTAAACAGACAGAACAAAACAGAGATCTCTATGTATGAGGGAAATATCACTGCATAAACTCTGCATAAAATGGGCATTTAAGGGAGAGGGGAGGAAGTTGATCTATTTTATTTTATATTTCACATCAGGAGCTACTCTGGGACTCCCAGCTAGGGCTGAAAGATTCATCGTTGTCAGATCGGAATAGCAATTTCTAACAACGCAATCATGTGATCGCCAAAGCTGCAATGTTTTATGCAGCACTGACCCAGGATCTGTTGTGTCAACTATTTTACACATTTGCAGCAATTTTCATTTACAGAAGTGCTGGTGAGCAGGTCAACAACACAACGCCTCTGTTTAGGAGTAGAAGTTGGAGCATCCCTTAATGAATAATGTGTTATGTGCTTCTGATCATTGATTTCCATACTGTTGTCTACACTGTAAACAGTGAATATTGCACTGAAACTTGATTTTTTTTACTTAATTTTTATTGAAAAAACATCAGAGACAATATTGATGGACATATTTACATTATAGTTCTTTTTCTACTGAAAAAGAAGATGAACACAACAAAGAACAAAGAACGAGAAGAGGCAAAGACATGGAGTCTTGTATACAGTATCAGAGATTACAGGGATCTACACACTAAAGAATTTTTGTGAAACTTGATTTTAAGAAAATTGTTAAAAGGATAGAAAGCACAATTTCTGCCAAACAAACCACACAGATCTTTTCTTAAAACTGTTCAGTCTTCACTTCCAGCCCTCGTGTTTTTAGTTAGCTTTTGTGCTAAAATAATTCAAATAAGAGACTAAAAAATGTTCAAAACTACAGACTGTCCTGAAGAAATTTAATAAAACTTGGAACCTCTTGCTCTCCATCATAGACTAACTTTACATTGCACCTGATAAATTAATTATCTAAATCCTTTGGACTTAAAGTGTAACCCTCTTTTGCTCAATCCATAGTGTTTTTATTTAGCTTTACTTCTATTTATATTATTTTTTTAAATTAATTTATGTATTATTCTTATTTTATTGCCCTTTTTTGGGGGTTTTATCGCTTAGCTACAGGTGGCATCAGGGTGGGGGAGAGAAAGATGTGAAAATGTGAGCACTGATTCATGTTTTTCCTTTTGTTTTCACTTTGTGGACATTTTGCATCGTGAATGCTCAATATAACATACTTGGAAAAAAAACTACAGACTTGACAGAGGAAAGAGTTTTGAAACAAGATGCCTCTTCATAAATTTATCTCTGGATTGTATTTTTTTGACAGTTGGGTGAATTTTGCATTAGAAGATAATTCCATCCAAGTCATTCATAAGTCCTATTTTTGCTTTTGTATCTTGAAATTAGAAGCAGTGTTTGACTTTTTAAGCTAATCTGCTTTATGAAAAGTACAAAGTGATGACAATGAAAAGTAAAAACATTTAAATGTGAATTTTTGCGATGCATCTTCAAGCATCCTGTCTACGTGCTGATTTGACGGTTGAGATTCTTCCTGCTTCTCTATTTTTTTTCCATTCAAAACAAAAAGCTCAGCTGCTCCTGAGCATGCATCAACTCTCCATCATGTCACAGGCTGAGAGCACAATCTGTTGGACATAAGGGGAAACTGCAGCTGTAATAACTGGAGGAGATGATTGCAGAGCAATGACAGGCTGGTCTTTGTACTGGATCACAATGCATCCAGATTCAGGCTTTAATGGCTGTGGTTGTGAATTAGCAAAGATGTCATGTTTCCGTCACTCTGATCTTTCTTATAGTGGATGTAAACCCACATAATTGATGCTCCTGTCGAGGTTTATGAATGCAGGCATGCACAGTGAGAATTAAACAGTGGAAATAAAGCGAAGCACGGAGGATGAACTTCACTCATAACTGAGGAATACATTTGCACAATAATGCTGACTTAGCGATTCAGGCCGGCACCTTCCTCTCAGGGTCTGCGCCCATGGCTTCACGGTCCAGCTTCTTCAATGAGCTTACTGCCTGTCCCCCCCTCCCCATTGATTATGCACAGGGCGCTCATAAATGCCAGCTCTGCCCGTGTTTTAATGATCTATCACTGAGCTCCGGGTATTTTAAAGTTTTGTGGTGCATTATTCATACAAACTCTTTATTCAGGCTGCCAGTGTGAGAAACAAACACATCCAGTTTTGTTGTTTCTCACTGAGTTACTGCAACTGTTCATGAGGAAGAGCAGGTGATGTACAAGCCCCGATTCCAATGAAGTTGGGACACACATTCAACTGAACGCACTCTCTGTAACTTAACCATATTCTACCAGTTATAGATATCTATACAGTAAATTACTGTAAATGGAAATAAAGAGAAAATTTAAAGTTGCCCAGAAAAACTAGAAAGCAAGGTTTCTTTAAGTAAATGATTTACAATTTTTGCAAAACAAATGTTTGAATACATGTATTCTATTGGATAAAAAATGTGATTTTTTTTTCTTTTCTTTTTTTTTTTTTTTTTTTTTTTTTTATAAAAATACATCTTGTAAATAAAAGTAGGAGGAGAATCAGAATTATTTTATTAATTTATTTACTTTTATTTCCTTTACATTGTTTTTTATTTAAATCATCACATCACAATGAAAAATTTCACACAGACATACTAACAAAAAATTGCATTACTACATTTTTTGTTTTTACATAGACAAAGGATTCAACATCATCTTGTCTCTGACCAGGTTAATGTTTGCATTTGTCCTTGTTTACCTGTGCAGTGTCGTGCTTATTCTGGGCAACGATCTTCCAGAAAATAGTTTTCTGGGCCCTGAGGTGCTCAATAGTTCTACTGTAGATATGCATATGAATATAAATGTCCTCATCCCTATCCTCAGCAAAAACTTGCATGTCTCTGATGACAGCCCTGTAATGATAGAACATGTTAAAAGTCTAAAAATATGTGATTGAAAATTTGCTGCGCACTGATTCAAGCATGTCTTCTGATGTTAACAGGGCCGAGGTCATCAGGGTAGACCGACTCGTCTCTGGCAAGCTGCCTTTCACCTGCTGACTGTCCCTCTGTGTACAACACTGATGATGGTGTATTAATGTGCATGTGCTTCCAAAGCGAAATGCACACATGACCTTGTCGCTGTCTGAGAAATAAATAATGTGTAAATAATCTGTATGATGTCCTGATTGCTGCATTCAGCACTAACTTAAGCTGATTCAGGTGGGATTGAACAGAATCAAAGGCTGACTGCAGCAACTCAAGGGATTTTAAACAATATATTACAGTATCATCAGCGTGATAGTGGGATACAGTATTAGACAAATCATCAGAAAGATTATTCACTTAAATTTTAAACAACAGTGGCCCTAATGTAGAACCTTGAGGAACACCCTTGAGAACAGGGCGAAAAGAGTAGAGACCCAGCAGCATGGACACACTGTGTTCTGTCTGATAAATAATCTGAGAACCAATTATCAGCTTGGCTAGATATGCCCATTTTGTGAAGTCTGTCTGCAACGATGACAAGTCTGACTGTGTCAAATTCCTTTGCCAAGTCTACACAAAGAGCTGCACAATATTTCCGGCCATCTAGTGCCTCTATGGAATTGAACTTGTCTGGTGGATCTCTGGTTTCTCGGAGGAGAAAATCTTGAATGAGGTTCATCAACATGATTGAGCCGTACTTTTGTGTTTCTGATGTTGTCTTGATGACCACTGCACATTTGCCTCTCCCTCAGAGTTTCCCTAAGAGTGATGGGCTGCACATCTCCAGTGCTGTACTGTGTTCCCGTAAAAGATATGAAGCGCAATCTGTCCCATGTAAATGGCTCAGCCCAAAATGGCATTTGTAATTTACTAAATAATCATTGCTCCTTTTTCTCAGACACTACCACCCACACCAGTGATCTTTCACATGATATTGATGTAGGCTGTTTTCCAGCAGGAGGTCGCCTACCTGCTGAAAAACAACTTAGCTATTGAAAATATTTATGACTGCAGTTACAAATATTTTTACTTAACATGATAATAAATTTCCAACCCAATCAACTGTCCCTCATTTCCACTTTCATCAACCCTGATGGTTTCTTTTAGTACACCGTCATGGCATTCAGCTGTCGAACAGCTCCAGCCACCTTTCAGAGGCTGATGCATCAAATTTTGTCAGGTGTTTAAAACGGTTAGTGTCAGGAGGCCTCCTGTGATTTGTTGGGGAAGTAGGTTCTGCCTTCCCATTTGCTCTTGGCCTTGAAAATCAATTTTGTGAACTTTGTGATTGTCAATTGGGACCGTTTTGTATCAGTTTGTTTTTAGGTAACTCTTTAGTGTTGTGCAAGCTTAAGCTAGCATTTCAATTTTAAGGTATCTTTAAACAGAAAAGTTATTAATATGAAGGAGTAAGGTGGTTTAAACCTGAACACTGTCTGCTTTGAGGCTCCTGTCTCATACAGGTGGCCCTAGTTCAAGTCAAGCCTCTGGTCCATATGAAATGAGAGATAGTGTCTTCTTAGCATTGCTGATCTCTCTGCAAAAAATAAATAAATAGAAACCAAAAAAGGAATTTTAACTTAAAGCTAGGGTCTACGATCTGAAAACCAGTTTGGATGTTGAGACAGATTTAAAAAACACAGCCTGCCCCCCCTTCACTCACCCCTCCCCACAGTGTTCCAAGATCCCGCCCCTCCAGCTCGTGTCGCCTCCTAACAACACACCCCCTCTGATAGAGCAAGTAGCTGGCCGGCAGAAAATATTCATTGGCATTAAAGATACATGATAAATTTCCCATAGCTGAAAGTAACAAACACCACAGTCATCCCCCTTGCAACACACAGCGGTGGCCATTTCTATTGGACCAATGGCAAAGCGGGTCTGCAATCTGAACCGCCGTTCCTGACGGTTCAGATTGATCAACTATTATGCCGCTTTGCAGCGGATATACTGAATGGATTTTTTTCATTCTTTTTGGTCTTTATATTAGGACCATAACGGCCTTATAAACAGTGTTATTAAGATGTACCAAGCTTCCAAATCATAGAACATAGCTTTAACAAAGTTATAACATAAGAATTCATGTCACTACATGTTGGGATATACTCTTCAACAAAGGTCAGTCAAGACCCCTTCCTAGCTCTATCCATGTGTTAAAGATAAGAAGCGTTTGTTAGCTTGATGTTAGTACGTAATGATGTTAAAACTTCATATACATGCTAACAAAAGTTAGCATTACAATTAATCGTTTCTGATACAAAGGAAAATGATTGGTAAAAGGTGGTGAAGGTTGTTTTTAAATCTGAGAACCTCTCGTGTTTTGAGGCTCATGTTTCATGCAGGGTTCGAGTCCAGCCTCTGGTGCATGTCAAATGAGGCATCTCCTTCTAAATGTCTCTGCTTTTGATGCATAAAGTTTCAGTAAAACTCAGATTCCAGGTTAATAAATAATTTGTCACCTCTCTGAGCTAAAGCATCAGATTTAGTGTCACTGAATGGTCAAATCTATTCTTCAACAAAGCTCCATCAAGCCCACTAACAAACTGCATCCAGGGAGTTGAGGGAGTTGGTGGTGGCTTGGTGATTTTTATCTGTGATGCTCTCTTATCTCAACACTTCAAATTAGGGATGTCCCAATCGGATATTGTTATTGGAAATTGGTCCGATATTAGCTAAAAAACAAGCATCGGATTATATCTAAAATATCTGAAATAAGCACTCCAATCAAGCATTCCATTTTAATTTATTTTTTATTACTTTAATTCAGTTTTAGAATATGCTTATGTTTAAACACAGTGGTTATTTTGCAATTTAGAAATATATATTTTTGTTTTTACTGGACTGATGTTACTTTTCAGAGTCCTCTAATGTATTCTTCATTTCTTTTATTTAATGGTAGTATATTCTTATGCTTAGATTAAAAAACTAAAGGGTCAGTTTTTCTCAGACCTACTATTTTGATGACGGTTCTCTGAGTAATCACACTTGATTAAGCCTTTTCTTACAGTCCATGCTACAAAATAAGTAATAAAAGTCTGTATGATTCCTGCTGATATCGGTATCGGCCAATACTCAAGGCTGCAATATCGGTATCGTATTGGAAGTTAAAAAGTTGTATTGGGACACCCATACTTCAAATCAGACTTGTAAGTAAAAGTTGGAGCACAGATGCTCTGATGATTTACATTTTCATGTCACAAATCTTTCAATTGAGCTATTACTTTACAACAAACCTCACAGAGCAGCTAAACTGATGTGTCGGGTTAACACGGATCTCCAAAACATTTTTGGATTCTGTGAGAACAGCACAAACACTTCTGCTTTTTACTGACTCATTCTCATTTTGCTTCTTTCAGATCTTTTCACTTTCACCCAAAAGCCGAACGGATCTGTGACGGATTTGATCCAAACAACAGACAGCAGCCTCACAACATCGCCCACCACCATTCTTTCAACCATCAGCTCCACTTCAGCATGGACCACGAGTGACTCAACGCCGCACATTTCAAACTCCAGCAATGCTACAGCCTCGTACACAAACAACACCACCGTCACTCCAACCACTGAATTAAATCCCTTCAAAAACTCCACGTATCAGGAGTTAAACCAGACCCTCAGCTCAAACACATCCACTCCACAGGCCACAGATCTGTCCCCAACATCAAGTTATGAGATCACCTCATTCAACTCAACCCTGGAGACCTGGGAGGAGTCCAGCAGAGGCACAACAGGAACCACCGGACCCACCGGACCCACTGGAGAAACCCCGACTCAGAACTCTGCAGATCCACCAGTGGTCAAAGAGGGTGACGGTAATGATAACTTCATAATCCATAAATGACATTAATGCAAATCATTCTGGTCATAAAGCCTTAGCTGGAGGTTTACAAGGGCAAATACAAACCTTAATCCCAATGAAGTTGAGACGTTGTGTAAATAAAAACCGAAGATAAAGACCTGCAAATCCTTTTCAACCTACATTCAATTAAACACTAAAAAGACGACATTAATGTTTAAACTGATAAACTTTGTTTTTACTCTTGAAACCATCACTCTGTAAAGGATAAAAGCCCACATGATATATCCCATGGGCTCAGGAACACTTCAGAAAACTATTCAGTTAACACAGTTCATTTCTACATCTACAAGATCAAGGTCAAACTCTAGCATGCAAAGACAAAGACAAACATCAACAACACCCAGGCCTTACTGCAGGGGGGTGGAAGTCTTTTGGTAGAGCGCCAACGTTGAGCTACAGGTGTTGGTGGTTGCAATAAATAAGCTGATAGTTAAGGGGAAGGGAAAAAAGTGTTGACAAAGACCATTTTTTTCTGATAAAGAACAACACACACACTTACACACATGCACTGACACATATACACACAAAACGGCTCATCTGTTATTTAAATTTTCTATTTTATTTGTTTTCTTTGTTTGGTTTTTGTTTGGTTTCTCACTCTGTTTTGTCTATTGGTAAACCAGTCTGCTTTTATGTTATATAGCCTGTCTTGTTATACAGTGTGTCTTATTCTCTGCCTGTATTGTTTCTTTGTTTTTGCAGTAAAATAATAATAACAAAAAAATACCCCAAAACACCACCAGCTTCTCTGGGCCGAGCTCATCTGAGATGGACAGGAGCAAAGTTGAAAAGTCTGCTGTGGTCTGAGTCCACATTTCAGACTGTTTTTGGTGTTTGTGCCCATGGCATGGGTAACCTGCACATCTGTGCAGGCTCTGTTGATTCTGAGAGTACATACAGCCCTACTCATCATTATTGGCACCCATGAAGTTTAAGTACACAGTGTAACAGTACAGTTTCTTTACAAACCTCGCTAACTTTGCTCTGCATCACTTTATCAGACTCAAACTTGGCAGAAGTAATGTTCACATATTAAGGTTTGTAAATTACACTTCATCAGCTACTATGATCATACAGTCATATTTAGAATAGGCAGTTTTAATTGCAACCACTTGAAGCCTACAAGGAAAAGAACACCCGACCAACAATTAAGCATGGTGGAGGTTCCATAATGGTTTGGGGCTGCTTTGCTGCATCAGGTGCTGGAGGCCTTGGCTGTATCACAGGAATTATGAAATCAGAGAATCATCAAGAAATTTAAGAGCGAAATGTCCAACCTAATGTAGGAACACTTGGTTTGAGTTGAAGATCGTGGGCCCTCCAGCAAGACAAAGACCCAAAGCACACACCCAAAAGCACACAGGAATGGTTGAAAAGGAAAAAATGGCCTGCAATGAGTCCTGATCTCAATCTGATTAAAGATCTTTGGTATGGCTGAAATCTGCCATTGGGGAAAAGAAACCTGCAAATGTTCAAGAGCTTGAACAATTCGCATAGGAAGAGTGGGAGAAAATACCAGCTGAGAAGTGCAAGAAGCTTAAAGATGGCTACAAGAAACATTTGGAGGCTGTCATCAGTGCCAAAGGGTGTGCAACAAAATACTGAAGAGGGGTGCCATTATTGCTGCACATGCTTTTTTTCAGTTCCCTCTTTGAAATTACAATATAGAACCTGTAAAAATATTTTTTTTTGTTCAAGTATTTTGGACCTTCAATTCAAAGATCCTGATGACATAAATTTGGTACATTTCAATTTATTTCTGAAGATATTGTTAAAGTAATGAAAATAATGAAGGGATGCCAATAATACTGAGCAGGACTGTATAGGTTTAGGAGCAATATATGTGATTGTACATCTTTTTCAGGGACGTCCCTGCTTATTTCAGCAAGACTCTGCAGAACAGAGAGCTGAAAACAATTAGTGTCCTACGTTCACAGGGAAAGGTGATTTAAGACAGTGTTAACGTGTTTGTATTTGTCCTACAATGTTCCAACTTCACTGGAATTGGAGTTTGTACATTTGGAGGCTGCACAGATTGGTCCTCTGCCTAGAGCTAAACTTCCATTACAAAGTCAAAAACTGTTTAAAGCATCAAACTCTTGAGTTTTTAACAGACACTGTGAGCTTGAGGCTGGATTTGTTGATTTGTTACTTTGTTAGAGTCCAAATTTTGCTGATCTCAAACTTTTTTTAACCGATGTTATTCTCCAAATTGACTCTTCCCTCCTCTCTGAATAGAAGGTGGCCGGAGTCATCTGTTGTTGGTGTTTACAATCGTTCTGGTGCTGATATTGATCGCCGTGGCTGGCGTTCTCTACCGGAGACACACCATAAAGCAGAGGTAAACTCCACACTCATCCTCTCAGTAATCCCTTCATCGTGGGTCGTGAACCCGGTGGTTTGGAAACACCTGAAAAATCAGCGAGTCGGGGAGATGCATGAGAAGAGTCAGATCTGCATGCTTCCTGAGCACAGGCAGCTCTCTGAGCCAGCAGTCAATAACTCTCTCTCTCTCTCTCTCTCTCTCTTCAGGATGGATTTGCCTCCCCCATTCAAGCCCCCTCCCCCGCCTGTTAAGTATGCAGCAGCAAAACGGAGTGACATTTACACTCCACCGTACCCCATCGGGAGGTGCAACTCTGTGACTGAACTTGGAGATATGAGATAAAGTCCATTATGTAACACCCCAGCAGAGAAGCATTGATGCTTAAATGTAGATTGAGAGATTTCTGTTTACATCACATGAAGAATTGGGATTAACCCTTACACTTCCCTCTGATTTACTGCCCTCGGAGGACCCTATCCGCAAAAAAATGCTTTAAAATCATCAAATTTGCATTTTTTTTCTACTTTAATACTGCATTAATATCTTGGACCATTTCAGTTTTGCTCAAACCTACAGAATATTTAGTAATTTTCAACAGTTAACCCTTTAAACTCTACTTTGAATACAAGATGTTATAGATGTTAGTCATGAAAATAAAAAATATTACATGTTTTAACATAAACAGTCAAAAGGATGGGACATTGTTAGGGATTAGAGTCTTGGACAAGTCAAAAAATGATTGCAACATTAAATTAATTTCATTTGCATTTCTTATTTGGTGTTAGATGAACAATTTGCACACAAAGATACTGCTTTAAAATCATCTTGTATCAATATTTTTCAGCTTTTTCTGCATTAATGTTTTAAACCACATAGCTCTGCTTAAACCTACAGAATAATTAATAATTTTTAGGATTTTATTAATCTAAAATCCACTCTGCATAGAATATGTCATAGATGTTATTGATGAAAACAAAAAATGTGATATTTTTACATAAAGAATAGTCGTAAGGATGGGGCATAGCTAGTATAAGAGTCTTGGATAAGGCAGAAAGTAGTTGCAAATTAATTTCATTGCATCTGTAATTTTTTATCGGGTGTCAGATTTACAATTTTCATATAGACACTGCTTTAAGATAATCATATCCCAATACTTTTTCAGCTTTCTCTGCAGTCATCTCTTAAACCACGTGCTTTAGGATTTTAACGATTTAAATGCCAGTCTGAATCTGTGTTGCTACTTTTTATTTAAAAAAAACACTTCATATATTTTCATTTAATATGAGCGTTTCAGGGATCAGCAACAACAACAAGAGTAAAGTCTGAATGTCTAAATGAACAGAAACAACTTTAACTTTTGTGTGAAATGCAGTCACCTTTATTTAGGCTACCTGGCAGAGCATCTCAGTTACAATACCAGAACTGACAACAAACAGTGAACCTGCTCTACATGAATATATCAATTCACAAAGAGAGCAGCTCGGATTGGATGGCTCCACAACTTATCCCACCACCACCAAGCTAAGGCAGCTGTGATTGGATGTCCCTCTGAACTCATCCAACCTTTAACACAACCAAAGTAGCTGTGATTGGATAGATTCATCACTTGTCTCTACTTCCTACATGACCATATTAGGTCTGATTGGATTAAGTCTGTCAGACATTTTAGTCTAGTTTTTATTTGTCGATGAAAATGTCAGTTAGTTTAGTTTGAGTTTTTGTCCATGTGCTCTTGTTTTTATTGGTTACTGTTTAGTTTTCATCAGGGGAAAAAAGGTTGTTAAATTAACACTGAAAAAAACAGAAAAAGAGCTTGAACTAACAAAACATTCTTGCTTTTGCTTTAAGGTGACATTCATTCAGCAGTTTGTCCCTTTTCAGTCAGAACTAAAACATGATATCCCCAAAATAAGCCCATCCCGACTATTCATTATATTAAAACTAATCTATATTTTGTGTTATTCTGACAAAACAATCTGTAACATTTACTTAAACTGGAATTAAAATGACTGAAATCCTCAAAGTTTATTCCATATTTGGTAGTTTTAAACAGAGCTGAAGTGGTTTAGGAGATTAACGTTGACATGTGATTTAATAGCTGTTTCTTGTGTGTGTGTTTTTGGCTTGAGGGTCCCAAAAGGTAACCTGACACACCAGATGGACCACTCAAAACTTTACTAGACCATCTGAGAAAGACCCCATTGTAGGCCAATTAAATAATGTAGTAGGCGGGCACTACTGCTGCAGAAAACACGAGTCACTTTGTAGAATAAACCCTTTCAAAACAGCGAAAACATCATTTCCAGCAAGATTGTGGTCCAGCTCCAATAAAACTGCTACTGAAGCTGTTAGCATTCATGCTAATCCCTTTTCATGCAGTCACTTCCTGCTGTGGTCTCGCTCGCAGCTCCACCTCTTCCTGCTCTAAAGAATTCTGATTGGACTGCTGCTTTGACCCGCTCACAGTCGTTGCAGATTGGAGTTTGGCAAGATGGATCTGCCTGATTACAGACATCAAATCAGGAGGATCCAGCTGCAGTGCAAGGTTACACCACCAGAGGGTGCAAAATAGACTCATCAGTGTGATGGACATTGTTAAAAACAATGCCAAAAAAGAAGAATTCACCTTCATGACTCAGGTTGTAACACAACCATAATGAACATCAAAATAAAAATTTAAAAAACACGGTTGCGGGCAACTGTGCTAATAAGTGATGTTTCTATCAGCTGTGTTTTTTCTGTTATGTGTAAGGTTATTGTTTTTATTCAAATGTAAATAAATGCTGTTTAATTTGTAAAATAAAAAAGGATGCAAAGTTTCAACATGTGTCTGCATGTTTGTATTTTGCTTTTTTTCTGATCAGACATGAGGTTATTTTTCAAATCTGTTCCTTACATTTTGTGTGAAAGCAGCTCAAATCAGACTCAGAAACTTTATATCCAAAATGCTTTTATCGTCACTTTTGAACCTCATGTGGGCCCACACCTCACTCAGTGCGGCCGGTTTTCAAAACCAACTAATCCTAAAAATACCTGCATCACCTTAGTTTGCTGGTATTTACTTTTTGGCAGGTAAATTAAGAACTTACTTTCCCTAAATGTATCCTATAATTCTCTTAAAATGAAGCATTAGAATTTAATATAGGAATCAGTGTTTACTACATTTGAGTAGAATAACTGTTAAATAAAAGTTTGTTTTATTGTATTTAAAAAGAAGCATACACTGGACAAATTGTGTGTCAAGCTGATATCATGCATTATTAATTAGCTAAAATATGAATTTAGGCTCAGATCAAACAACAGAACTATTTTTCTGTCTTTATATTTGTTTATATATCTGTGTATACTCTTTTTATGTATGTAATTTTATCAATAATAAATAATGCTACTGCAATCTTAATTTCCCCTTAGGGTTTTTTTAAAGGGATACATGAAGTTCTGTCTAATCTAATCTGTGAATACTGGTGTAATCTCTTATTGCAGGTGTTTTGATAATTTGTTCATTTTTTTATGAATCTATTTCTCAGAAGTATCTTCCAGTTTGTGGCCCTCAAGCAGTGGAAAAACATTATGAGGCCTTCTTGGTAATGAGGGTTACATCCCAACTGTTGAAGCATTTATTTAGAAGTTAAGCTTTGCTTGCTCCAAATGTAATATTCTGTAATATACATGAATGTGGGCTGGGAAAAACCATATTATATAATTTTCTTCTGCACATTATAATGCCATTTAAAGGTAACGTTCATACTAAGTGCAGCACCTTGAACTGGACGGCACATTCCTCCATAAACTTCATAAACTCTGGACTTGCCTCTGTCTTGCTTGTTACATTATGGGATTAACATTTTGTTTTATTTAACATAAAACACGACACTTCAACAACAAATCAACCGCACCACCCTGGGCACCACGGCACAGATAACCCACCACAGTCAAAGCCTCAGCCTTGTACAATTTGTATAAAACATTTAAGTTTGAGCTCAATGTGCTCCACAGAAGATAAAGACAGGCTCAGAAATACAAATATTACTTAAAAACAAACTAACAGCTGGGGGCTGGAGAGAGCAGCAGTGTTTTAAGACTAACTCTGAAATAAATCCACTGTTTCCACTGAACAGGAGTGAAATGGCACAAGCTCCTTCACCCCTGTTTTAATCTGATATCCAGTCAGGAGGATCTGAGCTGTAGGCAGTGAGAAGGTCAGAGATACACTGTGGTGCTATTTAAAGCCTTAAATACAAGATTTTAAAATCATTTCTGTCCTGCTTAGTCTTGAATTTGTGTTTATTCATTTGTGTGACTGTTTCATCAGTAAATGAAGCTGCTATACTCTGTGTCAAACAAAAAAAATCAACATTATGTTCAAAAAATTTATATAATAATGTTAAATGAAATAGCTATAAAAGTTCAAATATTACCTTAATGTATTAAAATAGCTAAATCCATGTCCAAAGTGACTATGCAGTAATTACTGAAAAAAAGAATAAAATTAAAATAAAAACCAGTATTTCCAAACTCTGTATTAATGAAGAATCCTTCATGCAAGCTGGATTGTATCTAACATTTTTCTGATATTCTATATACTTGAAATTTTAGTGAATTCAGGTCATTTTTAATCTGAACCAATACAGAAAAAAAGAAATCATCATTATTATTATTATCATTATTATTATTATTATTATTATTATTATTATTATTATTATTATTATTATCATTATCATTATTATCATTGTTATCATCATTATTATTATTATTATTAATATTAGTTGCTTTTACTTTAGCGTTTTCCCTGCTGTGATTGGTCCTGAAACCTGATTGGTTCACATCAGGTTGTTGAAGATTAAAAACTGAGTAACTGTTTGTAGAAAACTTAATCAGAGACTTTGCTGATAAGAGGGAGGTTGGAGATGGGCCTGTAGTTGAATTTTTGAGGTGTGAGTTTGTTGTTTTGTAATAGAAGAGTCATAACTGTCTTTTGTAGAGAAGTGGGGACAAAAAGAGTCTGAAGAGACACATTAACAACATGGAAGATCATGTGACATAATGTGTTTGTACAGTTTTGTGGGATAATTGATCATGACCGGTGTAAAATAATAATAACAATAATAATAATAATAATAATAATAATAATAATAATACATTTTATTTTTAAAGCGCCTTTCATGACACACAAAGACGCTGTACAGAATTTAAAATAGCTAAAATACCACAGAGCAGTGGCAACCAGTCATGCCACCATCCATTCACCCAGAGGTTGCAGAAAAGGAGACAAGAGGAGAGGAGAGGGGAAAAACAATTCCAAATTAGGCCCCTGTCAGGGGAGCACAGTGTAGGATTGAAAAAAAAAAACACCTCAGTACATGAGCAACTTATTACAACACACAAGACAAGCACATGGATGCTAAGAAGGCGTTGAGTTGGAGAGGAATGTCTATTTGTGTGCCGTAAAAGATGTGTGTGCATAAGCCTGTGACCTTGACTCAGCTTCAGTCCCACTCATAGTCTCTACCGTCTGATAAGTGATGACATGGAGATGACCTTGGAAAGAGTTCTGATCCAGAGGAAAGTTCACAAGAGGAGGTGGGGCTGGAGAGGTCCAATCCTCTGTCTGCATGACTTTCCAGGAGAATGGAGATATTCCAACCTCAAGGTCAGAACAAGGGAGCCAAAACAGATAAGAAATTGTTTGGATCAGGCCGAATGTAATTTTCCGTCTGCCTCAAGTCTCTCTGCTTCTCAGATGGTGTTTCTGAAAATCCAAATCTGTGTGGCCTGAGCTGAGCCGTCAACTTCTCCATGGTGGTATCCAACTTGAGAAAGAGTTCAAGAACCACACCCTGCGATTGACCTGACATGTCGTATGAGTCTGAGTGTTGATAGCCAAGCACATTCCTCCAGCTTCTCTAATGCCAAAGACGCTGCTAGTGTCCTCAGGAACTTGTAATAAATCAGGAAACTGCTCGGTAAAGGAGGCAGGTTCTCCATGATAAGACATTTTAGTTTAAATATTTTCACATTGCAAGATGACCGAAAGGTCAGAGCTACAGTTACATGATGGATGTGCTCTGCAGGACTACAGACAATGAATCAGGTGGATCCAGCTGCTGGGCAAAGTTAAGAAATTATATCAAAGAAATAAAAAATAGGGATTGTGATGATCAACATGACTTAAAGTTTAGTGGTTGGAAATGCCAATAACCTACAAAAGTGTTTATGTAGCAGAGCTCTGAATTTATGTTTGATATTGATGCCAACAAAATCCTACACAGGCCGACTTCTTCCAAACAAAAATCTACAGGAGGGTATTTGGAATTGGATTGACAGTGACATTTATACCATCTCTTCTTGCTTTAAAAGACTCTGATTGGCCCGTCCTGTTTTGGGCCGAGCACAGTCGTTGTAGATTGGAGCTTGGCAACATAGATCTGGATGGATTATGAATGATGAATCAGGTGGATCCAGCTACACTGCAAGGTTAAATATTCAAAGCTGTGCTATAGTTCAAACATGGCCTGCATTACAATTCATTCCTAGAATCTGCTGGCGGCCTATTAGGTAACACAAGTGTTATATTAGATAGTTATTACTATTACGTCTTAACATAGAAAAGTTAATATTGATCCAAACGTAAAGAAATGCCCAATTAATATTACTACAAATGATAACACCAAGAAGTTATTATAATCATTTATTCATTAATTTATGGGTTTTTTATTTGTGGTAAGGATATTTATATTCATTTCAGATCTTTTTTTTATGTATTTGTTAATCATGTAAATTGGGTGACATGTTATCTTATTAATAAACAACAATGATTTTCAATTCTTTCTGTAGGCCTGTATGTAAATTGCTGATGTAGGTGGTTGCCATATAAAGTCTCACCAAGGGCGCCACACTGGAAAAAGGCTGTGAAAAAGGATCCAGCTGCACTGCAAGTCTGAATATTCAAAGTTGCACTATTTATCTGTTTTGCAAAAGCTTTGCGTGTAAATGTGGCCCTTATTCCATTTTATTTCAAGAGTTTGGTCCTAGTAGACCAGTGATCTGTGCTGCCAAGAGTTTGTTTTTCTCTGAAGTCGCTGGGAAATCTTGTGAGTCACTTCCTGGTTTTTGGGCTTGTTTTTTTAATGTGTAGTTGCTTTTTTGTACTTTTCTGTCTGCGTGAATTCCCCCTGAAGATCTTCCAGCACCCCACAAGAAAGAAAAACACGTACAGTCTGTGGTTTGTCCTTTCCACGCCCTCGTTTCCTGGTTGTCGCGCCACCCCCAAACACACTCACATGGCACATGCACTACAGTGCCAGAGCCTGAGCTGCCAGGTCTGCTGATTATAAGCAACTTTGGGCTTCCTGTTTTTGAAAAGCTACTTGTAAATATTGGCAGTAGCTGGATGTTGTTTTTTTGGGCTTGTTGTTCCCCCTAAACTCAGGAGGGATCTAATAATCTCTCTCCTAGCAGTATAAACTCAATTCAGAAGTTACACAAAGTATTTTCCCCCCACTCAAACACAAATGTAAATTTTACTGTAAAAGAGGCAAAAAATTATGCTTTCACCAAAAGGAAATGTATTTCTGAAGTAGCTGTTCCTGTTTTCACCGTCATAAAGCTGAAGAGGATCAACATAAACTTAAATAAAAGCCTGACTGTGTCTGTTTGGTTACAAAAATCAAGGTTAGACTGTTTAGCAATAACAGAGTTAAAAATAACAGCCGCCCCTCCCTTCACTTCTGTATGAAGAAAAGGATGTTCCTCCACCAAACAAAAGGATGATGAAGAAGTGAATTAAGAGACAAATAAGACAAATATGTCACTGTGAAACTGAAATGTAATGTAGATGAAAATTAAAACTTACTCACTATGTAGCATTTTCATTAAAAAGAAGTTACATATCACATCAGAAAATAAAACTGACTTGTTCTACACTTGTTTTTATCAACCTGGATGCTTATTTCAGTACAAAAATCTGGCAACGCTGCCAGCAGGGGGTACATGGAAGCATTTAACTTGTTCAGCCCCTTTTGGAGCCTTGACATCCTCATATAAAAAAGTGTGTTTCTCTGCAACCACAAGGTCTATTTGAATTATTCTGGTGTCATAATAAAATTATCCAAATGTGTATTATCAGTGTATATGTTACTGGGACAGAGTAAATGAAGATAGAAGTCAGAATAGTTAAAAAAAAAATCATCCTCGCCTAAAAAAACAAGTTTTTATAGTGAATATCTCTTTGGAATGATGCAGCTGCAGCTTTAGAACTCTATGAATGAATGTGAAAATATGTGAACATTACTTCTGCCAAGTTTGAGTCTGATAAAGTGATGCAGAGCAAAGTTAGAGAGGTTTTACTACAGAGTGGTCAGGCCCAATCTTGGCACAGTTTGGCTCCATTAGTCCACTTTGCCATTTCTGATATACCAAACTGTAGATTTCAGTTTTATGTCACTTTTGATGTTCATTACACCAAATTACAGCAGTTTATCTTCTCCTGTAAAAAAATAATATAAGTATATATCTTTCTCTTTCATTTGTTTTTTTTTTTTGGTTAAAAATCTATCAGAACTCTCTACATTTTCCCATTCAAAGAAATCCAAACAAATCAACCCAAGTTTGAATCAAAGTGAAACAGATTTGGATATTTGATAACTTTCTTTGTTTCTTTTTGGAAAAAAATCAAGCAGAACTTCCTGAGTGTTTCCTGTTTAATTTGATGTGCAGCATGACTATATTTCTACATGAATAATTCACTTTTCTTATGTTTTGTTGGAGAGCATGAAGCATTCCTGAAATCAGGAACTTTGGAGCTGAACAGGTTCATAATTTATGGTACAACAATAAGACTCATCAGGCTGAGAACAGCTGCGCAGGTAATCCTGAGTGTTTGCTGTCACTGTAAATGTTGTTACATTCAGTTACCTGCCAGGACTTCACCACAAAAGAACTGGATAAATCTGCTTTTTAAGAATCATCAACACTAACAAGAGCACACAAGAAGCTGAGAACAGCTGCACAGGTAATCAGGCAGGTGCTGCGGGCGACGTGGCCACCAAAGGGCGCCAAAAATCAGAAAATGTACCTTCAATATAATTATTATATTAAAACTAATTCTTACTGTTGACTCTTAAAATTACAAATCTCATATTGATTCAAATGTTATACAGTGTTGAATTAATATTAATTCAAGTGACTATACTGAATAAGTCTCCCTAATGCATGGAGTTATTGGTGTACACTGTAAAGTTATTTGATTTGTTAAATTAACTACTTATTACTGATGTTATTATTTATTCACTTATTTTCTGAACATTTGTTTTAAAGTGTATTGACTCTATTTTGTAATTTTAGAAGAACGTAAATTAGATTCGATTTTTGGGTATTAAATGTCAATAATTATATTTTCATATATTTTTTTAAAATACATTATTTACTTTATTCTTTTTTCTAGAGGATTTTTACTGGACGGTAGATGCATTTTCTCTGATTTTGTTGTATACTAGTTGCACAATGACAATTAAACAGACAGTCTTTTCTATCAGACAGGTAAGACAGAACTTTGTTAAGACTTCTTTATTGAAAAATTAGGATTCCAGTAGCATTCCAAGCACACAAGGTTAAAAAATTAAAAAGTAAATAACAAATTGCAAATGTGAACATAAACAAATAAAAATATAAATATGGCTACAGGCTACTGCTCCTCCCCATCCTCCTCATCCCGAGTGACATTACCTTATAAATTTATCTACATTTAAATTAGATTAGATTAAATGGAATTGTATTAATCCCTTTGGAAAACTCCCTTAGAAAAATTAGGATTCCAGCAGCAGTTTAGTATAACCATTAAAAAAAATTGATATAAAGAAACATGTCAATAAATAAATTTAAAAAAATAAATAAAATAAAATAAAATAAAAATAAAAACAAAATAAATATAAAAATTAAAATTAAAAAATTAAAAAAAAATCTTAAAATTTTCAAATAAAAATGAAAATAAAGACAAAGAGATAAAAAGTTTAAAATAAAAATTAAAAAAAATAAAATAAAAACAAAACAAAAGGCCGGCCCTGCTGCAGCCCAGTGTTGTCCACATCTACCACAGAGTGACACTTCCTCACACAAAGATGGGGCTCGAACCGCAGACCACAGGGGCTGAATGGCCATCAAATAAAACAACCACAACAAGCACTCAGGCAGGAAATCGAGACATAAATATTCATGCTAAGCACTCTCACTAGCATGGACTAATTATCTGTGTGTTCAGAGAGAGAGTTTCCACTGGCTCTGCTCGCTCTGCTCGTTTTAGCTCTACTATGAAACTGTTGCATCTTAATTTTCCGACCACAGGACCAAAACCACGGCGCACTTTGTGTTTGAGAAGCAGATTCTTGTTGCATGTGCACAGAGACAGCTTATTACATAATAAAGATTGATTGTTCTGAACTCTGTTAAATCAACATGTTTGTTTCTTACTGTTTTACCAAATTCCCTTAAATAAACAACAAGGTCAACAATTACATAAATTTAAAATGGAAGAGCTGATTTAAAGAGCTAAAATGATCACACGCGTGGATTTAAGGCTCAGAAAATGACCTGCAGGAACATTTTCCATCAGCAGGAGAGATGGTTTCACACACAGTAAAATGAGGTTACGCTGCTTCCTGTTTGTAACTGAAGAGCAGCGAGTTTGTGATAAGACGGAGGGAACAGGCGGAGTAAAAATAGACTACAGTGCTGCACACCTCCACGCCTTTACACCGAGCTGTGGAGTCAGACGCACGCCACGTTTCAACCAGGACGCTGCAACATGGCAGGTGAGTCAACTTCATGAATTTAATTTAACTTTACTGGACATGTGTGAAAAACAGATTACAGTCATCCTGATTTAAGGACTAGAAAAGAGCGAGAGGACATTTAAATCTGTTTTTTCTTCAGCTACAACCTACAAAATTAATGTCACTTAATGTCAATTTATTAGGCCATGGTACCACTTTTTATTTGTTTACATCATATAAAATAAAAGTTTCAGAATATTTCTCCTGTATTTTAAAAGGACAAGAGCTAAATATGAGGATTAAGACAGCTATTTGTTTTGATATAAAATAAGATCATAAAAACACAAAAAAACACACAACCCCAAAAAAGCTAAGATTCATATAAAGTTTGGATTTTATTTCGACTGTATTTTGTGAACTCTAAGAGTTGTAGTTTTATGTAAGCACAAGCCTAACTAAAAATTAAACAATAATTAGGATTAATTATTTACCTGATGATTAAACAGTCAATTAAAATGTATTTTGTTAAACTAAATGAAAAGAGAAAACAAACAGTGATCTCAAGTAAAGGTGCAGATTATTAATTAAATATCAATTAAATAAACGAAAGAATAGCTCTCTACAAATTTATCTAAGTAAAGTAAAGAGTCTTATTTTTTAAATTACTAAAGTACTGTATTTGGAGTACATAATTTTCTGTGTTATTAAAAATAAAGGAGCTGAATATAAACTATACAGTGTCACACAATATTGTAAACTAACATTTGACCCAATTACTATCAAATAACCAGACAGCATAAATTTCCCATACAAATATAAAATTACTAATATTACAATAAACCATTTTTATTACACATTTTATTTTTTAGTTATTTCTTCCACATTTTGCACATTCTTCTGTTTTAACCCACAACATTGTTAATTAATCTTTGTTTTAGTTTATTTATTATCTTTTTATAAATATGTTATCCTTGCATTTCTTCTTCTATTTTTTCTGATATTTTCTGAATTTATTTTGAATATTTCTGTGAAAGATGCCTTAAAACTAAAACTGCCTTGTTGTACCTTAAAGTAAAACACACACACAATAAAAATCAACGAAAAGGTGATTTTTATACTAGGTGTCAAAACTTATATGGAAGAGGACTGAGGCCCCTAAAAATCAGAAATGAGACTTTTTCCACTAAATTCTGACATTATTTTCTCAGACTTCAAATTGTTTTTTGACCTTTAAAATGTTTTTTTCAGGGGCCTTAATTTTCATCTGCAATATTACAAACTATTTCTAACTATTAGAAAGCATTAAATCCAAAATGTGACAAATCACAGTTTCACATGTAACGTTTGAGTTTCTTTATCTTCAGTTTAAAAATCAGATTTTTTTTTATTCATCCTCTCCTCCTTCAGTTGCTCTTAAATGCACTATAACAGTAAAAATATCAACATAAACAAACTAAATAAGTTTAAGTTTTAACAGAAACAAGCACAAATCCAAGCACAGTGTCTGAAAGAAAAACATATATAAAAGAATAAAATAATTAAATAAAAATAGGTAAAAGTAAGACAATGATAGAAACACAGAAACTTTCCCAAAAACAGTTTTTAAATTATGAATATAAATGCACAATTTTGACAGTTTAGACAGAAGGGCTATTTCATTTAAAATCAATAACAAGTAAAGAAGATAAAATAAATAATCTGTAAATTTATTCAGCACGAGAAAGACTGAGAAAAATTCAGGACATTTTTGATACTAAACTAATTATAATTATCACAGAACAACAGCAGTTTGAGCTATTTAACTCACTCTTCACTCAAATTCTATGAGAAATGTAGCAAATATTAACACTAAAAACAAGTATTCACAATTATATTAATAAATGTTGTTATGATGATGATGAAAAACTATTTCTCACTGATTTTAAACCTGCATCACAAGCTTTCATTTAACATGTATGCTTTTGAACTTTAATGAATAAAGTAATACATATAATAATAAATATAACAGATATATCTGTAAAACATATAAACACCTAAAAATAATTCTAACTGTAAAAAATAATGTAAATGGAAACAACAGCTCAGTGTCATGTCACAGTGATATTTGAATCTTAATTACTGGAGGTGTTTGTTAGTAGGATTTAAATTTGATTAATTGCCCAGCTCTAGTTTGAACACGTTAAAATTATCAAGAGTAAATCTGATCATCATTAGATTTTTTTGAGTGATGCTGAACATTAAATGATTATAAAATTATACAATAAAAAAGTGATGTTTAATCAGAGGTAGAAAACCCTTACAAGTTTTCAGTTTTCTTTTCCAGTTTTTGTTTTTACTTGTCCTCTCCTCTCGTCACCTTTAATAACATATTTTAAAATAGCTTCGTGTTTGTACTCCAGTCTTGAGAGGGGGAATCACAAACAGTCTTTATAAAGTTTGATAAACAAAGTTGAAGAAATGTGTTTAATAATTCTGCATGAATCTGAACATTTAATTCAAAAACTCTCCTTTACAGACTCATTTGTATGTGATGTTATTTTATTTCTGTCATTTTTACCAAATATTTCTCTTTACTGCTCTGATCATTTTAGCTCTTCTTGCCTTTAGCTCCTTCCTGTTGATCATTTAGTTACTGTTTTATGTATCTGCTGCAGCTTTATTTCATTTTCTACCTTTTTCATCATCAGTTCATCTTCTCTTTTACTCTGTTTATCTGCTCTTTTTACAATATTATCATTTAATCCACTTAATATTTTTAATTTATGGCTTTTTTTGTCTTCTTTTTTGGTTGTTTTGTCTTACTGAAGTTATAACTCATGGCCAAAGTCTATTTTCATCCCCCTTTTTCCTGCTTTTACCCCTCTGTAATGCTCTTTTGTCATATTGTTGTGTTTGCGTGTTTGACCTTTGTTCTTGTCAGTTGTCCGGGGGCGTTGGTGGTCCGAGTCGTGGCGTTGGTTTGGTTTAGGTTGGCCTAGTAACGGGCTTTGTCGTGGTTTTCGGTGGTTCCTGCTCAACGGGTTGGGGCCTGTTTTGTTTTCTGATCATGTTGTGCACCGTGTTTGTGCCCATGTTACTTCTTTTTGTGTCATTTAAATTGTGCTTCGGTTTATTTGTGCATATCTATGTTTTAATGATTTCACTTTCTGTTCGTCGAGGCACTTTGTAAACCCAAAATCACAGCAGTGTGTTATGTTTTTATGTTTTTATGTTTTAGGCTGTGAAATAGAGACAGCAGGGCTGGTGGTGCTCTCTCTGTCCCTGCTGATTTCTCTGAGCCTCAATGTCCTCTTCTGCAGGAAACGCAGATCAGCTCTGTGCAAAGGTACTTCTAACATCAGGACAAACAACCCAGACTTATTTATCATGTCTGTCAGCCTCGGATGTTTCACTGACTCGTTTTCATTTCATTTAGGCAAAGACGGGTGCTGCAACCCGGACAGTTATAAAGCAGAAAGGTGATTTTTCCTCTAATGGGGATTTGACATGAGCTTATATTCCATAAAATTCATTCAATCATTTTACCTGTTCACAAGAGCACCTGCTCCAGTGAAGTCTCATGTGTGTTGTTGCTCCTTACCTTGAAGGTTGTCGCTGGATGAAGGTCATTATTTCCATCACGAACAGGAAAACATCGACAATCACGAAGACCTGCAGGACAACCCGATCTACGGCAACATCAGCAACGCCAGACGAGGTGAGCACCACCTGAGACAACAAACACACACTGACTGTTTACGGAGAGCTATTTACAAGCAACAATCCAAATGAAGCTGGGACGCCTGCGAAACAAAAACAAAGTTATGTGTGCAATTTTTCTGATAAATGTGCAGGACTAAAATCATTCTGGAAAAATCAAAGATCTGCTGTTTTGTAAAAGAAAAACAAACTTTTTTTAAGTTTAAAAATGTTTTTAATAATTGCCATGGGCGGTTGACTTGGTAATATGTTGGTATTTGGTCCTTTTGTCTTTGTCTTGTGTCTCGCTCGAGCACTCACTCCTCGGTTTTGATGGCCTCTGCCTTTGGCCTCTGTTTAGCACATGGACATTATTAAGCACTGGACTGACATGGACAAACTCCTCTGTCTTTTTTTTTTTTGAGGGGCAGCTTATTTGTTTTGTTAGGTTTGTTGCTGTGCTGTCTGGTTTTTTTCTATGTTGTGTTTTCTGGTTGTTATTCTGTATTATGTATCAAAAAAAGCTTTAAAATAAAATATATATTAAAAAAGTTTTCAAACCCAACTTCCAGTAAAGTTGGGACATTGTTTTAGACATAAAAAAACAAAATACAATGAAAAAAGTCGGGAGCAAGTTTACATCTGTGTGCAATCACATTTCTTTTGAGCATACGGATTCAGCTGCACAGCACTCTGCAATCATATCAGACATTACATTTAAAACATGGTTGAATATTTGAAAAAAAGAAACCTAAAAAAATCAGTTTAATCCTTAAAATGTCTTATTCTTTGGTGTATTTCATTGAATTAAGGAAAAAGCTGAAAAAACATTTGCAGATCATTGTATTCTGTTTTTATTTATGCTTTACCAGCGTCCCAACTTCATTAGAATTGTTTTTATCATAAATAATATCGCTGGGTTATATGGCCTAAATATAATATCAGATTTTCAACATAATACTTGATTATATGTGTTCATTCTGAAATAAAATTAAAAAATAACCTCTGCCCAAGAGGAGAGTTTTCCCAGCATTTCTTTGTAAGGTTTTAGTTTAACCCTTTAAGCCAATTGTATCATATTTGATACATACTTTTATAATACCTCTATCTACTAAATATAATCAACAAATTACAAAAAAAAACGTCTGGATACAATCAGATAAATGATAAAAATGTCCTCAAATGGATTATCAGTTGCCAAAAACTCCTGATGTTTCAAATGAGATACGAAAATCCATAGGTTGAATTTTATGGACATTTTTATAGATTTAGGATTTTAGCAGAAAGTGAAACAAACATTTCAGCTCCAAAAAAATAGAATTTTCTTGCTATAATCTACGGTCTCTGGTCTTAAAGGGTTAACAGAATAATTAAATTAGAGAAAACGCAGCTTTATTTTAGTCCTTCATGAGCGGGGAAACTACTGTAATTTTACTTCTGACGCATAAAAAGAGAAGAAATAATCAAAACTTAATTTTTTTGTTGATGTTTTTTGTTGATGTCATACAAATAAGCAAAGAAACAATTTGAACATGACAAAAAAACAACATAAATTGGAATCTAAAACTTAATTTGCACAAGTCAAAGGAATCTTTTTTTGGTTGATAGCTGTGAATGACATTTTTTGCTTTATATATCTACCATCACTAAAATTGCTCAGAGTCTCATTCAGATCAAAGTTTTGCTGTATGATGACTGGAAAAAAAAAATCAATAATGCACTTTTTACCCCTGATATGAAACTGCTCACAAGTCTATTTTAATCTTTTAAAAGCTGAACACTCAAGTTTTTAGTTTGATAAACATCAGAAATGATAAAAATCAGAAATAGAAACACTCGCTTTGTATAACACTTCTCTCCTCTCGTCTTTCTGCGATGATTTAGTTAGTGTTGAAATTCTAGGGCTGCATGAATCACTTCATACATAAAAAAATACATTTCCTGTCAAAATTTCACAAAACCGAGCCGTTAAGTTTGTGTCCATTTCTGTGAAAAAGCCTTTAAAATTACGTTATTGTTCTTTTCTTGTTTACTTGATTCAAAAAAGGAAAATTAGTACTTGGAAAAACTTCTTTATTATGTCTAATTATTTGTGTGTTTATTTATGTGTACAAATTGAGATCACAGAGCTTGAAAAATAAAGATGTGTTTTGGTCTTCAGGTTCTTCTGACGTCTGCTATGAGATGATGAACAAGAAGCCCCCAAGAGATCGAAATAAGGTAACACTTTTTTTTAGTTTTAAAAGCAGAACATCAGGTTTTGTTTCTTATTCGTTGGCCATTTAAATGTAGAGTATATTTATTAATTTGTAGTTGGCCAGCATTTAAAAACATTATTAGTATTATTCTGTGTAATCTTTGATTGCTTGGTGTTTAACCCTCGAAACTCTGAGAAATTTCTTTCCTATTTTTGATCCATCTTGCTTTTTTTACGGAATATAAAACATTGTCATTACCAAATATAAACAAGTTAAATGCATCTTTTACTTTAAGACAACTAGAATTATCTGAAAGTTTGTGTTACAATGGTGTTAACTTAATGTACTTATAATTGTTTGTTTGGAAAGACCAAAAAAAACTTACATTTAAATTTCACATTAAATAACAAGCAAAAAACTCAAAACAAAAACATTCACAGGTTTACACTTTTCCTTTGGGTGATTTTTGATTAATATTCTTATTTGATATAACTCTGGAGGCCTTTTGTCTGCACTGGTGGTCAGTCTGCAGAGGGCACACTTCCATCTCACACTAGTGGCCTTTTTGCATTTTTTTCCTCTGCCCCCTTAAATTGGGTCTCTGGTTTGAAATAAATCCACTTCTGTGTTCCCCCCTTGTTCTAAAATAAGCTCCTCTGCCTCCTCAAAGGTGTTTAAGTTTTGGATGGCATAAGCAGCACCAGTGATAAAGTTCTTCAAACAATAAGCACAGAGATATTCCCCAAAACAAACTCTAATTTTATGCAATTGGGCTGTAGAGTTCTTGTGCAAAACATAAACATGATAAAGATCTTCTATTTGTTTCCCCATTGTTTCCATCGCGGAGGACTAGTTTCTCTTCTGTACATGCAATAAAAATAAACTCTCTAAATGGTCGACAGTGTTGTTGGCGCCTTTTTCAAAATCCAGAATCAAGGACTAATCACTGTGGATTTACAAAGTGAAATCTCAGAACACACACAGAGTACTGATCTGGATTAAAAACCTTCCAGAGTGGATATATCTGCTCTGGAGCTCTCTGCAGAGTGACAAAATGGTGAGTTTCCAAGCTAGGTTAAATTCTTAAAGGAATAAAAAGCAAAACTGGAGGCAAACATTAATTTCCAGCATAAACTAGGTGAAGAACAGGAGTCAAAAAGTCTTATACAATGGCTGAAAGTTTAACTTTAACAAATTTGCTCCCTGTTTTTTAGTGTGAACTTATAACCTTCCCGTTGCATAGTTAGAGATAGAATAGAATAGAATAGAATAGAATAAACCTTTATTCGTCCCACGTTGGGAAATTTACAGTGTTACAGCAGCAAGGTGGACAGCATTAATAGAATAAAAAATAGACTTCAGTATAAAAAATAGCAGCATGTACATTATTCTACTGATATAAGACATAAAATATAAAATATATAAAGGGCCTGGATACAAAACTAAAAGCAAATCTTATAAAGATTATATACACCTTAACAGAGTAATTGCACATTGTTAGAGGATTGCACATGAATTGCACAACATTATTAAATAACATTTTTAATGTTTTAAATAATGTGGGATGTACTTTCTGGAGACACTGCTGCCATCGTGGAGCTGTGTGAGGTCAACTTAACTCATAAGTCAGATTTTGACAGAACTGTATGAACAACCATCCCGTAAAACTCAATCAATTTACGCCTTCTGCTCGACAATGACATCCTCATAAAGAAAAGACTGTATCTCTGCAACCACAAGATCTATTTGAGTTATTCTGGTGTCATAATCAAAGTAACACATGAGAGATTTGTCCAGATGTGAATTATCAGTATATGTGTTACTGGGACAGAGTAAATGAAGATAGAAGGCAGAATCATTTGAACATTTCATCCTCGCCTAAAAAAAAAGTTTTTATAGTGAATATCTCTTTGTAATGATGCAGCTGCAGCTTTAGAACTCTATGAATGAATGTGAAAATATGTGAACATTACTTCTGCCAAGTTTGAGTCTGATAAAGTGATGCAGAGCAAAGTTAGACCCTATCCTCTCCTTATCTGGCAGTTTTGACAGTTTCTGAAAAAATATTTTTTTAAACTAAAATACATATATTTAGATTTTCCGGTTATGGCAGCCATCTGATAGGGAGTGTCCCACACCGCTCTGTTGTAACTTCTTTAATTTCGGCGAAAAAAAATGACTCTCATTATCTGCTATCGTGGTTGAGTGGACACAGAGATGCGGAGGAATAACAGGGCCAACAAAGGAGAGACTAATTCATCCAAACAATTGAAGCTACCAGTCTATCAAGCTAGCGGGACAACTCCGAAAGCTAACAACAAAGAGCACATGGTGGAGAAAACAGCCAGAGGAGAAGAGGAGAAAGGGAGCCAGGAGGCGGATGAGATACTGGCCGCTATAGGCTCCATGAAAGCAGAATTCTCATTGAAATTTGACGGTGTTATAACAGCAATAGACAGCATGAGAAAGGAGAAAATAAACATATTTTTCTTTTGTTTCTATTTGAAAAAAATGAACCAGAACTCTACATTCTCCCATTTCTAAACAAATCAACCCAAGTTTGAATCAAATTGAAACAGATTTGGATATTTGATAATTCATCTGCTTGGTGTTGACGTTGTGTTTAGTGTGTGTAAAAATGGCTCATATGGTTGAGTAGCTCAAAATGTCCTGTTTAAGTTGATGTGACTATATTTCTTGAATAGCTCACTTTTTCATACATTTATGTTGGAGAGCAGCAAACATTCCTAAAATCAGGTACTTGGGGCTAAACATGCTAATAAAGATGCCATACACTAGGTAATTCTGTCAGAGTTAGAAGTGAATTCATTTCATAACCTTTTGTCAAAATATAGATTTAATTTACTCTGATTGCCCTGGAGCGGATCTTTTATTTTCATTCTGACATTCACACCGGTGCTATATTTAAGCTGGCCTGCATGTAAAAATCCACATCCTGCAGACCCTTCTTTGAACAATGCTGACAGATTTGCTTTCAAAGCAGAAAGCAGTTCACACCAGGCAGTTTGTGGTCTGAGAAACTGTGAAGCAATGAGCCCATTTAGGTTAAATATGGTCTAAAAATAACTCTAACAGTATAGAAACACACAAACCTGCAGCCCCATAACCCCGAACAAGGTCAGAGGATGTCTGCTCATCTCAAAGGTCCATGTCCTGCTGGGCTTGCTGTTTGAGTCAACGGCATCTGTAAAGAAAAGATTTGATTTAAAGTGAATAAAAATGGAAAATGTCCCTTTAGAGGATCAGACGCTCAAGTTTTATTGAACTCTATGAATGAATGTGAAAATATGTGAACATTACTTCTGCCAAGTTTGAGTCTGATAAAGTGATGCAGAGCAAAGTTAGAGAGGTTTTACTACAGAGTGGTCAGGCCCAATCTTGGCACAGTTTGGCTCCATTAGTCCCATTTGACATTTCTGATAAACCAAACTTCAGATTTCACTTTTATGTCACTTTTGATGTTCATTACACCCAATTACAACAGTTTATCTGTGGCAGTTTTTGAAAAAAAAAAAACAATCCATATAAACCAACCCAAGTTTGAACCAAAGTAAAGCAGATTTGGATGTTGTGTTTGGTGTGTGTAAAAATGGTTTATATGTTTGTGTAGCTGAAAATTTCCGGTACAATTTGATGTGTAACACGAATAAAACATGAATTTCTTCATGAGTAGTTCACTTTTTATTACATTTTATATGGAGTAATTGAAATCAGGTATATTTGAGGCTGAACAGGTTAAATAGCAGAATTTGATCAAGATTTTTGTTTTTATTTCAGTGTGGGACATTTCTGATATATACTCAAACAGCTGGTAACAACAGTCAACATGGTGGCAAGTTAAAACGTGACATCGGTCAGACCTGTAGTTAGAATAGGTTAAAAAATGGAACAACTTTACATGGAATTGCACATCTAATTAGGTGGACGGGGAGCTTCAATAAAAAAAAAAGAACATATGTATATAGCCTGAACCAGCCTGTTCTGCAACAAAAACATTACAAACACTTTGGCCGCCAGTGACACTGTTTCACATGTTACCATGCTGATACCATGCTGACTGGTCATCTTAGTTGCTTTCGAATTCCCCTACTACAGGCTGCATATGAACAAAGTATGTAGGCACTGCATGCTGCCTACTACACTGGATTGTAGTCTGACTGTTCTGTTAGGTTTGTTTTGTAGTTTGAGCAAAGCAGTGTCGGCTACAGCTGATTTATTTTCCAAACTTTATTTTAAATGTACAAAACAAACAAACCACGAGTACATCTTGAAATTACAGTTATTAATGTGCAAAGATATCGGCAGAAGCAGCATTTTATGAATCAGTCAGTGGTGGAGAATAGTTATTATTTCAGTGAGGAATTCTTTCGTAGAATTTTGACGGCTTTCTAGGGCCACTTAAAGAAAAAAGCAACACATCAAGAATAAACATCAAGCTCACAGTACAGTATTAAGAATGGCGAGGAGCTGGAAAATGTGAGGTGGAGGAGGAAAACAGAATGTAACGGTACAATGTCTTACTTATAAGTGGTTTACACTGATAATGCCGCAGGTAAAGGACAGACTTAACACCTTCCGCCATTATGAATTGGGAACGGAAAAACAACAACAGACCTCTTTACAACTTCTTACATAATCGTACGTGTTGCAAAGGTAAAGATAACAAATAATGGCTCTTAAACTTGTATTCCTCTGCTGCTCTGGTTGTTGATGCTCCTCTCTCCACCATTTTCAATTCAGGTGCTTTGCATTGTGGGTTATAGTAGGCGAAGCAGACTGGTCCGATGCATACTGTGAATTTTTCCTGAATCACTGGGTATTCTTTTTGCACACTGCAACATTTGCACATTTGTTTTGGCCCTCTGCCTCACTAAATGTGGCCCGCCAGTCATTTTCAAAAATCAGCAATTGGGAATGTGCAGAAAACTAAATTTATATTTTAAAATAATTCTATATAATTTAGATTAAATATTTATGTTTATGTTGGCTTTTGTAAGTTCTTTACAACCTGATTTTGCTATAATATTGTCTCTAAATCTTTCATGAAGCATTGGAACATTAAATCAAGTATTACTTTATGCTATATTCAAAATATGGCTGCAGTAAAATCTTTGAGCTTTAAAAATTTGGAAACACTCATCATTTCATTGATGTGGAAATAGCTTCATAGGCTATAATTCCATGTATATTAGCTAAATTTGCTTGAATTCTATTTCAAGGTCATTTGATTATGTGTAATAACTTGTATTTGTGTTGTAATATATGAACATTGCCAAACTAATTTCTGATTAATCTGTATTATCTGATGGTGTTTATACAAATTTGTAACTATGCGGCTCTCAGGCTGGGAAAAACGGTTTTATGTGGCCTTCTTGGTGATTAAAGTTGCCCACCCCGATACTGCATATGACATTTTGGGCGAATCAGTATACACTGGTCGTGTAGTAGGCGAATTCGAAAACGGCCCATGTCAGCCTGCCTAGGTGCTTGCCGTGGTAGCAACAGATGACAACACTAACAAGAGTTCCCTTGAATGCTTTGAAAAAAGAATCTGATCAAGATTAACATAAATATATCACACTGAAATACAAACAATATTTATTCCAACACCAGTTAACATTAGGGCTGAACGATTTAAGAAAATAATGTAATTGCGATTTTTTACCCCAGTTTTGCGATTTACTCTGCAATTGTTTTAATGTTCCTCATCTTCTGTATTCTTAAACAAACATAAGCAGTAGATCTTTTTATAGTAAAACCAATATGACATTAAATTAATCTAAGGATAAAAAGTTTGAGAAAATGTGGAGGAGTGTAAAACAGAACCAAAATAGGTATGAAATTGTAAAAACTGAGTAAAAATGGTATGAATGCAGAAAAATGTTAATAAATAGGTGCAAAAAAGGCATGAACTTGCAAAAAAAAAAGGGGAAAAATTGGCAAAAAAAGCCAAAGTGGCTTAGGAAAATTGATTATAGCAGCAAAATTGGGAATTAAATTAAAAACTAAATTTCAAAAACCATGTAAAAAATTGCAAAAATGGTTCTGACAGTGGCCAAAAAAAGATGAATGGGGGCCAGATAGGTATAAAGTTGTGAAAATGGGATTAAAAAAAAGGTAAAAATGGTCCAAAAGTGGGGAAAAAAAGTGTTTAAATGGAGGTAAAAAATAGGCATGAAATTGCAAAAAACTTCAATATTATGTTAAAATGCTGAACACATTTTGGGCTAAAATATTGAACCAAGTCATATTGATTTAATCTAATTTGCAGTTACTCGTTCAGCCTTAGTTAACATGGTCACAGGTTAAACTGTAACACCGGTCAGATTTGTGGTTTTCTGTGCAGGGGTTAAACTGGGGGGGTTAAGAGCTCTCCGTAATCTAATTCCAGAGATTTAACACTTTGCTATTGAATGATTGTGTTCCCAGACTCAAGAGGCCGACCTGAATTACGCCTCCCTGGATCTGAAGCTGGCGAAGAAGCACAAGAAGAGGCCTCGGCAGCAGCAGAATCAGGGGCGGCGGAGCCTTCAGGAGCAGCAAGTCAACGCCTTCCTGGAGGTGGACGCCAGCGCCGAAGCCCACCTTCCCCCCAGAGACAACGGCACCATGGTGTCACACAGCAGCATCTACCTGAACAGCCAGCAGATCGCACAGGAGGCCGAGGAGATGGAGTGGGAGAGGATGAGGGGGGAGGAGGAGGAGAGGAGGACGATGAGGAAAGGAGATGAGGAGAGAGGAGACTTCAGGAACGGAGATGTTTGTGTACAGCTCTCAGAGGAAGACGACATTTTGACCAATCATTTCAGCGGCCATCTTGATGCTCAGGATTAGTCTGAGCCGAACAGACCGCTTTGAACAAACTCAAGACTTCGACGTCAGTGCTGAAGGAGCGATTTCCTTTTTCAAGCAAACAAAGATTCCTCTGATCTCTGCACGTTGAGCAACAGAGGAACAAAAGTGCACCTTTCACTTCAGATGATGCAACAGACGTGGAGGATGAAGAGAGAGGAGGAAACTGTGTGTGCGTACGTGACATTTAGAGGTCAAGGCCCGTATGGAAATGTTTGATTTGTTGTGAAAGACGAGGGAAATCATCACAGGACGCGTGTGTAATTCTTTCTTATAAAAACATATGTCTCATAACGGAGAGCTAAAGTCATGCTGGAAAAATAATGGGCTGTTTACAAAAGAAAAACATTTCCTTAGAAGAACAAGTATGTTCATTTTCAGGTTTAAATTTAGAACAAACTCTAATTCCAATAAAGTTGGGACGCTGCTTTAGGTGAAAATAAAACAGAAAACAATGATCATCAGATCCTTATTGACCTATATTCAACTGATCACACTAAGAAGACAAGATATTTAATGGTCAAACTGAAATTATGTACTGAGTTTTTTGCAAATATTAATTCATTTTGAATTTGATGCCTGCAAAACTTTCCAATATAGCTGGGAAAGTTAAAAAAAGAAAAAAAAACAAAAAACAAGCAGTCACACATTATAGTCCAATAGTTTACAGATGCTATGAGGAGTTTCTAAGTAATTACAAAAAGTCTCACTTTTAGATATCTGCCTGATGGAAATACACACTTTAAGATGAGTTTTATAGCATCAAAATAGGTTATCTATAAATGCTAATCCTTAGCAGTCGAGTCGGACAGGGCTGGACTGGCCTGGATACTCAACTTCAGGAACAAGACAATTAAAACTAGAGCAAATTTATATTATTCAGACACGTCTTAGAGCGTAAGACGTAGCGATATATAGCCAGCTACAAAACCATGATACTAAGTTTCCCAAAAATTGCTTGTTATCACACATCAAAAACTACCGCTACGTAACTAGAAAGAGATACATTACCTCGTCCACTTTGCATCCTGTAAGTTGCTGAAAAAGAAGTTGTAAAGCAATGCAGAGTTCTGAGGAAGGTCTGAGCTGCATTCATTAGCATCACAACAAACACACACTCATGTCTTCTGGTGCTTCCAGTTGTCAGAAGTAGGAATTTTCGAGTTCCAAGTAGGAAACTGCAACTGGAACTCCTGAAGTCAGAATTTCCTACTGGGAACTCGGTGAAACCTCGCCACCCCCGAGTTGACAATGGAAGATGGATGTCCCCAGTGTGAACAGTTATTTAGCTCCTGTAATAATTAATTTATTTGCACTTCTGACTGGGGTGTGTCGCTCTAGATCAGCTGTATACATAGTATTGTTAGACTTATATTTACAAAAATGCTGCCAGAGTGATAATCACATTCTTCATGTTTGTGAACAACAACACAGGGCGTGCTAACAACAGCTAACAATAGCCTGGTAGATCGGCATGTTTTTTTCCGACTTCAACTGGAACGCCGATAAGTCGGAGATGATGTCACTCCCAATTCCGAGGTTACTGGAATGCAGCATTATGACAGTCGCCGCGCATGCTCATGGGTAACGGAGTCTTAATGTCACCGGTAATAGATTCTCCTCATAGCACCTTTAAAGCTACTGATAAGTTCAGGATGATTCAGAATATCAGGAGTAAATTTCTGTACAACAGGCTGAAAAAACAACATTGAATGCCATGACCTTCAATCCCACAAACAGCACGGCATTATAAAGAAGCATCATTCTGTAAAGGACATTATCACGTGGGCTCAGGAACACTTCAGAAAAACATTGTAAATGTAGTTTATTAGTTTATTAAATATCTTGGCTTTGCAAAAAGGATTAACAAATTATTACCTCCGCCAAGGAGGTTATGTTTTCGGGAGAGTTTGTTTGTCTACTGGTCTGTGAACAAAATAACTCAAAAAGTTATGGATGGATTTGGATGAAATTTTCAGGAAATGTTCAGCATGGGAAAAGGAAGAACTGATTTGATTTTGGTGTTGATCTGGATCAGCGTCTGGTCGCCATGACGAAAAATGTGATTTTGAATAACTACTGAACTAAAATAGAAATCATTATGAATCAAATTGCTAATGGGATGTTTTCATGGTCAAGGAATCTAAATATTTACATGAAATAAAGGTAGGACTAATATTTATGGTCATAATCACAATATGGGAGAGGACTGTGGCGCTAACGGAGGTCTGCGCTCTCCAAGTGCTTTTCTAGTTGCATAATGTTTTTATTTACCGTTAAACAACGTCCCAACTGAACTGGAATTTGGGTTTTTATGTTTAAACAGTAAGTTTTTTTCCACAATATCAACATTTTTAATTCAATATTTATAACTTATTTTAAAATCACAGCACATTATACTAAAACAAAACCTCAGACTGAATCATGCTGGTTCAACACCTCGTAGATCAGAAACATTAAATCATAAAGCAGTGGTCACATCTCAGAATTTACACTCTGAGCTTTAAAAGTGAAGATATATTTCAAAATGTAATTTTAGTCATTTATTCTTCAGGGTAAATTATTGTTCAGGATAAATTGTTCCTTTTTGTTTTATGATGCTGCTGTTGGGCAGAAAACTTCTATTTAAAAAATCAGTTTCTCATTAAATAAAAAAAATATAATTTATTTCTCTTTTTCAGCTTTTCAATGAGTTTTGATATTTTAAATTTGTTTAAAGTTTATTGAACCAGCACACAGACATGGACTGAACATTAGCAGGAAGCATATTTATTATTCTATAAAAACTGAACAAACAAGTGTTAATACAACATGAAGAGAGTTAATGAGCTGTTTTTACATGTTTTACAGTGATGTGGGTTTGGAGCGCTTGCCTTAAATTTTTTCAATGTTTTGATTTTATTGTTCACTGAATGTTCTTTACATTTTTTAACATTCTCTTTTATCATATTGATATATATATAAAGTATTAAAAATCATCACTGTAATTCTGTTGGTCTCATTTATGCCCCGTTCTCCTGTTACCATGTGGAACACTTTTACCAGAACTTTTCTCACAAAATGATGTAAAATGATTTTCTTAACTTTTAATGCTTTCAATGACTGTTTTTTAAATAGTGTGAATAATTATGAGCATTATGTTTTTAAAGAAAATATTTTATATAATACTGGTGTGAGGAGAACAAAGTGTGAAAATTGAAATGTTTTGATGATTGTAGAAAGACTGCATCTTAAACTGATAAAAGTCAGGTCTAATCTGGAAAACATTGTGAAATAGACTTTCTTTAGATAATAGTAAGTTATTTATCAAATAATGTGAAAAAAAAAACCTTTGTGCCAGATTCCTGGAGAGGTGCTGCACCAAGAGAAGCCAACATCAAATAAATCTGAAAAATATATCATTAGCAGAAAAATCAGATAACTTGATGCTTTATTACCCAAATTTTTAAATATATAACAGAAATATATAACAATTTGAGAAAATAATCTAATTGCGATTTTTTCCCCAATATTGCAATTTACTCTGCAATTGTTTTAATGTTCCTCATCTTATGTATTCTTAAACAAACATAAGCAGTAGATCTTTTTATAGTAAAACCAAAATGACATTAAATTAATCTAAGGATAAAAGATTTGAGAAAAAGTGGAGAAGTGAAGAACAGAAGCAAAATAGGTATGAAATTGTAACAACTGTATAAAAATGGTAGGAAAGCAGAAAAAGGTTAATAAATAGGTGCAAAATAGGTATGAAATTGCAAAAAAAAAGTGGAAAAATTGGCAAAAAAAATCCAAAAGTGGCTTAGGAAAATCGATTATGGCAGCAAAATTGGGAATTAAATTTGAAAAAAAATTCAAAAACCATGTAAAAATTCCCAAAATGGTTCTGACAGTGACCAAAAAAAGATGGATGGGGACAAAATAGGCATAAAGTTGTAAAAACAGGGATAAAAAAGGTAAAAATGGTCCAAAATTGGGAAAAAGTGAATAAATAGAGGTAAAAAATAAATAAAAAATAGGCATGAAATTGCAAAAAACTACATCACAATGCCAAAATGTTCAACACATTTTGGTCTAAAAATATTGAACCTTCTGCAATTTGAAAATTGCAACAAGCCATATTGTGATTTAATGTAATTTGCATTAATTGTTCAGGCCTAAACAGAACTGTGTAAAACAAACGCTCACCTCAGAAACTCTGATCCAAAACATTTCCTCCAGTTCCAAAATGACTTAAGAAAGGTGAACTCCTCACACTGCTGTGAAACAAACACAGAAACATTATTAAAAACACTTGAGTAAATTCTTCATGATGTACCTTTTACTTTTTCTTTACTAGACTCATCAAATTGCTGATTTTATTGTACTTGAGTAAAATGTCATCAGAGTGTCTCTCCTTTAATCTGTGTCCTCTCACCCTCACACTGGTTTGTTAAACAGCCAAATGTTGATTTATTTTCTCTAATATACAAACTTTAAAGGAAAATAAAGGTTTGAAAGAAATCAAAGTACATTAAGGAGTCACCTGCCACAAAACAAATATATAAACATTTAATATATTATTCAAAAGCTTGATCAATGCTGAAATTGTTTGTTATTAAATGTAAACATTTAAACAGGAATGAGGAATTTAAACTGAATTCACATTTTTATACATAAATCTGAGCTTCACTGGGATTCTATTAGGAGTAGGAAATTAAGCAGAACATTCAACCAATAAAACTCTTTATGGAGTAATATGTAAATACCTATACTATGGCATTGTAATCAAGAAGTAATGATGAGCTTTACTATTTATTCATATTATAATTTATAGTATTTTTT
This sequence comes from Scarus forsteni, assembly GCA_036419115.1. NCBI lineage: Eukaryota > Metazoa > Chordata > Actinopteri > Labriformes > Labridae > Scarus > Scarus forsteni. The sequence goes on from JAZDUH010000035.1 coordinate 1,409,728, forward strand.
CTGTTTTTTTGTAAGACAATGAAGCTGGAAATTCATGGATAATAATTATATTAAAGCATTAAAAATGTCATTTCTGTGGAAGAGCTTGGACATGCTGTTGTATTAACATTACAGAAACATGAAATATTGTTTTATTTATCAATGAGTTATTTAGAATAGACATTGCATAACCTAACATGGTGGTGGTTAAATTTGTTAAGATCTGTAAATCTTATCATTCTGAGTATTTAAATATCTTATCGAGGGGAGAAACAATAAAACTTTTGCAGGTTTACCGGCTACAGGAGTCTGAATGGAGTGACACTTTACATTGAAATCAACATAAACAATATTTAATACTTAACAATGTAGTTTTATGGGTCAAACTTTAATTTTTGAACATAAAGGTTTTAAGAAATACAACTTTTGAGCAGCAACAAGGTTTAAGGACTAACGAATGTAAGAAGCACAAAAATATGTGTGGAACAATTTTCTTTCAAAGAGCCGATAAATCAAGTTATTCAAAGTGATGATAATTATCTCATATAGAAGTGTATTAGGTTTTTTTTATTGGAAAGCTAACACATGGAATTAGTCAGCATTGTCTTTAAGCCACACAATTGAATTTTTTGCATGTTTAAAAAAACAAAATGCACTTTAGAGCCATTTTTTGACATTTTTACTTCATCATAAAGCGTGGGAAGCATGTATCACTAATCAGTGATGTGAGAGCTGGCAGCTTTGCTTTTTGGCTTAGTATGTTTCTTATGTTATCTTTATCTTTATTACCAGGATGAGCACAAAATAAATTTAAAAATAAGAAAATAGAGAAATTTAGAGGTAAAAAAGATGGAGTAAACACAGCCCCAAGGGTTTGATATAATTTAAAATAAATACATTTGTAATACTGTTAGTTACCAGGATAATAAACTCATTCATCATTAAAGTTAAGAAGATTTCAGGGATCACGACTGACAAGGGCCCCAAAAAATAATCAATGATCATACTTTTCTGAAAATAAATCCTTTATAACTTTTTCTTGTCTTTTTCTATTGAAAATAAGTGATATTCAGGCATCTTCAACATGGAATAACTCTCATAAAATGACATGTATTTTAAAAAGAAGCTCTTTGGAAAACATTTATTAGGGAATTATAGTTTTGTTTATCCATTTTGTTTTATAAATTATCATGTTGTCATATTTGGGATGATAAAAAAGTTAAAGAGGAAAGCAAACGTGTAATCTGACAATTTAAAACAAATTAACAAGTTACTTTATTTGTACTTAAGTAAATACATTTTGCAACAGAGAACTAGAGACATCCATCATAAAACAGATCTAACTCAGAGCAGCATCACAGAGAAATAGATCAACCCTGGATTAGAACCATCAATTAGATTTAAAAAAAGCAATAAAAGGGTAAAAGACCAAAGATTTAATAGGAATGATTATACAATAAAAAAAAAAAACATTTTAAATGTCTAAAATGTCTCAAAGGCTAGAAAGGTCTGTATCTATTAGAAACATAGATTGTCATAAATATTTGAGAAATTCAGTTTGAGACGCTGTGCAGAGCTCAGGGGGGTTTGGGACGGGGCCTAATCTAATTTGGTTTCATGGGGCCGTGAATCTCTGTAAGCACCCCTGAGTTTGGATTTGTTTCTTTTTTAAGGCACCATAATAGTTTTTAAGGCCTCAGATTTAGAAATATGAGAGTTTGCCAGTAACAGGCTTTGTGCATAAAATAAAAATAAAATAAATAAAGTTGTGTTTCTCTAAAGTGAATAACTGGATGTTGGTTGACTCACCTGTTTAGGCTCCTGTAGCATGTTAGCTCCTTCCATGTGACCTCAGAATTAAAAAAGCTTCTTCCAAACATGACAGCTGGATATTTGTGCTCTTATTTTGTAGCAGGAGTCTCAAACTAACACAATAAAAGCCTGCAGAGCTTTAGTTGGTCAGGAGGTCAAAATCTGAGACATGAGGTCCAAAGACATGCTGGACCAGCTGCTGTAACCTCACATTCACTGGAATAGAAGGAAAAACTCACTCTGCTTTACCTTAATGTTCTTAATCATAAAGATTTATAACAAAGTGTTAAAAGAAATGGAGTCTAACATAACAAACTAAGATACTTAATTTGTCTGCATGATAAACCAGCTGACAAACAGCTACAGTGGGTTTAAAACAGTGCTGCATATTAAAAAGATAAACACATTAATATTTCAAAAACAGGAAAAACTTGACAAACAAATGTTTGGAGGGAAAAGGTAAGAAAACACCTGGAGTTGAATCTTCTTCTTCTTGGGCATTAAGCTGCTGCAGACATCCAAAATGTTGCTTTGCTGCCACCTACAGGTTCAACTCCTCCTGTGCACTAATTCTACATATTACTATAAATAAAAAAAAGTACAAACCTGCTTTTTTGGAACATGTTGTATGAATCAAATTGAAAAAAAAAAAAAAAATACATTAAAAGTTTATCTGTTTGAACATTAAATATCTTGCCTTTGTGGCATTTTTAACTGAATATAGGTAGAAAAATAATTTGTAGATCATTTTGTTAAGTTTTATACAACATCCCAACTTCACAGGAATTGGGGTTTGTGCATCAGGCTCAAATGTTTGTCAAAGTTAAAAGCAAAAAAAAAAGAAAGGGTGAAAGGCTTCCATAACATTAATTTTTCCCTCCTGTGGGTGTAAGTATCACCCACATGGGATTTTCCATGTCACAGTAGCAATTAGTAAGTGGAATTATTTTTACATTAAAAACATAAAAAAGAAATCCTAATCTGATGATGGCTGTTTGATTAGTAAATACTTGAATTTAATCTTTTACTTTTTTTGAGAAAAAATTTCTTGTACATTTAAAAAAGCTGGTTGATATTAAAAAGATTTCACTGGTAAAAAATGCAAAGTTATCATTATATGGTCATTTTAATCAATCTAGTTTTCATCCTTCATCATTTGAAAACAGGCAGCAAAAAAAGTAGTAAGAAGTGATGATAACCTCATGTAGTGTCTCTTATTAGAAATATCAAAATGCAAAAATTAAGAATGTTTTTGCCAGATCTGGAGTGTGTGCTGATTTTGGTGAGATTTTGAGCATGTTTAGGGGGTCGAGTTACGGCTTAAAGAGCTGGTGGAGACTGATGTGTGTCTGCAGCTCTGTCAGGATCCAGCAAAGCATCATGTTCATGGACAGAGTCAGAAAACCTGTCTTCTTTTGAGATTGTATAGAAACAAAAAAAGGTACATGAAGCTAAAAAGTTAATTCAAAGCTTAAAGAACCACAAGACTTGGACCTACAAATGTTCAATTTACATTGTTTTGTTTTTACCACCTATTACAGTTTTTGAGATATGACAGTTAAAGTTTTCCAGTTTCTTGCTCATCCTCATAGTCAAATGAAGGTTCAAAATGGCATAAAAATTACAAGTAGACTTAGATTCATGAAAAAAGTGTATTTAAGTGGACACCCTGATGGACTGTCTTCATCCTATAAAAGCCTCCTGCCTCTCCTCAACATCCTCCACTCGCTCTCAGACAGTCTGAGGTAGGACACCTTTACATTTTTACTTTCTTATTGTTCACATATCATGAGTTAAACCTGTACGAGTCTGAAGAGATGATCAAGACTGAACAAGGTTTAGAATAAAAATTAAAAAGATCATGTTATTGTAACTTTTTGCTGCTCTGTGGTGAGATTTAACACTGACTTACAGCTTCAGTGATGTTTTTATTTCTGATAAACTTTTATCCAATGACAATAGTAGCCCTAAAATAAAAAAAACTAAATATTTAATATAATATGACACATAGTGGGTGGATATTAATTATATTTTGATGGCCTTTTAGTCAATAACCATGATTTGTGCTTCCATGCTAAGCATATGCTAATGCTATGGATATTCAGCCTTTGTTCTGTGATAGCTAGGTGCTAGCCGCGTTAGCCCGCTAGCGATTAGCCGCTAACAATTAGCCCGCTAGCGGTTAGCCGTTAGCTGTTAGCCCGCTAGCTTTTGTGTCATGTTGAGACAAATAACTCTATTTTCTGAGAGAGTGTGTGAGGTTTGTCTGTCTGTGTGGTTCAGCTAATCTCTGCCGTGGGTTCAGTTGTGTGTCTGTGTGTTGATGAGCAGGCCTGAGCTAATGAGCTGTAGTGTTAGCCACTGTGTTAGCATTGAGGGAGCACACACTGAAGTCAGAGCTAAGCTCCAGTCTGTGAGGCTGTGTGATGGACATCATTTGGTTTGTCTCAGTCTGGAGCTGTGTGGCTGAGATACTGTACTTCATTTATTTTAATGCTGTTTCAAAGGAAGTTGATAGATAGATCTCCCCTTTATTAATTTAGGCTGATGCAGATAGATTTAGTAAGACAGATCTGTCTTTTGTATTGGTGTACATAGATAGATAGATAGATAGATAGAGAGATAGATAGAGAGATAGATAGATAGATAGATAGACAGACAGATAGATAGATAGAAAGAAATTTGGACTGAAACAGATAGATTAATTCAAGTCTGCAATAATTGAAAGAACTAAAATAATACTCTACATGTTGAAATGATGAAGGATAAAAATGCATTTGATGTGACGTCACAATAAACAGTGAAGTAATTTTATCAATATGAAGGTGAATTGATGAAAAATGTTTTCACTGATAAAAACAGGAAAAGTTGTCATTTTAATGATCATTTTAATAATCTAATATTCATTCTTTATTGTTTGAAAAACAGGCAACACAGGGGTGAAAATGGTTACAAATGCAAAATAATTATTAAAACCATTGCTCATATTTTTCCCAGATCTGGAGTGTGTGTTGATTTTGGAGAATCTTAGAGCATATCAGGGGTTCAATTTAAAGAGCTGCTGGAGCACGAACAAAACCAACATTATAATTGCACTTATTATAAAAAAAAGGTGGGAGGAGGGACTTGCAAGCTGCGTTGGTCGAGTCCATGGTTCTGTCGTACGTGCCTCATGCCTCCATTTTGAGGGAATCATCATTTTGACCTGCGCAGCATTAGACAGATACTTTTCCTGCAGCTCTGTCTGGGAACAGCATGTCATGCACGCCCTGTAAACTGTTATTAAACCCTGATGGACCGTCGTCATCCTATAAAAGCCCCCGTCTGCCTGACAACATCCTCCACTCGCTTTTAAAGACTCAGATTCTGTGCGTCTATTAATTTTTACAAGCTTAATGTTAGCATATCATGTTTTAAAAGTGTACTAGTCTGAAGAGATGATCAACTTTAAAGGAAGTTAAAAAATTAATTAAATGATCACGTAATTATATATCTCCAGTAATGTTTGTATTTTGATGAATTTCAATCCTAGGACAAGGTTTCCCTTTAAAATATTCTCGTAAGATAACTCTCTCTCCTACCTTGCTTTCGGCTGAAGTAGATAGACTTAGTCCAATAGATCTCTTCCTGTATTGTTATTTACTGAAGCAGCTAGATCCAGTCAGATAGATCAGGTCAGATTGTTTTTTTATGGTCTGGAGTCCGAATATCAGATCAATAAAAGGACACCAGGACACATTTTGAGCCACAGCAGGAAAAAGAAGAAGAGCAGAGAGACAGAGAGGTTTGAAAAGCTCCCTGAACAAACATCATGTTGCTGCTGCAGTTTATTTCTGCTGTTTTCTGAAGAGCCTTTAAAAAAGACTCAAACAGGTCTGAGACAGGGGGTCTCCGTCAACGGGCAGTCAGATGTTTGAGACGTCTCAGGAGGAAGAAGAAGACCGGCGGAGACTTTAGAAGGCCTCAGATTTCAAAAACCAAATGTGAGACTCTGTCAGACTGTCGGAGGATCTGCAGGGACCTGAACAGAGTCTATGTGGACACATCTACAGAAGGAAACAGCTGCAGGACGTCCCAGTGGATCAGTTACTGACTGTTGATGAACTCACTGCTGTGTCCTCCTCTCTGAGCAGAAGATGATCCTCTCCTCAGGAACTCTGACAGGTATCACATATAACACCTTTCATCTAGACTGATAGATCTATGTGCCATAGAGATTTGAACTGAAGCATATAATTATAGTCCAATAGAGTTTTTTCTACTGTTAGTTAAAACCAAAGCAGATAGATGTAGTGTGATAGATCTCTCTCCGACATTGATTCAGAATAAAGCAAATAGATATAGTCCGTTAGATCACGCTCCGACATTGATTTAGAATGAAGCAGATAGATATAGTCCGTTAGATCTCGCTCTGACATTGATTTAGAATGAAGCAGATAGATATAGTCCGTTAGATCTCGCTCTGACATTGATTGAGTATGAAGCAGATAGATATAGTCCGTTAGATGTCACTCCAGCATTGATTTAGAATGAATCAAGTAGATACAGTCTGTTAGATCTCGCTCCAGCATTGATTTAGAATGAAGCAGATAGATATAGTCCGTTAGATCTCAATTCCGTCATTGATTTAGAATGAAGCAGATAGATGTAGTCCGTTAGATGTCACTCCAACTATGATTTAGAATGAAGCAGATAGATATAGTCCGTTAGATGTCACTCCAACTATGATTTAGAATGAAGCAGATAGATATAGTCCGTTAGATGTCACTCCAGCATTGATTTAGAATGAAGCAGATAGATATAGTCTGTTAGATTTAGAATGAAGCAGATAGATGTAGTCCGTTAGATGTCACTCCAACTATGATTTAGAATGAAGCAGATAGATACAGTCCGTTAGATGTCGCTCCAGCATTGATTTAGAATGAATCAGATAGATATAGTCTGTTAGATCTCGCTCCAACATTGATTTAGAATGAAGCAGATAGATATAGTCCGTTAGATCTCACTCCATATTGATGTTGAACGAAGCAGATAGATATAGTCTGTTAGATCTCGTTCCGACATTGATTTTGAATGAAGCAGATAGATATAGTCCATTAGATCTCACTCCATATTAATTTTGAACGAAGCAGATAGATATAGTGCGTTAGATCTCGCTCCATGTTGCTTTTGAATGAAGCAGATAGATATAGTCTGTTAGATCTCGCTCCGACATTGATTTAGAATGAAGCAGATAGATATAGTTCATTAGATCTTGCTCTGCTTCGCCTTTATGTTTTGAACAAAAAAGATTTTTAAAAAATTAAATGAAGTCTAACATGATGAACTAATATGTTATTTCCTTGCAGGAGAAACCAGCTGACAAACAGCTCCTGTGGGTTTAAAATGGATTTGCATGTTAAAAATAAACATATTTATATCTCAAAGACAAAAAAACAGGAAAAACTGGACAAACATTTTAAAGGTAAAGGTAAGAGACCACCTGGAAGTGAATCTTCTTCTTTGGTGTTTGGCTGCAGCGGACATCCACAATGTTGCTTTGCTGCCACCTACAGGTTCAACTCCTCCTGTGCAGTTACTACAAATTAAGGTACAAATCCAGCTTCTCTGGAACATGCCGCATGAATCAATGAATTTAACTCCAGCAGTTTTCTCTAGTACAAAGGAAGTTAAGATGTAAGTAAAGAGAGAGAATAACATTAAATTAAAATGAAATAAAAATGAAAAATATTCTTAACAAATGCAGTGTGTACACAAAATGTAGATCATGAACATCCAAACATGCAGGAATATTTCCAGTGATGGGAGGAAAGAGCAGCTGTGCAGATGAACAGAGCAGCTATGAACTGTTTCACATGGTGACTGCAGATGGACACAAACTGCTCCTGTGCTGCTCGTCCTGGTCCACAGGGCTCTGAGAAGCTTGCTGGATGGGAGCAGATCAAAAAGTCCATGAGCAGAGTGAGAGGAGTCCTTCACAAAGTTCCCTGCCCTCCTTCAAGTCCTGGAGAAGTCCAGGTCCTGGATAGAGGGCAGGGGGGCACCGATGATGCTCTCAGAGCAGGACAGATTTAAAGGCTTTGACTCATCATGGTCTTTATGGCTGGCTATATTTAAGGGTGCTATGAAGAGAATCTATTTCCGGGGACATAAAGACTCTGCTACCCATGAGCACGCACTGTGACTGTCGTAAAGACGTGACCCAAGCCAAAGCGTGTGTTTGTTGTGATGCTAATGAATGCAGCTCGGACCTTCCTCAGAACTCTGCATTGCTTTACAACTTCTTTTTTCAACAACTGACAGGATGCAAAGCCACGAGGTAATGTATCTCTTTCTAGTTACGTAGCGGTAGTTTTTGATGTGTGACAAGCAATTTTTGGAAAACTCTGTATCATAGTTTTGTAGCCGGCTATATATCACAGCCCGGTGCTCTAAGACGTGTCTGAATAATATAAATTTGCTCTAGTTTTAATTGTCTTGTTCCTGAAGTTGAGTATCCAGGCCAGTCCAGCCCTGTCAGACCCGACCGTGAAGCTAAGGAATAGCATTTATAGCTAACCTATTTTGATGAGAGACTGCAGGTAGCCTCAGTGAAGCCACGCCCACTCTCCATGAGGCAGAGAGCACAGGAACAAAAGCTCACAGCCAGGAGCAGGAGTCCATGGCTATGCACAGCAGTGATGAAGCAGAAATGGTCACAGGTGCAGACAGACAGGAGAGTCCATGTTCTCCAAACTCAACCAGAAGGTGTTGATTTCATCATCAGCTCTTTAAATCAGACACTTCATCAGAGCTCTGGGGTTTGGGATGCAGACTTTACTGAGCAGCATCATTGATGATTGTTTTTAATGCTGTTCTTAATTATTGTCTTCTGCTCCGTGATCATGAACAATAAACGTCTGTCAGCTGTTTCCTGTGTCACAGGGGGATCGTCTACATGTCACCTGTTCAGATTTAGATCTTTACGTCTGTGCACATCATGCTGGTAACAGTGTGTTTTGTACTTTGACCACCAGGTGTCGCTCTTGCTTTAGTATTGCAGGCCTACAGCCCTATCAGGTCTGAGACTGTCAGCATGAGGACCAGCTGGAGGCAGGGAGCAGACTCTGGGTCAGACTTTGATGGGACAGCAGCGTGGAGCTCGAATTTTATCTTTACAAGCAGAAATGAATGAAAGCTGCAATATTCTCTACATCCTTATTATTCACACAGCATTTTATAAAGTCATCTAACATGGAAACTGGACTGGATTAAACTGACAAAGCCGTCTGGATGGTCCTCTGGAGTCAAGTGGAGTGAGCGTCTTTGTCAGAGAAAATAAACTCACTGAACACACCTAAAGGTCAAAGGTCACTCAAGACTCTTCAAAAGGTTAATCATTTTTTGAAGAGAAAAAACACTTCAGCTATTTACAGTCAATTCAAAATCAGATCAAAAGATGTGGATTTAAAACCATAAAAAAATTAAAAAAAATCATATATGTGCCCCCCCCATCAGTGATTTACATCCACTAACAAAAGAAATCCAACATCATATTTTTACCATTGTCTTTGATTTATAAGATAACATGTCAGTTTATTTCTTTGCTTTAATCATCTGTAGTTCTATTAATCAGGCATTCCTTTACATTTGAGTCAGTGTGAGCTTGCAGGACCTGTTCATGCTTTGGTAAAGATCCTGAGTTCAGAGGAAAACCACAAACTGCAGCGGCTGACACTTTGAAGGCCTCAGGTTTCAAAAACCAAATGTGAGACTCTGTAAGACTGTTGGAGGATCTGCAGGGACCTGAACAGAGTCTGTGTGGACACGTCTGTGAAGGAAACAGCTGCAGGACGTCACAGCGGATCAGTTACTGACTGTGGATGGACTCACTGATGATGATCCTCAGGTGTCAGTACCAACACCTGTTGGAGTAAAAATGAGAGCAGAGATTAGAGCTGCTGATCTGCTGATCTGTGTTCAGAGCAGAAGAATGAATCAGGAGCCTCCAATAACTGAGCTCCATCAGTCTGAGAGCACACAAACTTGTGAGGACTCTCTTCAGTTCAGGCTGAAGCTGCAGCTTTGTTGGATCTTCATGTGTTTGCTGAGTTTTCACTCTGCTCTGTGTCCAGCACACCAAAGCCTGTCACATCTTGGACTGCAGTGGTCCAGCTCTAGGGATGGGACCATGAGGAATTTTCTGGGCCACAGTTCCAGTCAAAGAAATCATCTGCTCTTCATGATCATATTGATTCTTCTGCTGAACTTCAGCAGGACCATGACGGCTTCATGAGCTTGATTTCTGCCCCTTCTGTCAGATCACAGCGTTAATGTTTGTTTTAAAGGAAAAGAGAATAAAGGGATATTTTCATCAGTGGATTCACATGTTCACACGTCAGCAGCAGCTGTTTCTCATTTCTTTGACTTTTCTGAGAGGATTCAGAGACAGCAGCACAAACTGAAGACACTTTGAAGGGCAGATTTTCACCTGGACCACCTGCAGAGTCTCACAGGTTTCATGAGTTTAAGCTGCTGTCATCATGAAGCCTCTCCTGACTGAACCCAGTTCAGCTCAAAGATGGACAGATCAGCACGGATTACCGTAAAGTCTGGAGTATAAACCACATTTTTAGACCTGTTTTAGAAACAAAAGACAAAAACAGATTCATGGACGTCTACACTGATTCTGAATATAAAACAACTCAAAGGAAAACCGTCTTTTTGGACTCCTCTAGTGTTTGAGCTTCACAACAATCCCCTTCAAGCTGAGAGCTCAGCTACCGTAATATAAGAAGCAAAGGCTCAGCACGTCACAGCAGGTGGACTAAAGAGCAACAGTTTCACACAAACTGAAGGTTTTGCTGAACGTCACAGAAATCATCAGGCAGGAAGACGGAGGAATTCATTTTCCCTCTGAGACTCAAAAAAAGAGAGCAGCTGAGAAACCAGAGATTTATA
>JAZDUH010000036.1:0-81309 GCA_036419115.1 Scarus forsteni
GTTGTCTGATTCATGTGACATGGAATCATCTTAGTAATAAAAATGACTTCTGTGGTTAGTTAAACTTCTGGTTGTGTTTCTTTTAAAGTGCTTCCAATTATATTTTAAGTAAAAAAAGACAGTTAAAAAATTACAGTACTATCAGGGTTTCCAAGTGTCCTGGAAAATCTGGAAAATGATTGGCCAATTTTACAGTCATGGAAAATGAGGAATGTCCTGGAAAAGCTTGAATTGTCCTGGAAACTTAATTATCTTCCTTCCACCTTGTTAGTGAACAAAATCAAACAAAGGAAAAGAAGTAAAAGCACTTGGTAACTGATACACAAATAGCCATAAAATATGAGTAAATAAAATAATGCAAGTTAAGGAATAAAACGAAAAAGCTCAAAACAAAAAGAAATAAATGACAAAATAAAATGTTGGCTACTTTAACAGTAAAGCAACATAATATATTTATAAAAGCAAAGTAAATAAAGATTAAAATATAATTATAAACCATAAATCAAGAATAATAAGACACTACATAAAGCCTGACTAAAAAAAATAGCTAGCAGACAATTTTCATGCCTGAGATATAGAAATAATACATTTTAAGTTTGATATGATACTGTGGAGCTAGCTAGAGATATTGGCCATAAACCTTTAATCTCGTTGTTCTGAATACTAGATTAATTTGAAAAAATTGCCCACACTATTATTGTAACTGTAGTTGGTTATGCGACACTGGAAAAGCCCTGGAAAATGACTTTTTTGAAAAGAGTGGGAACCCTGTACTATTTCTTGGTATAATTTTATAGCATACATCTTTATCCATCATAATATTATTGAATGCTACAACACAAGACCCCAAGTTTTTTGTATACTCAACAAACAGTAATGAGAAACTTTTAATCAAGTAAAGTATTCACATAAACATTTAAAAACAATTTTTTTATTTTCTGTATCATGCTTTTGGACTGACAGAAATCCGTAACTCATTATCAATGTGTATTTGCAGCACTTGCAGGAAAGGCCATTATCAAATTGATAACATTTAAATATTTGCAAGATTCAATACTGCCAGAAAAAGTGACTACCTTTACTTGTTGCTGAAGCACAACAAAACACTTTATGAAAGTACAATACACTTTAGGCCAGTGCTATCCAGTTGTCTGTGTAATTAGATTACACATTTAATGGTACAAGTTTATTAAAAATGAACTGCTGTTCTCTGAAACAATATTTTGCCACTATTGTTGTCATTTTGAAGAGGGTTGATGACATCATTCAGTTCTTGCAAATCCCTGTCATCCAATGGGGAAAATCCTCTTTGAGAGTTCAGTGAGGAGCGAAAAAGTACCTCTGCTGTTGGGAGTTCCGGGTTTTGAAGAGGAGGCAAATCATTGTCCAGAGAGAAAAGCTGAATTGGTGTTCTGTTTCCTTCAGATGAAATAGAGTGATTGTTAAATCCAGTTTTGAATTCCACCAAAGTGCGATTGATTCTGGGCAGAAAGACATAGTGCAGACAAAATATGTCTGTTGCATTGTCCAAGTCTAGTATACCCAGAGATTCCAGTTCATAAAAAATAGGGGCATAAACATGGCCGCAGTTTCTGTTCAAATCTCTGTTGAAACGCTCAATCCGCTGGTTGTGTACAGAACTTCCTGTGAAGACAGAGCCTTCACCCCTGGTTGCATGCATGTCCTCCCAGATCTTTGCATTCTCTCCTCCGTGATCAGTCCTGATGTGTAATGGTCGGCCAAACTGTCCAACAGCTGCAGTAAAGCTGTCGCTCACAGTTTCAGAACGATTATTGTTGAACAGTGAAGAAACATCACCATCCTGCTGTAGCCATCTATTGCACCATGAATAACCATTTTCCATCTGATCGACTTGTGATTCCCATCTACATGCCAAATGAAATTTGGATGTGGGACAGAATATACACGGCGATCTACTGTTGTTGTTCTTCTGGCTAGGACACCAACTGGGTCCATTCGTCGCACTGATTCTCTCACCCGTCGTCTCTGAACTGCGATGTTTTTGGAGCGCAGATGCCCCATGAGCATCACTTCCCCAACATCTGGGTGTCCAGTTTTTATTCGTGACACTTCAATATCCAGTTGTTGATCACTGATTAGATCAAATTTTGATGTTGGAATGTTGTAGTCTTGCAGTAATTTATAAAAGGTTGGCCTTGAGATTGCAAGAATAGACACTGCTTCAGTAAATGTGGTTTTCAAGGAAAGAACATGTTCAAGTTCCTCTCTGGAAATATCATGCCTTCCTTGGTAGGTACCCTAGAACACAACAAATAAATATCACATTGAACATATTTTGATAACAAAGTTGTGTAATTCAAGAGAAATTTACACCAGTACAGATGAGTAATAAGCAGTTTATTATCTTTGTGTAATGATAATTATAGCGGTAGTATTCATTGCTAACTTACAGCTAAGTGCTTTTTACTAAAAAATATGGAAAATCCAAAGGTAACGGTAACTCAGAAAAAAGAGCATGAATACCAATAAGAACTTACTGACTGAGAGGTCCCTGGGGTGAAGTCTGGTGCTAGTAAAGATTCGGTGGCAACAGTGCCAGAGCCCTGAAAAGTTTTAGAACATAATTAAAATATGAAACACGTAATAATTATGTTACATGATGTCTGTGTAATGTGCCACCATTATCAAAACTAGGTGAAATTAATGCTGCAAGCAATGAAATATTAATAATATATTTAATAATTAATAATAGATTTATATGTATTTTTTCAGCCTTCATTAAAAAAAATACACAAAGAATATATATCAAAAAGAAGTCTTGTGCCATGTGAGGAATATCAGTATCTATGATGCACAGTTGGTTTGACATCAATAAGTTACATGGAGAATAATAGATTTTTGTGTTTTTTAGGGTTCAAAATTATTTAAAAAATACACAAAGTATATATTAAAAAAAGTCTTGTGGCATATGAGGAATATCAGTATCTATGATGCACAGTTGGTTTGACGTGAATAAGTCACATGGTCAGGGAGAATAATAGATTTATATGCATTGCGTTAACAGCAAATGTGGATGTCCAATATCAAACTGACTGCACGTTAAGAGAGGGCTAGGCTAGGTGACAGTATACCGTGCGGTATGATGTCCCTGTGGAGGTGGACGGTGTGGCTGGTCCAGGTGGAATGAGAGAGTTCCTGGCATCCTGTAGTGACAAAAACAAAAACAAAACATTTTCTGTACTGTTTTTTAACGTTTATATGGTTAGCAATAAAAGATGAAGCAGATATGCTAAGCATGAAGGGCACTTTAGTGAGTGGGCTAACTTAGCTTGTCTACAGTAAGTTTGTCATGCTTGAGCTAATGCAAGGCGAGTTGGAAACACTGACCGAGTGCTGTTGCTCTGCAGCAGGCGATGTAGCTGACGCCATGTCAAATTGTCTTATGGCTGCCAGAACAGCCCTCCCTATACTCTCAGCCATAGCTGTCTCCCTCGACATTTTGTGCCATATATATAAATATATATATTTATTTATTCCGCCAAAACACCACAATTCTTCTGCGTCTTCTTTGTTTCTTTTGGCGGTTGGCAAACATCGAAATGGTGCATTTCCGCCACCTACTGGTAAGGTGTGTGTACCAGAATATCTAAACTACTTGAAAATAATAATAATAAATGAATAAATAAAATAGATCAGATTCTCTCTATCAGCTGTTCTTGTTTGAGATACTGTAATAACATCATGTAGCACTTACTGTCTGACTCGTTTTGTAGAATGTCTATTATGTCAAAACACACATTTTCTCTCCTGAGACCACTAATGAACTGCCTTATTTCTGTTTCACATGTCTGACACTGCATGAGAACATGTTGAACACCACAATGTTAGTTCTGTGAGCTTTTATTTTGGTACTTCCTGTTACCGGGAGTTTCAATTTGCATGTTAGCTAAATATTTAGTTGCATCTGAGAGATTTAGATTTAACATTTATATTTATATTTAACATTTATGTTTATATTTATATTTAACATTTATATTTATATTTAACATTTATATGTATATTTAACATTTATATTAATATTTAACATTTATATTTAAATTTATATTTAACATTTATATTTATATTCAGCATTTATATTTATATATAGCATTTACGTGTGACATTTAATATACATTTGACTATTTAAGATATTTCTAAGATGAAAAATATTGCTCTAAATGTCATAAAAGGTCACTATAAAAAAATTACACCAGTTTTTTGCACATGGTTTGAAGCTAAATGTGACAAAATGTTGCTGTTTTTTTCAGCATGCGCTGCTTTACAAACGGCGCCCCATACTTACATGCCTTGAACTGGTGTATTTTTGTAAAAGCACAAATACTAAGCACTGATGAAACACTACAATTGTTAACAGATGATGGTATTTCTTGTGGCAAATGTGTAAATGGTATAATGATCCGCCTATGTTCTGTAGGCCTAAAGTCGCTTTTTCAGTTAAAGCTTTTGGAAAACTTGAATTCATGCACATAAATAAAATAGATCATCTGTATTGCTTCAGCTGTTCTTGTTAATCTGATGTTCTGTCAGTTTTGTAGCACTTACTTTGTCCACATATTTATCCACACCTTTTTATTGTCAAATTGTCCTCCTCAGCTCTGTCTCTCCTGAGTTCCTCAGCTCTGTCTGTCCTCAGCTCAGTAGCCTCCTCAGCTCTGTCTTTGTCCTCCCTCAGCTCTGGTCATTTTCAGCTCTGTCTCTCCTCCCTCAGCTGTCTTTCCTCAGCTCTGTCTCTTTCTCAGCTCTGTCTCTGTCCTTCAGCTCTGTTGCTTCAGCTCTGTCTTTGTTCGCAGCTCTGTCTCTGTCCTCCTCAAGCTTAGCCTGCCCTCAGCTGACGTGTCTTTTTTCAGCTCTGATCGATGCTGTCTTATGATGTTCCTCAGCTCTGATTTTCAGCTCTGTCTCTGTAAGACTGTTGTTAGACTGTTCCTCAGATTTTCTGGGAATGAAAAAAACTATCATAAGGACATTGGTCATTTACTAAAAGTCAACCATCTGATGTTTAGAATATAAAGGCATACATTTGTCCACACAGACACACACACCTCCATCAGCTATGTTTTTCAGCTCTGTCTCTGTCCTCCTCAGCTCTGTCTCTGTCCTCCTCAGCTATGTCTCCTCCTCAGCTCTGTCTCTTTTCTGTCTCTCCTCAGCTCTGTCCTGTCCTCCTCAGCTCTGTCTCTGTCCTCCCTCAGCTCTGTCTCTCCTCCTCAGCTCTGTCCCTGTCCTCCCAGCTCTGTTTGTCCCTCCCTCAGCTCTGTCTCTGTCCTCCTCAGCTCTGCCTTTGTCCTCCTCAGCTCTGTCTCTGTCCTCCTCAGCTCTGTCTTTGTCCTCCTCAGCTCTGTCTCTGTCCTCCTCAGCTCTGTCTCTCCTCCTCAGCTCTGTCTCTGTCCTCCTCAGCTCTGTCTCTGTCCTCCTCAGCTCTGTCTCTGTCCTCCTCAGCTCTGTCTCTCCTCCTCAGCTCTGTCTCTCCTCCTCAGCTCTCTCATTTTCTGGGAATAAAAAAAACAAGCAAAGGACATTGGTCAGCTTTACTAAAAGTGTAAATCTGATGTTCATAGAATATAAAGGCAATACACTTTGTCCTCACAGACACACACACCTCCATCAGCTGTCTCTCCTCCTCAGCTCTGTCTCTGTCCTCCTCAGCTCTGTCTCTGTCCTCCTCAGCTCTGTCTCTGTCCTCCTCAGCTCTGTCTCTGTCCTCCTCAGCTCTGTCTCTGTCCTCCTCAGCTCTGTCTCTGTCCTCCTCAGCTCTGTCTCTCCTCCTCAGCTCTGTCTCTGTCCTCCTCAGCTCTGTCTCTGTCCTCCTCAGCTCTGTCTCTGTCCTCCTCAGCTCTGTCTCTGTCCTCCTCAGCTCTGTCTCTCCTCCTCAGCTCTGTCTCTGTCCTCCTCAGCTCTGCCTCTCCTCCTCAGCTCTGTCTCTGTCCTCCTCAGCTCTGTCTCTGTCCTCCTCAGCTCTGTCTCTCCTCCTCAGCTCTGTCTCTCCTCCTCAGCTCTGTCTCTGTCCTCCTCAGCTCTGCCTCTCCTCCTCAGCTCTGTCTTTGTCCTCCTCAGCTCTGTCTCTGTCCTCCTCAGCTCTGTCTTTGTGCTCCTCAGCTCTGCCTCTCCTCCTCAGCTCTGTCTCTGTCCTCCTCAGCTCTGTCTCTCTCCTCCTCAGCTCTGTCTCTGTCCTCCTCAGCTCTGTCTCTCCTCCTCAGCTCTGTCTCTGTCCTCCTCAGCTCTGTCTCTGTCCTCCTCAGCTCTGTCTCTGTCCTCAGCTCTGTCTCTGTCCTCCTCAGCTCTGTCTCTCCTCCTCAGCTCTGTCTCTGTCCTCCTCAGCTCTGTCTCTCCTCCTCAGCTCTCTCATTTTCTGGGAATAAAAAAACAAGCAAAGGACATTGGTCAGCTTTACTAAAAGTCTAAATCTGATGTTCATAGAATATAAAGGCAATACACTTTGTCCATACAGACACACACACCTCCATCAGCTGTCTCTCCTCCTCAGCTCTGTCTCTGTCCTCCTCAGCTGTGTCTCTGTCCTCCTCAGCTCTGCCTCTCCTTCTCAGCTCTGTCTCTCCTCCTCAGCTCTGTCTCTGTCCTCCTCAGCTCTGTCTCTCCTCCTCAGCTCTGTCTCTCCTCCTCAGCTCTGTCTCTGTCCTCCTCAGCTCTGTCTCTGTCCTCCTCAGCTCTGTCTCTGTCCTCCTCAGCTCTGCCTCTCCTCCTCAGCTCTCTCATTTTCCAGGAATAAAAAAAAACAAGCAAAGGACATTGGTCAGCTTTTATAAAAGTCTAAATCTGATTATCATAGAATATAAAGGCAATACACTTTGTCCACACAGACACACACACCTCCATCAGCTGTCTCTCCTCCTCAGCTCTGTCTCTGTCCTCCTCAGCTCTGCCTCTCCTCCTCAGCTCTGTCTCTGTCCTCCTCAGCTCTGTCTCTGTCCTCCTCAGCTCTGTCTTTGTCCTCCTCAGCTCTGTCTCTCCTAATCAGCTCTCTCATCTTCTGGGAATCGAAAAAACAAGCAAAGGACATTGGTCAGCTTTTATAAAAGTCTAAATCTGATGTTCATAGAATATAAAGGCAATAAACTTTGTCCACACAGACACACACACCTCCATCAGCTGTCTCTCCTCCTCAGCTCTGTCTCTGTCCTCCTCAGCTCTGTTTCTCCTCCTCAGCTCTGTCCCTGTCCTCCTCAGCTCTGTCTCTCCTCCTCAGCTCTGTCCCTGTCCTCCTCAGCTCTGTCTCTCCTCCTCAGTTCTTCTCTCCTCCTCAGCTCTGTCTCTGTCCTCCTCAGCTCTGTCTCTCTCTCTGTTCTGTGGGCTAAGCAGCTGCTTAGTTTGTCAATGATGACATTGAACGTCTCTATTCTATATCGGTCGCGGCCTTTCAGTGTCACCTCATGCTCTGTTGATTCATCAGGAAGTGATTTGCACCTCTTGAACCTCTGTATTTCATCCTGATATGATGTACTGGGGATGACCGCTTGTTTCAAATATAGCGGGTATGACCAGCGGTGCTGCTGTCTGGTTGGGCCCCAGATGCCTGTGGACCCCTGGGCCTGTGCCCATAAGGCCCATTGGCTAATCCGGCCTTGCTTCTGAGCAGGTCGGTGCAGGGGCGCTCCTCATCGCTGGGCCGCTGGCTGAGGAGGGGGCTGCCACAGGGTGAGGAGGGGGCAGGAGGACCATTTCCTTGGTTCATGTTTACTGTCAGCTGCTCTGGAAACACTAAAAAAGAGACAAATAAAAGCATATAAGTACATTTGTTTGCACATTTCAAAATGATTGTCCAAGGTATTGACATAAAATCTACAGCTGCATTTTAAACTTCTTAAGACCTCTTGATAACTCCTCAACACCGGGGAGACAATCTGATGTATGAGGAGGAACAAAGAGAGAAAATGAGCTGAATAACAAATCCAATGAAGGCTTAAAAAGAATTCAAACCCAGCATCTGACCAAAGAGAGATAAAACTAACTGAAGTTAGAATTTTTGAACAGAACTATAGGTGAAGAGAAAAGTTCTTAGCATTTGGCTAAAAGTGGTCATAAATGTCAAAGTACAGAAACACAAATTTAAAATTTTTATAGATTCTTGAAAGACAAACGAGGTTTCCGAAACGTTCAACTATTAACTTTAGCTGTAATCTACTGTGACCTCCCATAGTATAGACACTTGAAGAGAGGTGCTGAAAGCATTGAAGTCAACTTGACACAAATTGTTTTTATCAAAGTTTAACACAAAAAACAAACTTTGAAAAGTGGAAGCTTTTGCCATTTGTGTTAAAAATAAAAGTAGAAACAACCCCTGATATTTCATAGTTTCTCATGTTGCCTTCCAGACTTGATCCCTCCTTGAGGCCTCAGTCTTTGGCTTCACTGATTTATTTAAGCTTTAAATGACTTTTTAAGACCACACTGACACACAATGTTTGACATATTGTCCAAATAGATAATTAATTAATTAAATCTACAATAAGATACAAACTATTGTAACTGTTGAACTCTCAATGAGGAAGTACTTACATTGTGGTGGTCACCTTTCCTTTACCAGAAGGAAAGGTGACCACCTCATCAATCCTTCTCTCCTGGGCTGTAAACATCTTCAGTTCATGTGGAGTCGTCCATCTCCTCCTTGGCATGGAGACACAAAAATAAATTGAAATGAATTAAATTAGAATTAAATGAAAATGAAACTATAACTAAGAGTAAATATGCATTAAAACTGCATTATCAAATCACTGTTTTACAGTGCAGGGAAACTTTGTCAAAAGTTTTTTCACATCATATTCTCCCCTTAGTCAGCCATCTGTTACAACTGCAGTTTTCAGCATATAGTATTTGCTGATTTTTTTTTTTAGCTTTATTTGGATTAAACAGCCTTTTTTTCTGAAATGGCTTTAAAAAGGTAAGAGTACATAAATGAGTACATTCAGAGGAACTTTTTTATTACCAAGACAACTTAACGCTGGCTAAGCTACAGCACCGTTTGAGTCACACTGCATCATACAAGACAGTTTCTTCTGCTGTCTATATTGTACTGTTTAAGTATCTGAGGAAACTGCATGAGACAAAAGTTTTCTTTTTAATATAAAAGTTATATAAAGTTTTCTTTTAATATAAATTAATTATATTATTATATTAACTATATTTCAATTTAACTGTTAAAGGTTTTCCTATTTGGTTCTATTTGGCTTGATTTACTTTTTATTCCAAATCTCATCCTCCATAGAGGAAGCCAGTGTGTGTCACTCAGGGGTTAAGCCACAATTGTCCTTCAAATGGCCTGTAATCAATAAAATGAAAACTTTGTTATCCCACACAGTGTCATCTTGAGTTTTATTGCTGAGTTTTAAGAATCACTGTCAATTTACCAGCCACTGTGGCTTGTGGGTTGAGTAAATCAACTGTACACTGAAGAGTAAGGAACACGTTTCGCTGCTCAAACATTTTCATCTCTAACGCTGATAAATAATGAAGCACATTTGTTCAAACACATAAAAGAGAAAACAAAAAGACTTTGTCCTTACCTTTGTTTGCAATAACCATCCACGCCTCCTAAAATCAACTGCATAAAAGAGTTAGTAGGTCTGAATCTACTGAAACACTGCACTAAAGTTACAAAATGTTTGAACTTACCTCTTAAACCTGAAAAAAAAACAATCATAAATACAAACAAATAACAACACAGAGAGGTGTAAAAACATCTGGTGCAGAATGCAGTGAGCTGGGGCTTTATCAGTCCTCCTGCTCATAAAGTTTGGACCAAATATGTCAGACGGCTCCTCTTTTTCAATCTGAGTCGCTGTCGTCAGAGTCCCTGCCGTCATAAGGAGCTGGCCAGGATCCTCTGACAGGAAAGGAGCTGAGTCCTGAGGAGGTGGACGGCTGCTGGTGGTCCACGTCTCCATTGTCCCTCCTCTGCCTCTTTGCACTCTGCTGTGCTGCAGGGCTCTCCTCCCTGCTCCTCTTTGTCGAAGAACCCAGGCCTGAGGTGGATGGAGTAGGCTCTTCTCCGACAGATCCTGCAGAGACAGGGGGGTCAGCAGGTCCATGAGTGGGGACAAGAGGGCCTGCAGAAGCTTGGACAAGAGGGGAGACCACCGCTGATGGATCCACCTGGCGCCAGCCCTGCCAAAAGTGGTCTGGTGGGAACTCCTGGTCCAGAGGGGAGCCGGGTCTGACGTCCTCACCTTCATCATCTTCCTCCTCAGACTCAGACATGGACCCATATCCAGAGCCTAAACTGAGATCAGTGTGGTCACTCCACACACTGCTGTCGTCATCATCCTCCTGGTCAGAAAGGTCCATGATGTGTTCGATGTCATCATCAAAATCCTCCAGGTCAAAAACAGGAAAGGAGCAGAGTCCTGAGGAGGTGGACGGCTGCTGGTCATCCACGTCTCCATTGGCCCTCCTCTGCCTCTTTGCTCTCTGCTGTGCTGCACGGCTCTCCTCCCTGCTCCTCTTTGTCGAAGAACCCAGGCCTGAGGTGGACGGAGTAGGCTCTTCTCCGACAGGTCCAGCAGAGACAGGGGGGTCAGCAGGGACAGCAGGTCCAGCTGGACCATGAGTGGGGAAAAGAGGGCCTGCAGAAGAGAGTCCAGCTTGGACAAGAGGGAGACAGGTCTGACGTCCTCACCTTCATCATCTTCCTCCTCAGACTCAGACATGGACCCATATCCAGAGCCTAAACTGAGATCAGTGTGGTCACTCCACACACTGTAGTCGTCATCGTCCTCCTGGTCAGACAGGTCCATGATGTGTTCGATGTCATCATCAAAATCCTCCTGGTCAAAAACAGGAGGAATGTCTCCACCTGCACCAGCAAAAGCACCTTCATACTCACCTCCATACTCACCTACCACCTGGTCAGGTACAAAGACGGGGAGGTTCTGGTTCCCTTCATGCTGGACAGCCAAGTTGACCTCAGGGACGCCAGCTCCTGCAGGGAAAAACAAAATGTTTGAGTACACAATACCAACAACTAATGTTTCTCTTGTGACACTGAATATGTGGAACTAAAACAACAAAGTAAAAAAGAAAAAGACTGACAAACTTTTACTGTAACACAAAAATGCCTGTTTACTTTTTGATCAGGTGTTGTGTTTGTTATTCAAATGAAAGAATTTCTGCATTTACTAAACCCTTAATTCAAGTTTTATAATCTGTATTTATTAGATGAGGGCTCTTTTGACATCACATTCGACATTTGTCTCTTCTTTGGCACAGTTTGTAAATGTCATTCACTCTTTCATGCAAAACTCTCAAGACAATGTCAGGTCCTAAAGCACATTTTTCTCAGTGATGAGCTTGTTATGCAGAAGTTGAACATAAATACAGCACAGGAGTCACAGTTTACTTCCATCGGGTCAAATACTGAGACACTTTGCTGAAAAATGAAGTATGTACACTGTGACAGAGCTGGAAATATGTTATTAAAACAATAATCAAAGACTCCTGCGATCTGTCATCTGAACATGCCAAGACCAACATTTACTGTCTCATTGGTTTGATTCTGAGTACAGATTAAGGATTTTAATGTGATTGTTTGATGGAATATGTGGAACTAAATAAACAATGAGGTAAGAAATCATATTTTGACCAAGATCTATGACTTTGTCACAGACATCAAGAGTACTGATTGATAATGTAAATGAAAGGAGCTTTAAAGTTTGATCCTCTTTTGTGACATGTTACTGAAAATATATAATATTCTTAAGGTATCAGCTTAGTTTGATCTACCTTCAAAAATATGGCAAAATTACATCAAGTTTGACAGTAAAGAGTAAAAATATAGGCTTATATCATATTTGTGATGATCACAAAAGCACTGATGTTGTTAGGCCTCATTTTCTTTTCACATGTGTTCAGCAGCTATGATCTGTGGCTGCTCTTATTCTTTTGTAAATATCTGCTCATGGGTTCATTGATTAATATTCAAACTTATGCCAAAAGCCTTTTATGATCAGCTAAAATCAGTACAAACTGATACAAACAAAAGCTTGAGTCATAGAGGAACCATCACCTGCTTAAATCCATAGTTCTATCGTCTCCATGGTGACAGAAACAAACATCTGAGCATTTTTTGTAATTCTTCCCGACGCCATCTTTGTCCCATAATAACAGTGCAAATTCAGGATCATTTGATGTCCTCAAGTCAAAATAGATGTGTTTTTAAAACAATACTTTACAGATAATTCCCTCCAGCTTTTCCCGCCACTTTTAAAGACTATGGCTTCAAAAATTTCATTTTCACTGAGAAAAGTTCAGTGAAAAACAGTTTGACACAATCCTGCTTTAGTTTTTAACTTCACACATTAAATGGTGGAAACGGCCTTTAAAAGTTAAAGTTTGACTGTTTCTAAGCTGATGAGCCTTTGAAAGTTTAACAAGTCAATGATAATAACACTTCTCTTGTATAAATGTCTGAGTGAACTTCTTTATTAGACAACAGTAAAACCTGTATTACCTCCGTTGGTCACCAGGCGAACGTCAGCCATCGCCACTGGTCGCCTCTGTCCTCGGGGTCTCTGGGGATGGTCATTTCCGGTCTCGTCCGCTTCCACTCGATGAAACAGTCGATCCAAAACGTCTGTAGAGGGTTTTCTCCAACTTCTCCTGAGCGCTTTCCAAAAGTTAGCAAGCTAGCAGCGAAGTGTTGCAGGTCAGCATCAAGCTCAAGTGCAACAGGGAAGAATTCGGGGTTCCACGGCCTTATATACCTCGAGATCGTTTCCATGACGACTCGTGAAGCGCGTGCGTGGGTACGGTGCGAGAGCAGGTCATGAGTGAAGTCAGATTTAAAGTCTGTAGTTTTTATTTCTACAAACATTTAACAGTCTCTACTGTGAAATGAAATGTCTCTAATTACAAACATATTAGCCAATATTTCAAACTTCATGTCATTTTACTTTATCATAAAAAGGTAGATCAAACTAAATTATAACTTAAAAAATATTAGGCCTATATATTTTCAGAAACATGTCACATAAAAGAGGATCAAACTTTGAAGTTCTTTAAATTGACATTATCAACCAGTAGCTACTCTTGATGTCTGAGATAAAGTCATATGGTCAAAATATGATTTCTCACCTTTTGTTTATTCAGTTCCACACATTCCAATACAATCATATTAAAACTCTCGAATCTTAACTTTTTATCAAAATAAAGGTAAAAAAAAAAAAAAACCTGGCAAATATTATCAGCTAAAAACTGCAGTTGTAAAGGCAGATGTGGTAATATTTCGGTGGTGATCCAAATTCTCGCAAAAGTCTAAGACCTCATTGAAAGATGCTTTTTTCATTTGGATATTATATATTTTTGAGTCAGCACTGTCAACAAATGCATTACACTTCAAGTTACAAACTATTTTGCCTTGGTACATTACTGTTTAAAATGTCTAGTAGCCATCCTACTACTGTAAATCAGGTTCTCTCATCTGAAAGCCTTTGGGATTACTCTCTGTGGTCTTGGATCATTGCTGATAATAAGGTCTGTTGTAAACAAACATTATGAAATATGTTTATTTAAAATTTAATATCTTTAACAAATCAAAATAAGCTTTTCTGTAATCACTGACGGTAAAATGTTTTTGTCAAACTAATATAAAATACAATATGGTGGTTCCACTTATTAGCAGTGACAATAATCTAAGCATATAAGATCACATTTTAACCTCTAACCTGAGAATTTCCTGAGAATAGAGTGACTCGTGAAGTTGGCCCTCATGGATGTGTAAATGGTAAATGAATTATTGTTATTTAAAAACATTCAGAAATATTTTCAAAAGGGTCCCTGGACACTTTTCTTAGTCCTTGTTAGCTGTTCATTTGAAACTGGCCTTTTAAACACACAACTACACCAGGAAGGAACCAGAAAGTGCTGAATGATAACTCCCTCCTGCGTTTCTCGAATCATTCTTGCACCACTCTATGGCACATGAAATCGATAAAACCAACTCCTTTTTCTAATTCTTTTTGTGCTTTTTTTATGCAAAATTATTCATTATCTTTAAATCTAGTCCAGACATCTTTGAGGACAAGGGCTTCATAATTATTGGACATTTTAAATGAAGGTTAAAAAGAGAACTTATAACCCTAATTTTTGTCGTCAAATTTTGGGAGCAATAATTTTGTGGCAAGCCTTGTTTAATTTAGCAAAAAAATGTTAAGGGTTTTCTCAGTGTTCTTATTTTAACACAGAGGACATCTTGAATTCAGAAAAAGGATAGTCAGTATCAGGCCTACTTATGCATTGCTGGTTTTGTTTTTTTTTTCCAACATATTTTAGTTAAGACAGTGGATTAAATGAAAGAGCAGGAGAGATAGTGACAGAGATCCCAAAGTGGGCCCAGTGATTGATTCAATCCAGATGTGATCCTGTAATTTCATAAAGCAAATCTTAGCATCACAAAATTGGACAGATTTCCACATTTTCACTAAAATTTCAAAAAGTTCTCAAGAGATTTTGATGGTTTTCTCAGTGCACGTTGGTCATGGCAAAAACAAGAACTGATCACATTTTGGTGGTGATCAAACCCTGATGTTCAAAAACCTTCTTTCAAGGACTTGTTAATCAGTGTCAAGACAGGCATTTTTCCACATTTTTTGACCATTACTTGCTCAACAATGTTGTAAATGCCTTGTCGGAGGTTTGTGCACACAGAGCATTTCTACTTTAGTGATGATTTTTTATGATTTGAACTTCAGGGATCATGGTCATTTGAACTCATGCTCATCCTTTGCTCATAGTTTTTCTAAAGAACAAGTTCTTGATCTCAAGCCCTTACTGTACAATTGTATGCCTGACAGACACCATAATTGTAGTTCTTCCACTGTGTGTTTAAATGTTCTATAATACACTTTGAATAGCAGCAGTCAGTTTTATGGTGGTCAAACTGAAACACAACTTGGATATAGTTTACACAGACAGTTCAACTCCAGATCTAATCTCAGTGAATTCTTCAAACCTTCTGCTCACAAGATTTTTAATCCACTCCTTAGTGAGAAGGAGTGGGCTGAATAAAAATCTACAAGGTGATTTACAAATAAAAACTTACTTGAAAGCAAAGAGTGAACATGAGGCCTTTTTTTATTGATCTTTGACCTCATAAATCTCAGTTCATCATTTTATATTTGACATTAAGAAGAGTTCACATAATTTGTCAAAACAGCAAGCATCACACCCCAGGCTCTGGCTACCACCAAAAAGTTAAAGGTTGTCCATGATAGGAAAGGAAAAACAATCAGATTTTTGAAATAACTAAGCTTTTACCAAGGTCGAAAAAAGAACATCTGCACAGCAACACCAAGGAACATCTTTTATTTAGTATTATTTATTTAAGCTTGCTCAAAATATGCAGAGAAAATTTTGAACAAAAACTTTAAGAGTCAATAATCAACTTCTTTGTCACAACAGAGATAACTGGAGCAGAAATGCATTAATGAATATGGTTTGCTAAGCTTGTTAAGCTAACTTCTGGTCCTTTATCGACCCATCTTCATCCTGGTCTATGACCTTGTTGGCCTTTTATTAATCCTTCCAACATGTGCATGTTTTTGCAATCTACAATCACATGCCATATGACCCCAATAAAACAATCATTTCTTATAATCAATAACTCTCCACTTTGCTGCTTTACCAACATAACTTTAAACAACACAACGTTCAGAAAGGCAAGACTATATTTTTGCATTGAACATGTGAGTCATACATAGTTTCATAACTGGATTTGCTAACATAAACTTCATGCACCTTCAGAACAGCACACAGCTGATCTTCCATCTTCATCTCTTCATACAGCAACTTCATAACTGTCTAATAACAAAAGAGAAACAAAAGAAAAATCTAATATTGCATTTGTCAGGTTATTGACCTAACAGGCTTAGTAGAAAAAAAACCTGCAGTCTTCTGAAGCAGCATCAAAACTTTATATGTCTTCTTTCCAGAAGCCTCTGCGGTGGTTAATAGCCTGAATGAGCCTGAGGTACATGGTCTCCTCCGCTGGATACCTCTGGTAGAGCGGCAGTAGCAGCAGTTTGTGGCAGGTGAGGGACTCTGGCAGGTGGGTCTCATTGGAATCAGGAAGAAGAGCAACTTTCATCTTGACCCCCTCCATACCATGAAAGGGGACGCGGTCGCTGCCGGTGAGAAATACTGGAGGTATAAACAAAAAGACAAAATTAGGCAGGACCGTTCTACTTTGAAGTTCCAGTGACAAAACCAACATGCCCATCTTTTCTCAATGAAAGATTTGTTCTGGTTGCCATTTTTTTTTTTTTATTCAAACACAGACCAAATCTGTTTTCTTTGTATTGTCTTCGTTTCTCCTACTGTGTCGCAGATACTCCGTCTTGTCTTTCTGATTGGCCGAGAAGCGCTATATATGATGCTTCCAGAAAAAATAATTGGCAGTGAATGTGGCCTTGGTAAATGCCAGGCAGGCTGTGCTGAATGGAGTTAAATAGAACTGCAAGCAGCTGTAATTCTTTAGGGACATCAGAATAATCAGTCTGAGTCAGGATCAGAAGGCAGTGTGGCAGACTTGGACAGAAGTTCTCCATTTGATAATGTCCTCTATAAACCAGAAGTACTTCATTAATAGCCGGGTAAACCAAACTTTGGACTAATTGCTTTTAAAAGTGGATATGCAAAAACAAACACTGAGAAATTGGTCACGGCAGAAACTGGGGGCAGAGGAAGGAAAGGATCCATAGTTCAGATTTACACGCAGGCTCTGCCTCAAGGACATTAGCTTCTTTGCAATGGGTAAGAAAACTAACCACTGGGCCACCGTACAGACATGTTTGATACTTACAGAGGAATTTCTTCTTCTCCTCCTCTGTCAGTTTCTCAAACACCTCCCAGAAGATGATGATGTTTGGATGCTCAGCATGATAGTCTCCTTCATACTCTGTGTTCTGTTTTGAAAAAAATACAAATAAATATGAGAAGAAATGTAAAAATGGTTTTGAAGACTGTAAGGAAAATGTATATATCTATATGCCTGTGTGAAAAGCCTTCTGGCTGCAACTAGAAGCTGGGAATGAGAAATCAAGACGGAATATCTCGTCTCTGATTAGAGACGATTATGCTGTTCATATCAGCAGAAGAACTCAAAATTTCTGAGTGAGAAAAATGACCACTGTTTGTTTTTAACTCTGACCTGCAACATTATGTTTGTTTCTGGACAAACATCCACTTGTGTAGCACTGAACATAAGTTTGAAGAGATGCTATGGATTTTTGATGTGAGAGGAAGTTGCCTTGTTGTAAACTGCTCAACTCCTCGTGCAAGTAAAAGACTGAAGAAAAGCTCTTTCTCCTGTCGTCCTTTCCATCTGGGCTGTCAGTCAGGTAGTGTGGGAAATGTTCCAAACAAAGACTTTACAGAGTTAAACCCGGAGACTGCAAAGGGAACACAGTGGTATGCAACGACTAAGTAAATCTCAGTATGCAACAAATGGAAGGAAAGCAATGCTGTTCTTCTAAATTAAATCACTTTAGGACAAGCGCTGGGTGCTTTCATATCCACAGCTTGATGCTTATTAAAATTCAGATAATAAAATAGCACATTGTTTATTTATTATCTTAAAGGATAAGTTCGGTTTCTGCAGCTTTCACATTGTTTATAGAATGAAGTAGAACAATATACTCACCCAGAAGGCTTTCTTGATCCAAACAATACTTTGGAAGATATTTAGATCCAAAATCGAGCGGCGGACATCCGTATAATGGTAGCACATAGGGCATGCATAGCGCCGCTCCTAAAACTGTATTAATCGTCCAAAATCTCATTAGTTTCACCAATATTTCATTATGGTCCACTCGCGCTACTCCTCCACGACAGTCCGTGTCGCTCCAGACATGTTTTGTGGCTGTCCTGATCTCTGAACTGAAGAAGAAGAATGTTTGCCTCCACGCATGCGCAGTACGGCCCATTGTTTCATGGGCGACCGCCGGCTACACAACGACTTTCTTCTTCCAGTTTTGTGCAAAATGGACGAATATCTATTGGATGAAGATGTTGTGGAGGAGAACTTTGAATATGATGGGTGTCCTTACAGTTTCGAGCCAGAGTTTACAGATGAGGAGCTCATCGAAAGGAGGACGTGGAGGCAAAGAGAAGAACAGCTCAGTGTCACGGACTGTCGTGGAGGAGAAGCGCGAGTGGACCATGATGAAATATTGGTGAAACTAATGAGATTTTGGACGATTAATGCAGTTTTAGGAGCGGTGCTATGCATGCCCTATGTGCTACCATTATACGGATGTCCGCCGCTCGATTTTGGATCTAAATATCTCCCGAAGCAATGTGCATCAGGAAAGCCTTCTGGGTGAGTATATTGTTCTACTTCATTCTATAAACAATGTGAAAGCTGTAGGAACCGAACTTTTCCTTTAAGGCAGGCCAAAGCACTCACAAAGAAATGAACTCACATGATTGTCCTTTACAGGAGTACAAATGCCCTGTAGTCAAACTTTGCAGCTGGGACACTTAATTATCTTGAATTCTACTCCAGACATCAGTGAGAACAAGCATGACCATAATAATTCTTGGAAATTTGAAATGAAGATTGAAAAGAGAACTTGACAGAGCAACATGGCCAAGGCTGCAGCACAATTTTAACAGCTTTGCTCCCTCACCAGATCATAACAATGCAAAACAATATGAAAGGCATGAACTGAGTAGAGTTAGTGTTGTGGACTGTGTCTGTTTCATTAGTGTTGTTTATTTTCTGGTCTAAAAGGAGATAATGTGAGTTACCGTCAATGTCAACATCTACAATTGTAACTGCCTGAAAGACTTCAGAGTGCTGGTTCTTCTCTTCTAGGCGTACCTGCTTGAACACCTCCCAGTCGTAGTTTTCTTGGCCAACCATCACAGCCTGCAGTTCCTCCGGCTGGAAGAAGTTCATCACATCGTACTCGCACACCTTGAGGAACCCTTTTGAATTCCTCAAACACTCCCTCCACTGATTTGTTGAAGGCATGGTCAACATAGGCATTCACAAACTTTGTCCTAAATGAAAAAAAAAGTTCAAGCAGGAATTAAAGTGCTGCGATTTCCTTTAGAACTGCTGCATTTATTATTTCAGTAAATTCTCTTTCAATGCAAATAATCAGCACAGAACCTCCCTAAATCATGAACATAATAAAAGTATAGATTCCTTCTCTGCATAAACATACTTGTTTGATGCTGTGACGGGTTTTCCAGGTTCTGTCGGATCAAGCTCCACTTGCGCCCCATCCCAAATCACCTGTGATGAGTAATAGCTGTATTCAGATTTCAGTGCTGTATGAAAAAATATCAGCGGGACTAATGCCTATTGTCCACTTCCAGTAAAGTAACCAGCACAGAAGGCTAGAGGGAAAAAAAAGTCTGTCAACTAGCACTGACCACTATGTGAGGCTGCACTGCTGTCTCCTGTCTTCCTCACCTTTAACTCATAGTGAAATTAAGTATTATTAAATATTCAGCACTTCAGATATAGAAAGTGTTTGGATAGGACAGAAGCTACCAAAAACATATCTGCGAAAGGGTATATCTTTCAATCACATTCATCACAGGCCAATCAGATGTTGAGGTAGACAGGTGCTACTGTATAGAGTACAAACCCAGGATCTGTTTTTAAAACAGATGACAACACGTTTCATGAGTGAAGCAAAATATAAATTTCCAGTTGAGAAATGTTCTCAGTGCTGCTTCTTGTTCGTGAATAAAATAAAGTATTTTATATTTGGCCACCATTTGCTAACCGCTGGTCTTGCATTCATTGTGTCAAACCTACTGTGAAGGTGGACTCCAGACTGTCCACTTTATCAGGGCTGTAGTCCTCCAGTATGCATCGCAAAGACCTGCATAAACAAAACAACACTCTCAAACACGTCTTCAAGGCAATGGCACAAA
This sequence comes from Scarus forsteni, assembly GCA_036419115.1. Lineage (NCBI taxonomy): Eukaryota > Metazoa > Chordata > Actinopteri > Labriformes > Labridae > Scarus > Scarus forsteni. The sequence goes on from JAZDUH010000036.1 coordinate 19,942, forward strand.
TTAACAGGAATGATTGATGATTGTGAAAATTACAGCAGAAAATAATCGGTTATAATACAAAACTGCTCTGTGTTAGATTTGTGACTCTTACTCTCCAATCACAGGGTCAAACTCCTTCATGTCATCCAGCGATGGTTTGAAGCCAAGCAGCTTCTTGTAGACCACCAGAGGGAAAGGCAGGTGGATTATCATGCGGTTGTAAAGAGCCATGCCGCACAGGACACCAAAGAGGAAATATTTCCTCTTTCCCACTTTTGGCTGTTTCATTAAAGAAAAATGTGGTTAGGATTTTGTATAAATTACCCCATTTTCAAAGGATGAAAAATATAGAGTATGGTCAAGACCAGGATGGTTTTTACACCTACAGCTTGGTTGCTTTGTTCTTATTCAGCTGAAAAATCACCATGAATTTCCATATTTCCCTTGTGACATTTTATGTTACCACAACAGTATTTTGAAAAGGGCAGAGTCGCACCACTATTCTGAGAAAGAGCCAGAGCTGGACTTTTGTCATTATGTCACAACCAGTTTTGGTTTGCTTAACTACATAGTACTATGCATAACGGGTAGAAAGGCAGTAGGCTACCCACAGAAAGATAATTTAATAACAACTAGAAAAGCACTTGGAGATCGCAGACACCACCAAGATACAACTCTGGATCACATCGCGCTCTGTTATGACGGCTGAGTCTCTGCTCAAGTCTGTCCATGTGAAAAAGTTCTCTGCTGGCATTGCAAGGGAAGCTGGGTAGTATGGTGACATAGACTTGAACAACATTGATGGGAGTTTGCAAATAAAACTACAATTCCATTGATGCAGCAGCCGAGGAGAAATGAATGGCATTTGACATTAAAACTCTAATGGTTGTTTTTTTTTTTTACACCACTCTGAATCAGATCCAAATGGAATTGATCGTGACAATAGAGTTATATTGTATTATCTTGAAAGTTTTGAAGCTAATCCATCCAGTGATGTCAGAGATATGATTTTTTTTAAATGCAGCCCAATGTTAACTTATGGAATTTTTCACAACTGGGATTAACAGCCAAAAAAACAGAGACCCTGGTGAAAACATGACCTCCTTGGCAAAGGCAATAATAGCAGAGATTGAATAACCTACATGTACACATGAGCATATCTATCAATGTCTTCATTGAGGACACCAGATAGCATGGTTACTTATTGAAAGTAACACCGATATCAGTGTCAGCGATGCCATAAAGTGGAGAGCAGCTTTAAAGGATGAATTCTCTTGTGTGAATGAGCGGAACTAAATTCAAACCCTAACCCTAACCCTCACTCTACCCCTACAACCCACCCTGCACCTCGACCCTAACCCTAAATCTGCTGTGGAGACAGTGTCAACCTGTGTCCTCATTTCCATGGTATGCCATTTTCAGGAAAACTCTGCACAGTGGCTGGGTTCATATATTGGGTTCAAATGTATTCAAATCACACGTGTCAAGCACGGATAATGCACCTTTATGGAACAACTCTCCTAAACAAGATGTAAAACTGACTGGCCTTTTTGACATATTCTGAGAAGGCACTCCAGGCGCTAAGATTATATTAGATAAAACTTCATTAATCCCTTTGGGAAACACCCTCAGGGAAATTCCAATAGCAGTTAAAAAGTAGATAGTAACATATATAGAAATGATAGATATGAACACAAATATATAAAAAAGAAAAAGTAGTGATAAAATGTAAAGGATGTGAACTCTTGTAACTTTGCCTCCAAGTTATTTTGTATTCATACCTGGAGGGACATTTGCAGTGCAGCAAGTTAGACGGGGAAATCCAACTTATCCCTTTTCTTTTCAGATTCACAATTATTCACTGACTTTTATGTGTAATTAAAAAATGCTTTAGATGCACTTAGCAGCAACAGGGCCAATTTCTGAAAGGTTGAACATGTTTTCATCTTTTGTTAACTAGTCTTACCTTAGAGGGGAACCAGATCAGAGTCTTGGAGTCATTGTATATGAACATGTCCGACTCTGGTTGAACCAGCTCATCGAACACATACAGGAAGAGGTCGCTCTTGTTGACATTCATCACCTTCCGGTCATCCTTAAACTGCACCTAGAAAAAATGAAATGTTGTACTGCTCAGCTCATTGCACTAAAGTGTGCTGGTTAGTAAGAGTGGAGACTGAGACGGAGGTTTGATGAGATCTGTATGTGTATTTTTTAAATCCTGGTAGTCCATAATGTTTGACCTTATTGATACTGCCATTGGGTCTTATAGGTCCTGTGAATTAACAAAACAACTGATGCACAGACATTCATCTGATTTTGAGAATTGTTGCATCCCTAAATTTTACACAGTCACATTTAAATTACATTACATGTATAATCACACTTATAAAAGGAGCACAGGCAGTTTGAGCTATTCCATTGCTTTGATTTAATTAGAAAATGACAAACTATTTGGAATATTACAAGATAGATATTTTTTATTAAGACTGAATAACAATTATGTCTGAGTAAAACTGCTGTTTTTAGATACTTATTTTGCTTGTGCTTTTGCCCTCTGGTGTTACTGTAATATTTGAAATTTTTGCCTGTGTATAATACTATTACAATACTCTAGCCTTTTATTATGACATTAAAGAGCTAATGTCCGGCAAAACCAAATGTCTTTGTTGTTTACAGAGGCATGGAGAGCAGAGGAACATAACACCTTTCATCAAACTCAAAAAGAGAAATGTGATAAGCCTTAAAATAAAATGGCCCTAAAAATGTTCCATTCTTATTATTTTCAAATTGATACTCAAAAAATTGACAAACATACTTTTTGCTTACCGCTTGCTTTTAATCAAACTCACGCTAATTACACTTACTGTTAATATCTTGTGTTTTTATCATTAGTAAGTATAACAGAGAAATAGTGGATAGACATGTGTTAGGGGGAGAAAGAGAGAATGGGGAGGACACTCCTAAAGTCAAAATCGAACCTTTACCAGCCAAAGCCTACGTGGGATAACAGTGGTTGCTTACCACTTTGCCAAACCATCACCCCAGGACAGAAGTTTAATGCAAGTTCATCAAGGAAGTTTATAATTCAAACATGGTCAGACCTCTCTGATGACATCTATCCTGCGGCAGTGGCCAATGTCCTACTCCATCATTCTGTTCTAATGCTGTTACAAAACAGCAATGAGGCTGGAAGTGGGTCTATAAAAAGGAAAAGCTCTTTTTGGTGGCTTACCAAAAGCTCCCTCTGGAAGGCCGAGTGGTTGGCTGCATCAAGCTGTCTGAAGGTGTCCTCTACCAGGTGATGGCGTCTCAGGGTGAGCTGAAGAACAGGGCCTGCTTCAAGTTCCCTTTGAAGTTTACGCAACTTTTCATCATCATTTGGAGCCAGCAAAGACAGTTCATGAACTACTTGAAATCCTTTCTGTGATAAAAAGAAGAACCTTTTAATCAAAAAGTGATGTACATAATTATCCACTAAAATGTTAAACATTAATAATCAAGATTATATTTGCAGTAAAACTGTAACCAAAATCCTTATTTCGCACATTAAGTACCTTCAAGAAAGCAGCACAGATGTTAAAGATCGTCATCTTCTGAACCAGAGTGAACACGAATGGGTAGCAGGAAAAATGGCTGGAGTGTTTTCATTATCCTTAAAGACATAATCAAAAGATGTATTAATATCACACTGCAATTCACCACAAAAAATACATATAAGATCAATTCTCTGAAACTATGCAACAATAGTTGGAGGTTTATTCAACTATTTACCTCAGATCTAGCAAACTGGACCCAAAGAGCGACGTCAGTATATGGACTAACGGTACCTTCAAGTTCCTCAATGTAAAAGGTGCTCAATGGGACTCTGTAAGAGTTTCCTGCTTTGTTTGCCTGAGAAAAAAACAGTTAAATAGTTATCTGAAAGGCATACAATTTTTTATGCCCTAGCCACGTGTTTTGATTTTCTATTGTCACCAAATTATAAACAAAAACCCTGACTCATAGCTACAAAAAGCTCACTCTGTACAGCAGCTTGAGGGCCTCCAGCAGAAATCTGACTCCTGGGTTGTAAGTTGCGAAGAGTCCGGATTTTAATATGAAGGCCACAGCATCTCTGAACACCAGGATGTGTCTGGTAAGCAAGACTGGTGTCAGGGAAGACCACCAGCTCTCTGCAAAACAACAAAACCCATTCACAACCATGGAACATAGTGTAGTTCCTGCCCAGGACTGGAATGAGGGTTGTGGTCCAACCAGGCAAAAATGGCAAGTGTGCATTTAATGCCCAGGTTTTATCAAAGTTTCATATGGTTATTGCTTTGAATTTCCATTTTGAGCAGCACAGCTCTTTAGGTTTTACAACTATCAACTATTTTAAAGGCCAAACTATTCTTTCCTTTACGGTAACCACACATAATGCAAATCTGCCAAACAAATCCTTTAATCAGCAAAGGGTTCAAGGAAATACATGAAGGAGTGAGCAGAGAGAGAAACACTGCAGGAGAATCAGGGAGATGCGGATGCAGAGCACCTCTTAAACAGTAAAGAAGACGAAATACAGAGTTCTAATGGAGAGATACAAGAAGAGAAGCAGAGAACAGCCGACACTTTTATAATCAGGGAGAAGCAAAAAAGTGGACAATGTCATGATCCTTCTTTTCCTTAAGTTATGTTACCCATTTTGTTTCATGTTTTGTCTCATGCTTCCTGTTTTATTTTGGAAATTCACCCATCTCTCCTTGTCTTCGTTGGTTTTGCTTCCAGTCTGGCGCTGTCACACCTGACCCCTGATTGTTGTTCCCCAGCTGTGCCTCATCACCCCCAGTCATGTATTTAACCCCGCCTTTTCCCTGTCTTGTTGTCAGTTTGTAGTACATTCAAGTCTTGTTCTAGCACTCATAGTTCTTTTCTTGCCATGAATAACTTTGCCATAGTTTGACCTTGACTTATGAGTGACACTTTTTGGACACTGTTGCCTGATCTTTTGGACTGCTTTTCCGTGTACCAAACCATTGCCTGGTAAACCAATTAACCTTTTAAATCTTCCTCAACTCCTGTTTCATGTGTCTCACTCTAGCATCCTACTCTCTTGTTCTGTTCGGTCTCATGATAGAACGAGGATTTGATCTACTAAAGGTGTGCATATATAAAACCACATGCAATCTTGATAGTCAAGAGAGCTGATCTACTAACCAGGTGCACCAAGGATTGCATTTGTCAAATGAGCAAAATGGCACACGCAATTATGAATGCTCAAAATACTGCAAAGAGGAGATGCAAACAAAATCATATAGCACCCACAATGTGATTCATCAGACTCTAAACTGACTGCGGTCTGTGTTATTGCATCTACATTTAGCATGTTTGAGGTGCAACCTGGCACAGCGTCACACACACAGATTGCTTTGGTCATTGTGGTAAGGATGCGGCATAGGTGCTATGACAGACAACAGAGAAAATCTTCTGTGTATATGTTAACATACTTGGACTGTCAGAAATGAAAATAGTAGATACATATCGTCATTGCCATTTTGGAGTGCAGCGGGAATTGTCGGGCATCTCTGTGTTACTAAGGGCCTACCTTGGTTTGCATTGCTTTGGTCGAGGGACCTGAATCTGATGCTCTAAAGGAGAGAGAGTAATCTCTTCTGCCAGTCCCCAGACTGTTTTATTTACAGAGTTTTTATTATGGAAAAGTTTTCCCTTTGTTTCTTCTGGCAATGCCGAGATGTCTACTAGAGTTCACCAGTGTGTTTATTTACCACCTCCACCCAGACCTTCACCTTCATGGCTTCAAACTTAATTTTATGTCAATGGCCAATCGGCCAACTCTGCATGGTGACAGCCGGAAGCACATACAAAATCCTCATTTAAATAGGGCGGTCCACACCACTTTTGCATGTTATCAATTGAACACACAATCGAAGTAGATCCCCTGCAACACGCCCACCAATGACACATGCAATTTTTGGGGTTAGTTATTTGGTATCATAGCAAATCAGGCCCAGTGTGTGCAAGACCGAGAAAATAGAGTTTTTAACTGAGAATAGAGCTTGCCTTGCAGCTGGACCTCTACATTTTGTTTAGTAGAGAAACTTTTTATTACAGTTAAAGATGCAAGTCTTTTCCTTTTGTTGAGCTAAGTTATAGACCAACCCACTAAAGTGAGCTCATGCATTCATTCTCTCATACCTGTGCGAAAAAATAACTGTACTACTTACTTAGTGTGTCCCGATTCTTCTCACTCAGGTCTGTGATGAAGACAGATAATGGCACAACAGCACTAATGACATGAGAGCCCTCCTGAAGTAGAGGGCATGTCAGCAGAAGCATAATGATCTCCATGGACTTCATGTCTCTTGAAACCAAAAGCAATTCGAGCAGGAGCTTCAGGGAAACCTGAAGAGAAGAGAGGTTAAGGAAAAAAGATGACCATATTTGTGTAATTTTACAAAGAGATAAGCAAGACTGCTGCCCTGTCTTTAGAAAAAAAACTTAGTCTTCCAAGTCATAATTACTTACACCTCATGCATTTAAGCCATTGAGTCTTGTCTAAAAAAAGTAACAAAATATTGTCCATAAGAGTAAATCAACATGACCTTAAGTCTAAGTACATTTTGCAAGGCATATTCATAAAAAGATACAATAAATTAATTTTGTACCATACAAATGCTAGAAGGTGAATCTTCATGCATGGCAGTCATTACCAGTATAAATTGATTTTATTGATGATATGATCTGCAAATGAAAACATGCCATTATGTTTCAGGGGCCATATGATCAAATATCACTGCTCTAATGAGCTTAAAATTGGCATTTTTTGGCCTAAATTTGCAAAGTGTTATCCTATTGACTTGATTACACAGAGCATCATACCCTCTTTGTACCTTGGAAAGGTTAGCTTTAAAAAAAGTTTTTAAAAAAGCCTTTTCTTCTACATCTCACTCAGCTAAAATAGAAATAGAAAAGTGAACTTGAAGACAAAAATTTGCAGATATCCCATATGGCCCTATAGGACTTGAGAGTTAATGTGCAATTTCAATTACAAATAAAAAAAGAAAACAGTCCATGTTCAGTACTGTTTGTTTGATCCACGGTACAGCCATCATCCGATCAAAAGCCTCTCTGCTGCTTCGAGGTCCACTGTCAGTGCTCCTGCTCTCCTAGTGCACCTATTGACACAAAGCACATCATCAGAACAAAGTTTGAAAACAAAATCATTTAATGAAATCCAGATAATTTTTAAATTTCAAGAAAAATAGCTGCTAACATTGGATAAAATGACTTACTTGTCCATCGTGAAGCCTGCAACAAGACTGAACTGGTGAAAACAATGAACATATTTCTGTGGGAACAAGAAAGAAATAAAGATGTTTACTACAAACAGTTCAGATCAGACTATTGTTTTGCTTGTGTGAATAAGCGATTGTTTTAAATAATGTACAATGATATCGACCTTTTTGTCTCCACATTGCCTGATCTCACTGTCAACCATCTCTGCAGTTTTGTCTCATCAAGGCGTCCAAATATCTGTCCTCTGACAACACTCTGGGAGACAAGACACTCCTTATTTTTAATTGGAAATTAACATTTCAATCCTCCAAATAGTTTCATACAAGAAAATACAAAATCAAAAGGGACATTGGTTTTATGCAAAGATGCTTTCCTATTCTTTTAAAACAATCACTCTAGAAAAAGTAAAGCACATTACCTGTGGGGGTGACAAAAAGGCAAAGTTTGTGTTCCAGCCAGTGGATATTTTCAGATCTGTAAAGCAAGATTTGATTTAAGGGCATTAATTCTAAAGTCAAAGGCAGAGTCTTGTTTAATATACCACCAAAAAACAGGAAAAGATTAAAAAATTTTACAGGTTACTTACAGGAACTGCAATCCACATTAATGAAACTGATCAATCAAGATTAAAAGATTACTGTGGCAAATCATATGTTGAACTTTTTTTCCCCTTTCTGTTATTATCATTATTTGTGATATACAACATACAAGAAGATACAAGAAAGTTTATTTGTCATTGTGCAACAGGTTGCTGGAGCCTATCCCAGCTGTCATTGGGCTAGAGGCGGGGTACACCCTGCACAGTTCGCCAGCCGATTGCAGGGCCACATAAAGAGACTGACAACCATTCTAGCTCACACTCATACTTAAGGGCAATTTAGAGTCACCAATTAACCTAATGAACATGTTTTTGGTCTGTGCGAGGAAGCCAGTGTGCTCAGAGAGAACCCACGTGTTCACAGGAAGAACGTGCAAACTTGACACAGAAAGGCCCCTTCTCGAACCGGGACCTTTTTACTGGCACGTGCACTACCTGCTGCGCCACCTGTCGCCCCATAATCATGATCTACATATCTTTATTTTGAGCTGCTTCTAACTGGTTTGAGGCATCAATATTATTTTTCTTAAAGCCTCCTATTCTAAAGATTAGAGATGTGAGGCTCATACCTCCAGTCTGAAAAGCTCAGACTTGATAACATGCATGCAAAATAATTTTTAAAAAGGCTTGTGTTGCTGCCTAGTAAAATACTTCTAGTGTGAAACAGTCCTAATGTTTGTGTCCATGTTGTTGCAAGAAAAACAAGCAACATGTGATAAATTGTCAATACAAAAGACTTGAAAAAAAAAAAAAAAATCAATACAGGCCACTTAAATTGAAACATAAACTGTGTGTGTGTTCAAAAAATGAAATGAAAAAAAAAGTTAGGAACTTTGGGTATGTTGCAAGGATTTAATGTTAATATAATGTTGTCAGTTCTAAAATCATTGTATTACCTGTGGGTGTGGGGTGTTTGTTGTTGTTGTCATTGCTCCATTGTTAGAGTACTAGAGGTCAGTTGTCATTGCTCCATGGAAGTTGTCGATTTGACCCTTGTTCGCCCCTGTTAAAGCCCACAGCTGACCATGAGCCCAAAACTAAAGAGTGTGAAATCTGTAACAAAAGAGTTCAACCTTATAGGTTATTAATTACAACAGTTTTTTCAAATAATGAGTAATAATAAGTACTTTAATTAACATATATAGCTTACATATTTCACCCATAATCTTTCTTACCGTCCACATGAAATCTGTGAGGCAGGTCCGCCCAGACCTCGACAACATCAGGGAGCCTTCACAACATCAGTGTCCGTGGCTTCCCTCACCAAAAGTGAAAACTTTGCCATCCTAAAATATCACAGCATCAGAAAAACAAGTCTTTTGGCTGAAATTGTAGCACTGCAAAGATAGTTTCCAAATTTAAATAATCACATATTTTACTCCTTCACAACAAGCACAACTCAATTTCAGAGGTCCCTGCAACATATCTCTAAAGCTTTTTGTTCAACAGTCCCTTAGATACAACTTGAGCTGAAACGATTCTCAATATTCATGATTACAAAAATATCCTCGAATTAAATTTTGTGCCTCTTTAATGTATAATTATACATATAAAATATATATGGACTACTTACCAGTGCATGGTGTTTGACACGGCCGGTAATTTCTGTGGCACAACGCGCTTGCTACCGCTGCTGAGCGTGCTTGTACAATCATGAAGGAAAGAAAAGAGAGGGACAGAAAGGAGAGAGTCCACAGAAGAAATGGCAGAGAGTGTCCCAAGTGTGTGGTCACTACAAGAAGGGACTAAAAAAGAAAACACAGTGCAGTGTGTCTGATGTCAAACGGAGGAGCTTAGCACGTAGCTTAGCATGATAGCGTTAGGGCTGCAACTATTACTGTTACAGCTTTTTAAATATGCTCATCACAGACATTTCTTTCCATGGTGGAGGACACAGGATTTAAGAACATGATCAAGGATTTCAATCCAAACTACACAATGCCTCCAGAACACACTTCACAAATATAATTGCAGAATTATATTACTGCTTTGTAAATCAGTACTTGGCTTTGTTTTAAGCCAGTACTGGTTTAAACTTTGAAAAGTTGTGTTAAAAACCCTTTTCTGAGGAATAAATTTTGGTTGCTCATTTTGAAAGCCCTAACATGTTGCATTGTATACAATTGATTTATTTATTTAAAAACAAAAAGTATATTTTGTTAGAGGACTCGTGTACTCGAAAAAATAAATGACAGAGTAATCGATTCCAAAAAATACTCGAGTTGCAGCTCTAGATACAACGCTGCATTTCCACCAGGCAGTTCGCCCAGTTCAGCTCAGTACAGCATTCTGTTTCCTCCATCAAATAATCTAAAAAGATACTAAATCACTGAACAATCGTTTTCCACTTTTTGGCACCAGTCTAAAGTATTTCAAACTGACCCTAAAGAGTGGAGCTAAAAATGCTGCAGTCTAATGACTGATCACAAAATCATCAATTGTCATGTGACAGCAGTAAAAACACAGAAGCATACCTTGCCATGTTTGAATAAGGTGTGGATTTCGAGTAATTGTCTCCACCAAACAGGTTATGTTTTTGCTGACAGATGCTTTTTTGTCTGTTTGTTTGTTGGCAAGATTACACAAAAACTACTGGACAAATATTGCTGACATTTTCAGGAGATGTTGGGATGGCTCAACTTAAAAACTATTAAATTTTGGTGGTAGTCCAGATAACTACTGTAAGGGAACAATCGATGCTCAATAAGTCGCGAACTAATAATCTTATCAACATTAGTCCAAGTGCTAGTTGTGGGATTGCAGGCTCAAGGAATCATGCTATGATGGTAACTTTATCATGAAACTATTGCTTATAGATGTAAAAGCAATATGTGAGCTCCCTTGGCAGAGGTTTGCGCTCTCCGAGTGCTTTCTAGTTGGTTTACTACTGCTGCCATAAAGACTGTCCACAAGAAGCAATGATCCATAGAGTACTTAAGGGCTGAACTCTTCCATTGTTTTGCTTTTGTGTACAACCGTGTTCTTCTGCAAGCTTTTAAACCCTCTGTCTTATCCCTGCTCGACAAGTTGTTTTAAATTAAAAGGCAAGGTACTTCCCACAACCTCAGGATATTATACTAACCCTGATAAAAAAAGATATATGTAGTATGTATCTTAATGCTTATAAACTGAGGACCCTAACTACACCTTTACAGAACTCAGCATATTTTTGACCTTTTATGTAAAAACAAAAACAGCAACAGTAAGGTTTATGTCTTCAGAAATCTAAAAAGTAACATCAAATTTAGAATATGTATGCTGCATCATGTAGTTTGGTCTTTACTGGCACCTTTTGATTTTTTGTGAACTGTACCATGGTTGATATTACCAAAGCTACATTTAGGGCCGTACCAACTCTGATGAATCTGAATCAATGATTGTATAGGGGATGACTGTGCAGCAGTATATTGTCATATTACTTTTTTTAACTAGATTCTTCTGTCAAAATGTTGAGGTAACTTCAGATTTCTGCTCCAATGTTTATTATGCAACACAGACATGCCGTAACATTTTCCTTCCACTGGATTCAACTATGGTTTTTGCAATATAGAAAGTGTATTTACATGATATGTGACCTTTAAATCAAACCAATATTTATCATAGTGAAGCATCTTAATAAAGTAGGACCTTTGTTAAGACAGCAGAGTGTGCCTCTCCACAGCTTATGGAGGAGATGTCCAGAGGTCTGAGGGCAGGAACCAAACAGATGTTGAACCGTCCTGTGACATATTACAGAAATGAAAATTATTGTGACACACTGGAGGAAGAATTTCTCTTTGTTGAAAAGGAGAAAGACATTATCCTCTTGTCACTCTGACTAGCTTGTGATAATCATCTCAACTAGAGTGCCCCTTACTGAAGGTTTTACTTAGTTTTGCTGCTGTTCAAAACTACTACAAAGAAGTTTTAAATAAGAGGAAAAAACTGGCAACTATTTAAAAAGTGACAAACATGCAGATTTTTACCATACTGCCATCAGGTTGAGTAAAAAATGTGACTGCTGTTTCATGTTGAAAACTAACAAATGGGGAGTGAAGCCAACAATATTCAGTGATCACTGTTTTGAAAATGGGACACTTTCTATCTGTTTAAAAGTGATTATGTGTTTCAGTGCTTTTATACCTTTTTCATCCAACCTGTCCAGCCCCAGCTGGCCTGATCTGTTAGCCCCACAGCAGTACACAAGGCCGGGCAGGGTGAGGAAGAAGGAGTGGGTCGCTCCGGTTGAAATCTTGGTCACGGCTACGCCTGTCAGAGCTTTCACAAGGACGGGTGTGTGCTGCACCAACACGTCCTTCCCCAGACCCAGCTGACCATAGGTGTTACGACCCCACGTGAAAACATCTCCTCCTGGGTTTGGGAAACAACAGGGGACAAAAATCATGCTTTAGCATAGATAGGATAAAGTGAATTCTAAATGCATAGCACATTTTCATCTTACTGAGATAGGAGTATCAAAATAACACATAACTAATAGAAATTGTGTTTAACTGCATATCAAAGTACTACTGGCAAATCTACTCCTAATTAAATGTGCAATGTCATAGAAAAAAATAATACTCTTGTGCACAAAATCACAGAAAGACGCTTTATACTTCTCTGCTCATTTTCAGGTTCAAAATGTTGGCAATGGTCCATGATTAATATGACAGCATGCTGATCGCAATTGTAGACTCAGGCTAGGTCCACACAAAGACAAGTATTTAAAAAAATAAGGTTACCCTCCTCAGTCACAAAATAATCCTGTCCACACAGAACAAAACATCTTTGTTAACACAAAATGCATAAATTACCTTGTAGGGATGTCACCATGTTAACTGGTATGAGCCCACATATTGAGTAAATATTTGTTATATTTGTTATTGAGGAAATATCTGATAACCTATCATCCTATCATCAAAAAGTTTCTTGGAACCTGTTGTTCAAAATCTCTTGTTACCACGGCAGCTACAGACGCAAGCAGCTACGGGTCTCCAGTCATGTATCTTCTGTGTTTTTAAAGCAGTTTTTCAGTGACAGAATGTACGTGATGGAATGTAAATAGTGAAGTCTACAACATTTGGAACAACAATAGCTTAGCAACGCACTGCAGCACTTGTAAACAATGGTATTTATGGATTTAATAATCTTCCTTAGGAAGAAGAGAGGAGAGAGCACACATTGCTGTACAGTAACTTACATTCAGCATTCAGACTCACAGTGTGTTATGCAGAGTGGCCACAGAAACTGAGCAATTATTTGTACTTGTAACCAGGGCCGCCCTGGCCAAACTGGGGCCCTAAGCAGAATATCTGAATATCAAAAATATTTAAGTAAGTTGATCCACTACATAGCCGATACAGCAGATTGATGGAAAGCCTACTATAAAGCTAGCCCAACATACAATCACCAACTGGTCAATTATTAACTACCTTTTTCAACAGAAATGAAGACATAAAAAAATCGGAGCTGTAGGAAAATTTGATCTCTTGTCCACATCTTGACAGAATTAGCCTCTTCTGTCTCATGATTACAGGCTAGAAGCTGGGGTGTTTATGCCACAAAGTTTTTTCTTTTTATTTCAACAACATACAGTACATGTCCACCTTCCAGTGGTTTATTCTAGTGCCTATACTCTGACATACTCTGATGGATCTTTGTCCACTTAGGGCCTCCATTCACTGAAGACATTTTACCACTGTCCACTGAAAACAGCTCTGAGACCCACTTATGGGCTTCCCACCAACAGGCTGAGAACCGCTGCACTAGTAGATAGTATTTGTAGCTCGCTCGCTCAAAGATTGTTCTTACTTTATGGAGAACACGTGACGTAGGTTCCCTGAGGATTAATTTATCATTTAGAAAACAGTGAGTGAGTGAAAAAAGAGGGTCAGAGCTGAACTGATGAAGACTGTTGAGATTTGATTCATCAAAAGGCTGACTCGTCCTTTTTAAGTCTTTGTGTTAGCTTAAACTTTGCACATGAGCTATCAAGACTCCATTTGAATTCTAAAATCAAACAAAGGAGACCGATGATCCCTCACTGCCCCTACAATGCACGCCTATCTACACTCACCAGCACACAAAGGAGTGTGCACCCAAAGTAGGCAAGCGATTCAGGAGGCATTAACATCAAATGTTCACGAGTACATTGGCTGCACTGCAAAATTACATTTCTGACAGACAACAACGGTAATAGCCACACTTTAAATGAAAAATATCAGGTCTGTAGTCCACAGAGCGGATCATGGCTGTGACAAACAGTGGGGCCCTACACACAGCACTTGTTTTGTGTATGGGGCAGTGCTGCTTGTAACTATCCGTCCAGTTTACTTTTTGTTCCTACATCTCCTGTTTCTGAGCCTTCCTGAATGCAGCATGCTAACAGTGCAAACCCTGAGTAACAACAGGGAGAGAGACATGCACAGAAAAGTTTTAAGTTAAGTGGACTACTGTATTTTTGATGGTTCATACAGATGTTTAATAATTGTGTGCGGGACACAACCACACAAACAGGCCTCTGATGTTATGCTGTGTATGCTCACCTGTATGACTGCAAATGTCAGTGTGTGTACATCAGGCCGAAACTCTGCCATGCATGATATATAGAGCAGAGGCAATTGTGAATGCGCGACCAGCTACAGACAGAAATGACATGCTGTCTTGTAAATGAGATAAATAACGTAAGGCTATTTAGTATGACTTCTTTTGTTATCTGGTGCTTTATAGAAAATAAAATGAACTTTGCCACTTGGTGCCCCCCTAATAATATAGTAGGGAGTGTGTTGTGACTTCAAATTCAGACAATCAGGATGGCACGATGCATCTGGATAGGTTCTTGTGTGTGGTTTTTGAACAACAACAAGTGGCAGGAATGAAAACAAGCTGAAATTAAATAGGAGTAACAAGGTTATTTTAAAATGTAAGGAGTAGAAAGAACAGATTGCTGCGTGAAAATGTAACGAGTAGAAGTAAAAAGTTGGCAAAAAAATAACAACACTAGTAAGGTACAGTTACCCAAAATTTCTACTTACAGTAAGTAAGATAAAGTATTTGTATTTTGTTACTTGACACCTCATATGAGGGCAACATGAAGGTGTCAAAAAGCCAGTGAATGACACTGTCAGTGTAATGGCTGCTAAATTTATTTTCTTATCTGCAGTTGTTTTTGAATGTTCGTCTGATCTGGGCAGACAGTAAAATCTGAATTCCCCTTTGGGGTGAATAAAGTCATCCGAACCTACATCTGTAACTCATTATATTGTAAAAGGCTGTTCATCAAGAGCCAGGACTATGTAAACACAATGATGTAATCAGCATGGTTTGGTCTTACCTTTAGTCAGTGCCAAAGAGTGAACATTTCCACAGGCAACTTGCACCACTGGAACTGGCATTGGTATGGGCACCTTACTGAATGTTGGATTGGAAGCAAATTAATTTACCAGTGCAAAAATAAAAAATATGATGCTTAAGACAATAATATAAAGTGATTAAAATAGGGATTAAAAAGCTACAGAATAACAAATGTTGATGGCCAAAACTAAAGTCAGTAGTGAGATCTGAATAGAGGCCTGCATAGACAGTAGTGTAACAGTGAGTTAAAAAGTGGATTGAAAGTCATGATGAAGAAATACAGTGATGAGTATGCTTTTTTATCTATTCCTTAAAAAGCTTCTTGCCTTGCTCTGTGATTGGCATTCTGATGATCTGGTATCATGCCAAGTTGAGCGTCGTCGTCTGCCCCCCAGGCGAACACATTTCCAGATGCACACAAGGCCAGACTGTGATCACGACCACAGGCAATGGACACCACATTACCCAGAGACTCCACACGACCTTCAACAGCAGGACAAAGAACAGAAATGACAAATCTGATACCTGCTGGACTGTGCAGGAGCAGTTTTAACCCAAAGCTATGCTAACCATCAGCCCAAACTCTCTTCTTATTAGGTATTATCATTAAAACTTTTATAGTTGTATTGTTTTGTTGATTTTATTGTTGTTGTTTTATCCTGTACAGTGTTCTTGGGTATTTTGAAAGGCACTTTTAAATAAAATGTACTATTATTATTATTATTATTATTAAAACTTGTACAGCAGTCTTAAATGAATGGTGATAGCTGTTAAAAATAACTAAAATCCTCAAAAAAGTAAATGTCAAAGTCAGTTACGAGGTGAGGGTTTTTCCATCCATATTTGTAACTATTATTTTATAGATTACAGATCAGTTAAGATGATGATTACAGGTTTTGAAAACTTTTAGTACACAAGAAAACATCAGCTAAACTCGTATTCAAAAACCGTGTTTTGCTCTTTTTGTCCCCAAAACCCACCAGTAGACAGCATAGTGGATCGTTAAGTGAGCCATTGACATTATATACGTTGACACCACTTTGAGTGCTGAATCATACGTCACATATTGGATGTGGCCAGAGTGACCAGAGGAGATGCCTCATATGTGTGCTGCATGCAGTCCAGACCAGATTTCATGGGATTGCTTTCACAGTAAGGCTTAAAAAATACTTTTTATTGTATTAAGTCATTATAGCATAACTTTACAAACAGAAAATGCTGATATTACGTCCAGCACATAATACTGTGGATTCCTGCTGTAAAACCAGCCCCAAACAACAAAGAAGTCTCTTCAGTTTAACTAAATTAACTACTCTGGTTGTTTTTATTTGCTCAGCTAACTTTTCACATGCTATGTAGGTTTCCCAAAAGAGCAGAGGAAACAGCTGTCAGATGAGAAGGCTTTTCTGCTAGTCTGTCATTCATGCTCTGCCGTGAGCACTTCAGTCCAAAGGATTTTGACCGGACAGGTCAGATAGTCAGGATAAGAGATGGAGCAGTCCACTCAGTATTCAGTTTTTCGGCTCACAGGTAAGATGTACAGTATAGGCTGTAGTGAAGTCATGCCTGAGTGTCGTGGAAGGTGGTAGGAAGGCAAGCACAGAGCAGTTCTTTTCCAACCAGGCGTGTCTTTATTTACAGTGAGTTAAAACACGTGTTAAATTAACAAAAACAACAAAAGTTCAAACTGAAATAAGGCTAATGAACTCATAATTAAACTCAAAATAAGGCACGTGTTTGAGGCAGCACGGCCCCCTGCTCTCTCCCCCCGAATTGCAACTCTCCCCTCAGCTTTATAACCTGCCCAATTGCCCGATTACTTGCAGCTGAGTGGGTGACCTGACTCACAGGGGGTGTTTACAGCATCCTTAACAATCAACCAAAGAAACAAACTCTTAAATTTATCTTTAACTAATCTACTCAATTAAATGAATCACAACAAAGAAATCTCCAACTTTTAATGAAACAAAATGCATCAATTAAACCTAAAAAGAAATGAATCTCCAAACAAGAAACCCCTGCAGATGGTTTGGCCCTGTGATGTCACCAATGACATCACCACCTCTATAAAAGGCAGGAAGTGCAGGGCCATCCCTTTCTGTCTGCAGATCCATGTGGTGCACTAACAAAGGAACAAACAAAGGTCAGTATGAACAAAGAAACAAACTAATGAATATTGTGCACTTTAAACTAAATAAAGTGACTTGATCAACTAAAAACTGTGTGATTGCTTTAAATTACTTTGTACTGTGATGGAAAATGTAACTTACTGCTAACACCAACAAACCCGGGATAGTAAGTGCTGCAATGTTACAGGGACAAAAGTAAAGTAAGGCAAAAATTAGCAAATGTGCAAAGTAATTTTTAAGGAAACATTTGATGCTTTAAGTGACAAGTGGGTTTACTAAAGCAGGGGTCTCACCCACTTCGTCACACTCCCCCCCCCTTCTGAGAGTCACTCCTCAAAGGAACGTGAAAGGAAGTCAGCCACCACGTTCTTGTGTCCTGGCTTGTACTGAATCCTGAAACGAAAGGGCTGCAGGGACAGATACCATCTTGTGATCCTAGCATTTGAATCTTTCATCTTGTTCATCCACTGTAAAGCACGATGATCAGTCTCCAGCACAAATTCATCTCCCATCAGATAGTACTTTAAAGTGTCCAAGGCCCATTTCACTGCTAAGGCTTCTTTTTCAATTGTTGAGTACCTTGTTTCCCTTGGGAAGAGCTTTCTGCTTATGTACTGCACTGGCCTTTGGTCCTTTCCATCACCCTGCAGCAACACAGCTCCAAGTCCAACCCCTGATGCATCCGTTTGCACTGTGAATGGCTTGCTGAAATCTGGACACTGCAACACAGGCTCTCCACACAAACAGTTTTTCAGGTCCACAAAAGCAGCATCACACTCTGAAGTCCATTTAATCTTATTAGGGCTGGATTTACGAGTTAGATCACTCAAAACAGCTGACCTGGCAGAGAAGTTGGGTATGAAAGCGGCGATACCAACCGGCTAGACCCAGAAATGATTTCACTTTTCTCTTGGTAGTGGGAGGAGGTTGAGAAGCAAGGGCATCAATCTTACTCACCTGAGGCGAATGACTCCACCCCCAATGATGTATCCAAGATATTCCACCTCAGACTTTGCAATGTGGCATTTGTGAGCATTGATGACCAGCCCTGCTTTTTGAATCCTTTGAAGAACATCTGAAAGATGCTTGACATGATCCTGCCAGGTCTCACTAAATACAACGATGTCATCAATGTAGGCCGCCGCATACTTATCAGCACCTCTCAGAATTTCGTCCACCAGCCTCTGAAATGTGGCAGGGGCCCCATGGAGTCCAAAAGGCATTGTCCTGAAACGATAAAGTCCACTGGGGACTCTAAATGTTGTTAAATCTTTAGAGGAATCAGTCAATGGTACTGCCAATACCCTTTACAAAGGTCAAGGGTTGTCAGATATTTTGCATGACCCAAACGTTCAATTAGATCCTCCACTCTTGGCATTGGGTAGGCATCAAAAGCAGAAACAGCATTCAGTTTAGAAAAATTTATGCAAAATCTTTGTTTTGTGTCATCTTTCTTGGGTACCAGCACCACTGGACTGCACCACTCACCTCTAGATGGCTCGATGACCCCCATGGAAAGCATCTCCTCCACTTCTTGTTTTAAAGCAGGCATGAGTTTGGCTGGTATTCGGGAGGTGGTGTCTCGAATGGGCTGTTGACTGGGACAGCGGAGGCGGATCTCATGCTTGATGAGATCCGTGCAGCCTGGCTTTGTACTGAAGAGCTCCGCAGGCATGATCGCTTCCAGCTCCTCTTGTTTGTGAACTTCAAGATGACTTAAATCTGGGAATGGCTGCTCCTCACCTGCTGATGGAAAAAACTGCTCCAAAGCTTCCTCCTCCTCAACAACAGTGCGAGCCCACAGCTGCAGCGATGATGCTGGTCTGTCAACCCACTCCCTCAGTAAATTGATATGAAATACCTGATGTTTCTTGCGGCGATCTGGCATGTACAGTTCGTAGGTGACTGGGCCAACCTTCTTGCTGATCACATAAGGTCCTTGCCATTTAGCCAAGAGCCCACTGTCAGATGTTGGAAGAAGAAGCAGAACTTTCTGACCCTCATTGAAGATCCGCCCGGACGAGCCACCTTGTCATAGCACCGCTTTTGCAGCTCTTGAGCTTCAGTTAGGTGTGTGTTGGCCATTTCCTGGAACTTTTCAAGTTTGTCTCTCATCTTCAACACGTAGGAGAGAACATTGCATTGTTTCTGCGGTTTAGGACCCTCCCAGGCCTCTTTGAGCACATCAAGCGGACCTCGAACCACATGACCATACAAGAGCTGGAATGGAGAAAAACCTGTAGAAGTTTGTGGCACCTCTCTGTAGGCAAACAACAGGAAGGGCAGCCATTGGTCCCAATCTGCACCTGAATCCTCCACAAACTTCTTCAACATGGATTTTAGAGTTTTGTTGAAGCGTTCCACAAGGCCATCAGTTTGTGGGTGGTATGGGGTCGTTGTCAGTCCCTTGATCCCCAGTAGTTTGTACACTTCTTTCAGGAGAGTAGAGGTGAAGTTGGAGCCCTGATCTGTGATAATTTCCCTGGGGATACCCACCCTCGAAAACATCTGAATCAGACAGTTTGCCACCTGACGGGCCTTGACCTTCCTGAGGAAATGCTTCTGGGTATCTGGTGGCGTAGTCGCATACTACTAAGATATACCTGTGGCCTGCACTAGTTCTCTCTAATGGGCCTACAATGTCCATGGCAATTCGGGAGAAGGGAGTGTCAATGACTGGCATAGTGATAAGTGGAGCCCTGTCACTCTTTCTACCTGGTGTTGTTAGCTGACATTGAGGGCATGATTTACAAAACTGAACTGTATCACTAAACTGTTGAGGCCAATAGAAGCGAGATGCCATTCTGGAGAAGGTTTTTGTTTGGCCTAAATGACCTGACCAAGGAACAGAATGTGCTAGCTTTAAGACTGTTGCTCTCAAGCTCTGAGGAACAACTAACTGGTCTCCCCACCCTGCTCTGGCGATACAGCTGCTCATCCTTAAGAAGGAAAACTTCCCTGACTTTATCTGTAACTTGAGTAGAGTTGGAAACACACTTGGAAAACAGGGAAGCTAGTGAGGGGTCCTGCCTCTGAAGCTGAGCTAAATCACCAGGTAAGACAAATAGCTCATTATCCTCTGGCTCTGTAATTGACTCAACCATCTTTGTACCCCTGACCTTATCCTGTCTTCGCTGCCCTTTGCTTTTCTTTGACACAAGTTGCCTGGGTCCCTCAGTATCAGGGATTTCATCTTCAGCAAAAAGGTAACTCGCTCCACTCTAGCCCTGCCTCTGACTGGTGCTCCCTGTTTCTGGACCTGGTGACTGCAATCAAACCCACATGATACTATGGGTTCTTCTACCCCTTTAGCTATCATATCGATGAGGATGGGTAAGTCTGTGCCTAACACTACTTGGTATGGGAGTTTGCCCATCACTCCCACAGCAAGTAGATACTGCTGACCCTCCACTTGAATGTTAACATTAGCTATTGGATAGTCAATATTGTCACCATGGACACACCAGACTTTAACTTTCCCACTAAAGGTAACATCCTTTGGAAGACAATCCTGTCTGACCAGAGTGCGACTGCTACCTGAATCTAAAAGTGCAACACATGGTTTGTCTTCAATGAAAACACAGGTGGTGAGCTTCTGATCAGTAGGGGGTGTTAATGTCTCAGCTACCTCGGTGTGACAAACTGAAGACTTATGTGAAAAGCTCAAATATGTCTTACTAATTTGCTGACTTGGACATTCTGCTTTAAAGTGACCTGTTTGTCCACATGCATGACAAACTGAGGAGCCTCTAGGCTTAAACTCTTTAACCCTGCCACTTGAGGTATTAGAGGGGCCTGGGTTGGAATTCCTGAACCTGTACCCATTCCCACCCGCTATCTTACCCGAAGAAGGAGGAGCTGTGCTGGGTCTGGGCATGACAAGGCTCTTGAAAGGGCGGGCGGAGAGGAAAACTTCAGCCATCTCTGCAGCTTGTTTTGATGTAGTGGGGTTACGCTCCTTCAACCAAGTTCGAAGGTCAGGGTTGACAACTCTCAGAAACTGCTCCATCACAATGGCATCTCCAATCTGTTCCTTTGTTTTATCTCTTGGAATCATCCACTTGTCATACAGATCTTTCAAGCGTGTCTGCAACTCTTTGGGAGTCTCACCTTCTTGCAATGTGGTGGCCCGGAACCTTAGGCGATAAGTCTCTGCGCTTATTTCAAACTTCTCAAGAACAGCGCCTTTCACTTTTCCATAGTCCATTGTATCTTCAATGTTCATCGCTACATAAGCTGCTCGTGCCTTACCATTGAGAAGTGGGGCAAGATGCAAGGCCCACTCTTCTGGAGGCCACTGACATGCACTCGCAATTCTTTCAAATGTTGTCAAGTAATGCTCAATATCTTCATCCTCATGAAAGGGCTGCATTTTGGGGCCCTTCCAGCCAGGAACCTTGTTGAGCTCAAAGCAGGTGGAGCAGGTGATGCCTCCTGCTGGTCCAGCCTTTGAGCAGCAAGATGGGGCGCAGGCTGCTCAGGAGTCTCAAAATTCTTACAGTATCAGCGGCTGCACCTTCCGTCAACTGCTGGTGCTCCCTGCGCTCCATCTGCACCTCCTGTTGGAGCTGAGTGAACTGATGCTGCATTCTTTTCCAACGTTCCTCCTGCCTCTGCCTGTCCTGCTCCCATCTATCTTCTCTGTCTGACTGCTGCTTCATCATACCTCTTAGCAGGTTGGAAAGCTCATGAATAGATTGGGAATCTGTAGGTTGCCCGCTGCTGCACCTGCTGGATGACCTTCTCTGGAGCATCTTCTGCTGGACAGTCCACCTGTAGCTGTTGCTTTGCTCTGGTTGATTTCTGCATTGTCACTTCCTACTGGCCTGGAGCCACCACTGCCACCATTTGTAGTGAAGTCATGCCTGAGTGTCGTGGAAGGTGGTAGGAAGGCAAGCACAGAGCAGTTCTTTTCCAACCAGGCGTGTCTTTATTTACAGTGAGTTAAAACACGTGTTAAATTAACAAAAACAACAAAAGTTCAAACTGAAATAAGGCTAATGAACTCATAATTAAACTCAAAATAAGGCACGTGTTTGAGGCAGCACGGCCCCTGCTCTCTCCCCGAATTGCAACTCTCCCTCAGCTTTATAACCTGCCCAATTGCCCGATTACTTGCAGCTGAGTGGGTGACCTGACTCACAGGGGTGTTTACAGCATCCTTAACAATCAACCAAAGAAACAAACTCTTAAATTTATCTTTAACTAATCTACTCAATTAAATGAATCACAACAAAGAAATCTCCAACTTTTAATGAAACAAAATGCATCAATTAAACCTAAAAGAAATGAATCTCCAAACAAGAAACCCCTGCAGATGGTTTGGCCCTGTGATGTCACCAATGACATCACCACCTCTATAAAAAGGCAGGAAGTGCAGGGCCATCCCTTTCTGTCTGCAGATCCATGTGGTGCACTAACAAAGGAACAAACAAAGGTCAGTATGAACAAAGAAACAAACTAATGAATATTGTGCACTTTAAACTAAATAAAGTGACTTGATCAACTAAAAACTGTGTGATTGCTTTAAATTACTTTGTACTGTGATGGAAAATGTAACTTACTGCTAACACCAACAAACCCGGGATAGTAAGTGCTGCAATGTTACAGGGACAAAAGTAAAGTAAGGCAAAAATTAGCAAATGTGCAAAGTAATTTTTAAGGAAACATTTGATGCTTTAAGTGACAAGTGGGTTTACTAAAGCAGGGGTCTCACCCACTTCGTCACATAGGCTGAAAATGTTTTTCCTTTCTGAGTGTGGAGAAATCAGTGATGTACCTTGTTTTACACTTTGAGATAATTACCTCCGCCACAGAGGTTATGTTTCCGGGAGAGTTTGTTTGTTTGTCTGTCTGTGAACAAAATAACTCAAAAGGTTATGGATGGATTTTGATGAAATTTTCAGGAAATGTTCAGCATGGAAAAAGAAAGATGTGATTCAATTTTGGTGTTGATCCGGATCACCGTCTGGATCCAGGAATTGTTCATAGGATTCTTTATCATTGGGAGATAGGGAACTGTGCTACTTGGCGGAGTTCTGTGCTCTCCGATTGCTTTTCTAGTTTCTATATTGTATCCTTCAGTTTAGCCAGTGGCTACCAGGACGGTCAAAGAAAGAACAGGAGACCCTGATACTGGTCCAAGAGACCGAACCCTGCCTGCACAACCTTTGGCTCCGGAGCCTCATGTGGCACTTAAGCCCTCACCAGCGGCTCTCCGGACCCAGAGGACAGTAAAGAAAAAAATATGTTTTTTTTGTCTTGCAGTAATTTTTAATGTATTTACTTTATTTGTGCATGATTGATGAAGTTCATTCTATTTTCTTGCAAAAGTTTACAGGGCAGATCTGCCACTTCCAATATGGCGGAGGCGCTGACGTATCACAATGAGGCATACGTAAATATAATCTATGATGTCAGCCTCCACAAAAGGGAGACCCGCGGCATAAAAATAACAAAATATGTTTCTGACTTAATAAAACTATTTTATGGGGATGATTGTACACCTATTTTGACGGGTTTTACATAAGAATAGAAACATTAAATCCTTATTCAACGTTTCTGTTCGACGAAATGCTGCCAACTTCTGCACTTCACCTTTAAATCAACGTGTTAGTATGATTTATGATTCATGAGGCACAGCCCGAAATAAATTAAGGTTTTCATTCTGGCAAAACACAAGGAGATGTTATTTCTCACATTCAATTTCCAACACAGACTGTTAAGAAGGCAGCAATGGGTACAAAATTAGCCTAATGAAGTATTCACGTAGCCGAGGAGGGAAAACTTTTTACACACAAGACTCAAAACTTTAATTTTATCGACAGAATAATTACATTTTGACTTAATACAACCCTCAGAAATGGTCTTACGTTTCGACAACTTTTGCATTTTGTTAATAAATAAAGCAGTTTTTTGTTGTAAAGGTGCATATGTGTTACTTTACCTAAAGCCTTGGCATCTTTTTTTTTCTGTCGTCCAAGTCGACCCTGGGTGTTGCTACCACAGGATAAAACTCCTCCATCTTCAGTGAGGAATAATGTGTGCTGTTCCCCGCAGGCGATATCCGTGATGACCCCGTGAACGGTCCAGGAAACCGGACTGAGGTCCGACTGAGCCCCGAACTGTCCACTGGAGCTGTCCCCCCAGCAGTACAGGTGAACCATCCTGACCCGGACTGAGCTGACCCGATGTGACCGTGACCGCTTGCTGTTTGAAACTTATGAAGTTGGTGATGCCTTCAGGAGCTGTCGGAAATTTCTGAATCACTATCGTCATCTCGGTATCGCATTTTCAATATTTCGTAATAAACAATTTTGTTTTACACGATAGCGTCGCTGCAATAAATCAACCAATTTTCCAAATGCAACAACCATCATCATCAATATGTAATTGTTTTGTATTCTGGTTTACAAGCTCACCTGAAAGTCAATGTGTAAAATGCACTGAAACAGAGCCTGGGGCGCTGCCAATTTTGAATTGGAAAGATATCACACTTGGCCCAACTTAACAACAACTTTGTACTGTTAAGCAAATAAAAACATACACTAGATGACAATAACTTGACCTTCCATATTTTTTTACAGCTTTAAAAAACAGAGACTTCACTTTGAAGTAAAAATATGCTGGAAATGTTAAATTAAAAAATGTTATTAGGGGCTGATCGATATTTATATGCAAATGGGGCTGGTCCAAAACAGGGGGGGCTCCCAAACTTTTTTTGGAGCACTGGGGGGGGCCATATGATTTTTATTTTGGCTTCAGGGGGCGTCATGCAACTTTAATTTGTTAAGTTTTGTATGCTTTTTTGTTTGTTTTCCATTCATATTTTACTCAGAGGTTTTGGTTTATACTCCCCTATATGAAGTTACCCCGCATGGTCCACAATGGTATTTCCCCATAGACTGTATTTCTCACTTGTGCACACGTCACTTAAAATGCAGGGAAGAGTAATATTTTACAATTTAATTAATGAGGGAGACAGAAGAGAAGAATATCAGTTGCTTACCGTCTTAAAGGTCGTCTTAAGACTGTTAATAAACGATTCTTCGGTTAGATAGATAGATTCTTCACACAGAATCGGATAATAATGACGAACGTAAACAAACACCTTTCGTTAAGTTCTGTGAAAATTTACCTCAGCCATAATTACAAAATCTATTCAATTTATGATTTAAGGAAGCTTAATGTATATGAATTTTGTTTCACAGGGCTAAATTCAGCTTTCATCTCAATATCCAGGTTCAAAAGGTGATTTTTAATTGGATTAACCTGCAGCCTGGGCTGCTTTTTCGGGCAGGTAGCATACAATACAATACAAACAATAACCATTTGGTCCCGATTATCACCTCAAATGGAAAAATAATGTGGTCTGCCTATTTAGTGAAGTGATAGGCGATAGCCTACACCTCACAAACTCAGCGGTCGGCAACTAACGGCCCGCGGGCCAAAACTGGCCCGTCTCCAGTAATATCAGATGAAATTGAAAACCTAAAATCAAGCATTATGCTCCCCTGCCCTTCTGCCCCTCTGCTCCGCAGGCGCGCTATGCAGCACTCGGCTGCGCGCTGCTCAACGGTGTGCTCTGTAGATGCACGCTCCTCAGCTGCTGCGCGCTCCTCGGCTGCACGCTCACCTGCAGCGCAGGTGAAAGGAGTTTGTGAAATCAGCGGCGTGTGCGAGTTCTAGAGACAATAGATGCAGTATCAGTCATTTGGCTTGTGAGGCGAAGCAGAGGACACAAAAGTTTGGAGGTGCATGGAAATAGGGCGTTTCAAACCAAAAGGGGCTACAGGCAAGAAGCCATCTCTCTGGTTTCTCTGCTGAAAAGAGAACTTCTGTGTTGGATTTCTGGCATTGGGTTTTGTGATCTCGATGTGTTTTTTAGAAGGTTATAGTTGGGTTGCTTCTGAGTTAATCAAATGTAAAAAAAAAAAAAAAAAAAAAAAAGGATTATTTTAAAATATCAAATTTTGCTTTATTTAAATGCAATTCAAAATATTCAATGTACAAAAATAGTTTATATTAAATAGAAGTATTAAAACCTACATTAAATCTGGTTTAATAACTTGATGTCATGGTACTTAAAAAGATTATTTCATGTTAGTTAAAAATTGTTTATTGTTAAAAGCTTTAAATAAGGTTGGTTTAAGTTTAAAATCAGTGTAAAATCCTGGCTAAAATAAAAAGTTAATGTTTTTTTCAAACAAATGGTTCAAAACTAAACAATATTTAATAATTTGTAAAGCAAATGTTTAATTAAATGTTCATCTGCTTGTTTAAAATATTGCTGAAATATTTAACATTGATTGTAGGTTTTTCTCCTGCTTGATTCCTGATGAAAAATAAAAAGGGGATTGAGTGAAAAACTGAAGTCTGGTTCAGTCCTTCCTTTATCAAGTGTGTCAAGCCATGTCACAGTAAAAACACTTGACAACCAGCCCAATCCTGAAAATCTTTTTTAAAAAATCTTTATTAAAAAATAAATAAGAAATAATAAGAAATAATAAGAAAAAAATAAAATCTTAATCACGTCCCAACCATACCCCGGTCCTATTTAAATAACGATCAGCCCCTTAGCAAAAATGTTTGAAACTGCCCTGTCTCGCAATGTCATCAAATCTTGTTTTTTTTTATTCCTGGATATCCATTTTGATTAACATCTCAACCTACATGTAGTCACTTCTTCCTCGTGACATGCTTCCTGTTTTATTTTGAAAGTTCACCTGCCTTTCCTTGTTTCTGTAGATTTTACTTCCTGTCTCAAGCTGCCACGCCTGTCCTTCCCAGCTGTGTCTAATCACCCCCAATCACCTCTTGTATTTAAACCTCATGTCTTCACCTGCAAGGGGGTGAAGCCCCTGCATTCCTGTCTCCATATGCAGTTGATTACATTGTGTCTGGGGACATCCTTCAAGTTTATGTAAGACCTGATGATATAAGTGACCCTGAGTTGAGGGAGAATCTCAATAAGGTGATGTGCAATATTCTGAGCTAATTACTACTGTAACAAGCTTTTGCTCTTAGTTTTTGCAATATGGTTTCACTTAAGGTTCTACCAATGTTAGTTGCCATTAGTTAAAAGACTTGCTTTTTTTAGTACCAGGCTGCATTGCAAGTCTACTAAACAAATATTCAAGATGAGACATTTTATATGAGGACTTGCAACATGCTGTCCTTTGGTTAATTTTATGTTGAAATTCAGTATTTGACTACTTTAATGAAAAGAGGTTAAGTGATTACATTGTCATTGAAAAATGATCATAAAATGAACTGCACAATGTTCACTGTATTTTTTGTAAATATAAGGATTAAATGAAGTAATTTGAGAAAACACGATTTTAAAGTTTTGATCTGTAAAATTTAGGTTCTGCATGCAACCACACAGGACGACTTTGATAAAGCAGTGAGCTCCTGTGACTCTTGGCGATTTCATGTTGAGGGTCTCCCACTCGTCATCACCATGGCTAATAGAGAAGTGTTTGTGAAAAATGCTGCTCTCTACCGTGCTGTTCTGCAACGACAGAGCTGTCTTGATCAACTTGTTGATGGCTTGTCCCACTACGGAGTAAGATTTATCTCACACTTCTGTATCACGCTTGCTCATACAATAGCTGTAATACTATTATGAAATTTAGTTAAAGGACTTAATAATGTAACTCTACGGCCTTTTATACAAAATGGTCACAGTTACATTAGTTTAAATATAATCTACTAAAAATGGCTTTGATTTCAAAACTTACTAACTTCTGGATTTCAGCACAACCACTCATTTTAATGATGTTGTCCAATATGTTGTCCAGGTTTTATCACTTCTGAGAGAACCCTAGTTTGCGTGTACTGCTTGACATGCCAGAAGAGGACAAAGAGCTAGCAGCTGATTTTGTAGCAGGTGTTCTCAAACCAAGCTACTCTGTTCTGGGGAGCAACAGTTCAATCAGGAGAGACCAAAATTGAATGAATTGAAAGTATTTATTGAACGGGTAGATATGAATGAAAATGTGCAAAGTCTCTGGTTAGATCTCTTTTGGCGCTTAGACTCCATCGTGCTGTCTTGGTGTACTTCAGGGGTACTGAGGGCGAATGAGAGATAGGATACCCCCCTGGAGTCTAGACATTGGTGGTGGTAAGGAATACAGAAGATGAGTTGTAGACTTCTGCGGCTGTGACCCTGATGCGATCTCTGGTGCTGCTGAGGTGAAAGAGCCATTATCCTGAGGAGTTGGACTTGGACACTGGTGAGATGAATGGAGGTGCCTGGGGTGGAGGAGGGTTGCCGAGATCATCAGCACGACGCCACCGCACTGACTGTGAAGGAGCAAAGACATGGTTTAAAAATAAGGCTGCTCCAGAATGATTGGCCAAGCAGTTGTGTGTGGCAGGATCTGGTTGGCTCAGTGATTGAGTGAGATCATGCCCTTCATCAGCTGAGATTTGGATCACCTGAGCAGGTAGGCAGATTGAAGCATGAAAGAGGAGACTGAATGAGCATACAGGTCTTCCTGACTGAACTTTCGCTAAGCTTCAGAAGATCTTTGGAGGAGTTGGTGGTGATAAAATTCAGGGAATTTCTCCAGTGTGTTTAAAGTAAGTAGGAATGTACTTGTGTACAAACAAGCAAACAAGAATACACACAATTAGTCATTGATTCAGGATTGTCAAGCTTTCGTATGTTTCAGTCTCTAAGTCATCAGTGATCTCTTTTGCTTTTAGCAAAGAGCTGAAAGGCACATTAGGAGACAGAACCCTAACCAAGGAAGAGGAAGCATTCCTTCAGATTTTGAGCCCCAGTCCCATCCTGGCATTTGCTACAGCGAGCAGCAAAGTCCCAGCCATTGGTTTTCATCCAACTCCTAAATTAACATTTGTTCATGATGAAAACAAGCATCTTCCCATTGCACACACTTGTGGAAATGAGCTACAGCTTTTTGTGAATGCAAAAGCAGTGGCTGATGATGATGAATTTAACTACTGCTTCCTAGTAGCACTGATGAATGGATCTTTATTCAGCACCATTTAAACAAATGTCAGTTTCATTTAGTTTATGTGTGTAGGTATTACTATTTTTGATGCGTACAACTGGACAAGTGTTGCTTTTTTGCTAGTTAATAGCTACAATTAAAAATTAAAGTGCAGAATTATTTTTTTCAAGTGAAAACTGGAGGCTAGTTCTTAGCTATTTGCTTCTTGCATGTACATGCAGTAAACTACAAGTTACCAGTGATTTAAATAAAACAGTAGTTTCTCCCAGAGCTGCATGCACCCTGCAGCTGTTGTGTTTAGGATGTACTGAGTTCTAATTGTTCAAAAACTGAAGTCCTGTTTGTGTATGCTCATTGTAAAGCATGTTTATTTCTGTGAAGACTGTATCTGGCATTTCTGTATGCTTAGATATTATGTTGTCTGATTCATGTGACATGGAATCATCTTAGTAATAAAAATGACTTCTGTGGTTAGTTAAACTTCTGGTTGAGTTTCTTTTAAAGTGCTTCCAATTATATTTTAAGTAAAAAAAAAGACAGTTAAAAAATTACAGTACTATCAGGGTTTCCAAGTGTCCTGGAAAATCTGGAAAATGATTGGCCAATTTAACAGTCATGGAAAATGAGGAATGTCCTGGAAAAGCTTGAATTGTCCTGGAAACTTAATTATCTTCCTTCCACCTTGTTAGTGAACAAAATCAAACAAAGGAAAGAAGTAAAAGCACATGGTAACTGATACACAAATAGCCATAAAATATTAGTAAATAAAATAATGCAAGTTACGGAATAAAACGAAAAAGCCCAAAACAAAAAGAAATAAATGACAAAATAAAATGTTGGCTACTTTAACAGTAAAGCAACATAATATATTTATAAAAGCAAAGTAAAGATTAAAATATAATTATAAACCATAAATCAAGAATAATAAGACACTACATAAAGCCTGACTAAAAAAAATAGCTAGCAGACAATTTTCATGCCTGAGATATAGAAATAATACATTTTAAGTTGAATATGATACTGTGGAGCTAGCTAGAGATATTGGCCATAAACCTTTAATCTCGTTGTTCTGAATACTAGATTAATTTGAAAAAATTGCCCACACTATTATTGTAACTGTAGTTGGTTATGCGACACTGGAAAAGCCCTGGAAAATGACTTTTTTGAAAAGAGTGGGAACCCTGTACGATTTCTTGGTATAATTTTATAGCATACATCTTTATCCATCATAATATTATTGAATGCTACAACACAAGACCCCAAGTTTTTTGTATACTCAACAAACAGTAATGAGAAACTTTTACTCAAGTAAAGTATTCACATAAACATTTAAAAACATTTTTTTTATTTTCTGTATCATGCTTTTGGACTGACAGAAATCTGTAACTCATTATCAATGTGTATTTGCAGCACTTGCAGGAAAGGCCATTATCAAATTGATAACATTTAAATATTTGCAAGATTCAATGCTACCAGAAAAAGTGACTACCTTTACTTGTTGCTGAAGCACAACAAAACACTTTATGAAAGTACAATACACTTTAGGCCAGTGCTATCCAGTTGTCTGTGTAATTAGATTACACATTTAATGGTACAAGTTTATTAAAAATGAACTGCTGTGTTCTCTGAAACAATATTTTGCCACTATTGTTGTCATTTTGAAGAGGGTCGATGACATCATTCAGTTCTTGCAAATCCCTGTCGTCCAATGGGGAAAATCCTCTTTGAGAGTTCAGTGAGGAGCGAAAAAGTACCTCTGCTGTTGGGAGTTCCGGGTTTTGAAGAGGAGGCAAATCACTGTCCAGAGAGAAAAGCTGAATTGGTGTTCTGTTTCCTTCAGATGAAATAGAGTGATTGTTAAATCCAGTTTTGAATTCCACCAAAGTGCGATTGATTCTGGGCAGAAAGACATAGTGCAGACAAAATATGTCTGTTGCATTGTCCAAGTCTAGTATACCTAGAGATTCCAGTTCATAAAAAATAGGGGCATAAACATGGCCACAGTTTCTGTTCAAATCTCTGTTGAAACGCTTAATCCGCTGGTTGTGTACAGAACTTCCTGTGAAGACAGAGCCTTCACCCCTGGTCGCATGCATGTCCTCCCAGATCTTTGCATTCTCTCCTCCGTGATCAGTCCTGGTGTGTAATGGTCGGCCAAACTGTCCAACAGCTGCAGTAAAGAGGTCGCTCACAGTTTCAGAACGATTATTGTTGGAACAGTGAAGAAACATCACCATCCTGCTGTAGCCATCTACTGCACCATGAATAACCATTTTCCATCTGATCAACTTGTGATTCCCATCTACATGCCAAATGAAATTTGGATGTGGGACAGAATATACACGGCGATCTACTGTTGTTCTTCTTCTGGCTAGGACACCAACTGGGTCCATCCGTCGCACTGATTCTCTCACCTGCCGTCTCTGAACTGCGATGTTTTTGGAGCGCAGATGCCCCATGAGCATCACTTCCCCAACATTTGGGTGTCCAGTTTTTATTCGTGACACTTCAATATCCAGTTGTTGATCACTGATTAGATCAAATTTTGACGCTGGAATATTGTAGTCTTGCAGTAATTTATAAAAGGTTGGCCTTGAGATTGCAAGAATAGACGCTGCTTCAGTAAATGTGGTTTTCAAGGAAAGAACATGTTCAAGTTCCTCTCTGGAAATATCATAAATATCTTCCTTGGTAGGTACCCTAGAACACAACAAATTCACTAGCAAGGACCACACCACAAATGTATGTGTTTGAAGGTTTACTGAAGGTTTAGGAATATGAGGAATGACAGTGATGAACATGTGACATGAGATTTGTTGAGAGATGAGCCGTTAGGAAGGACATCGTAAGCAAGGCAGAGAGAGACTCAGTGTGGGGGTTCCGTCTCATCATGTTCTGCCCGAGCTGATCTTGACCCCCCCTAGGATAAGGTGAGCGAGGAGCTGAGTGGAGAAAGAAAGGCATGATTAAGGCTGAAGGGTGGGTTGAAGAGTTACAGACAAACTGAGCGATGAGGCATGGCTGAGTATAAGTAGGCTTGTCAGCTGATTGGAGGTGTGGTTTGTGGCGTGGTCCAGCTCCCGAACCTAAGTTAATACATTAACTTCATTAAATATCACATTGAACATATTTTGATAACAAAGTTGTGTAATTCAAGAGAAATTTACACCAGTACAGATGAGTAATAAGCAGTTTATTATCTTTGTGTAATGATAATTATAGCGGTAGTATTCATTGCTAACTTACAGCTAAGTGCTTTTTACTAAAAAATATGGAAAATCCAAAGGTAACGGTAACTCAGAAAGAAGAGCATGAATACTAATAAGAACTTACTGACTGAGAGGTCCCTGGGGTGAAGTCTGGTGCTAGTAAAGATTCGGTGGCAACAGTGCCAGAGCCCTGAAAAGTTTTAGAACATAATTAAAATGTGAAACACGTAATAATTATGTTACATGATGTCTGTGAAATGTGCCACCATTATCAAAACTAGGTGGAATTAATGCTGCAAGCAATGAAATATTAATAATATATTTAATAATTAATAATAGATTTATATGTATTTTTTCAGCCTTCATTAAAAAAAATACACAAAGAATATATATCAAAAAGAAGTCTTGTGCCATGTGAGGAATATCAGTATCTATGATGCACAGTTGGTTTGACATCAATAAGTTACATGGAGAATAATAGATTTTTGTGTTTTTTAGGGTTCAAAATTATTTAAAAATTACACAAAGTATATATTAAAAAAAGTCTTGTGGCATATGAGGAATATCAGTATCTATGATGCACAGTTGGTTTGACGTGAATAAGTCACATGGTCAAGGAGAATAATAGATTTATATGCATTGCGTTAACAGCAAATGTGGATGTCCAATATCAAACTGACTGCACGTTAAGAGAGGGCGAGGCTAGGTGACAGTATACCGTGCGGTATGATGTCCCTGTGGAGGTGGACGGTGTGGCTGGTCCAGGTGGAATGAGAGAGTTCCTGGCATCCTGTAGTGACATAAACAACGCATTAACTACATTTTCTGTACTGTTTTTTAACGTTTATATGGTTAGCAATAAAAGATGAAGCAGATATGCTAAGCATGAAGGGCACTTTAGCGAGTGGGCTAACTTAGCTTGTCTACAGTAAGTTTGTCATGCTTGAGCTAATGCAAGGCGAGTTGGAAACACTGACCGAGTGCTGTTGCTCTGCAGCAGGCGATGTAGCTGACGCCATGTCAAATTGTCTTATGGCTGCCAGAACAGCCCTCCCTATACTCTCAGCCATAGCTGTCTCCCTCGACATTTTGTGCCATATATATAAATATATATATTTATTTATTACGCCAAACACACTACAATTCTTCTGCGTCTTCTTTGTTTCTTTTGGCGGTTGGCAAACATCGAAATGGTGCATTTCCGCCACCTACTGGTAAGGTGTGTGTACCAGAATATCTAAACTACTTGAAAATAATAATAATAAATAAATAAATAAAATAGATCAGATTCTCTCTATCAGCTGTTCTTGTTTGAGATACTGTAATAACATCATGTAGCACTTACTGTCTGACTCGTTTTGTAGAATGTCTATTATGTCAAAACACACATTTTCTCTCCTGAGACCACTAATGAACTGCCTTATTTCTGTTTCACATGTCTGACACTGCATGAGAACATGTTGAACACCACAATGTTAGTTCTGTGAGCTTTTATTTTGGTACTTCCTGTTACCGGGAGTTTCAATTTGCATGTTAGCTAAATATTTAGTTGCATCTGAGAGATTTAGATTTAACATTTATATTTATATTTATATTTAACATTTATGTTTATATTTATATTTAACATTTATATTTATATTTAACATTTATATTTATATTTAACATTTATGTTTATATTTATATTTAACATTTATATTTATATTTAACATTTATATTTAAATTTATATTTAACATTTATATTTATATTTCAGATTTATATTTATATTCAGCATTTATATTTATATATAGCATTTACGTGTGACATATATTTAACTATTTAAGATATTTCTAAGATGAAAAATATTGCTCTAAATGTCATAAAAGGTCACTATAAAAAAATTACACCAGTTTTTTGCACATGGTTTGAAGCTAAATGTGACAAAATGTTGCTGTTTTTTTCAGCATGCGCTGCTTTACAAACGGCGCCCCATACTTACATGCCTTGAACTGGTGTATTTTTGTAAAAGCACAAATATAGGCAAAACAGTGACCTCAACACGGTGGCATTATTAATTTGCCACTGATAATGAGAGGTAAACACATTTATTGGGAAACATTTGCTCCACCCCCCACCCCACCAGGAGCAACTGATGTTTAGTCTGATTGTTAACAGATGAGGCAATTTGTCAGTAAAAATGTAGCAGAAGTATAATTGGTAGCCTATGTTCTGTAGGCCTAAAAAAGTATGATCAAAGAAGAGCTTTTTGCGAAAAAAAAAGCTGTTAAACTAAATGGGAAAAATAAATTTTTGTTTTGCAAGCTGGAGCTGTTAAAATTCATGCACATTATCTTACAACATCTGTTGGAGGAGGCAAACCTCTCCCTTCTCTGTGTTTTCAGTACTATGGACTAAGCCGAGACAATTTATTTCTAAATTACGTTATTTGTGAGGCTCAGTGTTGATCAGTAGCCTCTTGATAAGCCAATAGCCTATTTACAACGGTCATTTTTACATCTTCATAAGCCACCATAGGCTTACAGCTGTCATTTTTCGCAGCACGCCCCTCTCGGTTGCTTAGCAAGGCCAGTAAAAAGTGACGTATCCGAGTTTGACAGCGATCGATGACATTCTATCATAATGGATGTAGTGGATGTAAATTATGATGTAGCTAAGTGTGTTAGACGTGGCAGACATGTATGGATGAATCAAAAACCAGAATTATTGCAAATAAATATGTTTAAAACATTCATTTTGTCAACCATCCATGATGTTTTAATGAATAGATGGAAATGAACATTTGCTTTAATAAATGATGGCCTACATATGTTTTAGCAGGGGGTTGAAATCACATCCCTCAGTGGTTTTCACCAGGCCTGGATCAAGAAGACAGGGGCCCTGTTCTGTTTTTGTCCTCCTCAGCTCTGTCTCTCCTCCTCAGCTCTGTCTCTGTCCTCCTCAGCTCTGTCTCTCCTCCTCAGCTCTGTCTCTCTCCTCCTCAGCTCTGTCTCTCCTCCTCAGCTCTGTCTCTGTCCTCCTCAGCTCTATACTGTCCTCCTCAGCTCTGTCTCTGTCCTCCTCAGCTCTGTCTCTGTCCTCAGCTCTGTCTCTCCTCCTCAGCTCTGTCTCTGTCCTCCTCAGCTCTGTCTCTGTCCTCCTCAGCTCTGTCTCTCCTCCTCAGCTCTGTCTCTGTCCTCCTCAGCTCTGTCTCTGTCCTCCTCAGCTCTGTCTCTCTCCTCCTCAGCTCTGTCTCTGTCCCCCTCAGCTCTGC
Source organism: Scarus forsteni (assembly GCA_036419115.1). NCBI lineage: Eukaryota > Metazoa > Chordata > Actinopteri > Labriformes > Labridae > Scarus > Scarus forsteni. Next base: position 55,714 of record JAZDUH010000036.1, read on the forward strand.
CTCTCCTCCTCAGCTCTCTCATTTTCTGGGAATAAAAAAACAAGCAAAGGACATTGGTCAGCTTTACTAAAAGTGTAAATCTGATGTTCATAGAATATAAAGGCAATACACTTTGTCCTCACAGACACACACACCTCCATCAGCTGTCTCTCCTCCTCAGCTCTGTCTCTGTCCTCCTCAGCTCTGTCTCTGTCCTCCTCAGCTCTGTCTCTCTCCTCCTCAGCTCTGCCTCTCCTCCTCAGCTCTGTCTCTGTCCTCCTCAGCTCTGTCTCTCCTCCTCAGCTCTGTCTCTGTCCTCCTCAGCTCTGTCTCTGTCCTCCTCAGCTCTGTCTCTCCTCCTCAGCTCTGTCTTTGTCCTCCTCAGCTCTGTCTCTGTCCTCCTCAGCTCTGTCTCTGTCCTCCTCAGCTCTGTCTCTGTCCTCCTCAGCTCTGTCTCTGTCCTCCTCAGCTCTGTCTCTCCTCCTCAGCTCTGTCTCTGTCCTCCTCAGCTCTGTCTCTGTCCTCCTCAGCTCTGTCTCTCCTCCTCAGCTCTGTCTCTCCTCCTCAGCTCTCTCATTTTCTGGGAATAAAAAAAACAAGCAAAGGACATTGGTCAGCTTTACTAAAAGTCTAAATCTGATGTTCATAGAATATAAAGGCAATACACTTTGTCCACACAGACACACACACCTCCATCAGCTGTCTCTCCTCCTCAGCTCTGTCTCTGTCCTCCTCAGCTCTGTCTCTGTCCTCCTCAGCTCTGTCTCTGTCCTCCTCAGCTCTGTCTCTCCTCCTCAGCTCTGTCTCTGTCCTCCTCAGCTCTGCCTCTCCTCCTCAGCTCTGTCTTTGTCCTCCTCAGCTCTGTCTTTGTGCTCCTCAGCTCTGCCTCTCCTCCTCAGCTCTGTCTTTGTCCTCCTCAGCTCTGTCTCTGTCCTCCTCAGCTCTGTCTCTGTCCTCCTCAGCTCTGTCTCTGTCCTCCTCAGCTCTGTCTCTGTCCTCCTCAGCTCTGCCTCTCCTCCTCAGCTCTGTCTGTCCTCCTCAGCTCTGTGTCTCTCCTCCTCAGCTCTGCCTCTCCTCCTCAGCTCTGCCTCTCCTCCTCAGCTCTGTCTCTCCTCCTCAGCTCTGTCTCTGTCCTCCTCAGCTCTGTCTCTCCTCCTCAGCTCTGTCTCTCCTTCTCAGCTCTGTCTCTGTCCTCCTCAGCTCTGCCTCTCCTTTTCAGCTCTGTCTCTCTCCTCCTCAGCTCTCTCATTTTCCGGGGAATAAAAAAAAACAAGCAAAGGACATTGGTCAGCTTTAATAAAAGTCTAAATCTGATGTTCATAGAATATAAAGGCAATAAACTTTGTCCACACAGACACACACACCTCCATCAGCTGTCTCTCCTCCTCAGCTCTGTCTCTGTCCTCCTCAGCTCTGTCTCTGTCCTCCTCAGCTCTGTCTCTCCTCCTCAGCTCTGTCTCTGTCCTCCTCAGCTCTGTCTCTGTCCTCCTCAGCTCTGTCTCTGTCCTCCTCAGCTCTGTCTCTCCTAATCTGTCTCTTCTCATCTGTCTCTCTCATCTGGCAGCTCGAATTGCAAAGCGTCTCACAGTCTCAGCTCTGTCTCTCCTCAGCTCTGTCTGTTCTCAGCTGTCCTCATCTGCCTCTGTCATCTGTATCCTCAGGCTCAGCCTCCTCCCTCCTCACTCTGTCCTCTACTCTCCTCCTCAGCTGTCTCTTCCCTCCTCAGCTCTGTCTCCTCAGTCCTCTCCTCCTCCTCAGCCTCTGTCCTCCTCAGCTCTCCTCCTCTGTTCTGTCTCTCTCTCTCTCCTCTTTGCTGTCCTCAAATAGCTGCCTCTCTCTCTCACTATCTCTCCTCTCCTCCTCAGCAACCACCTCATGCTCTGTTGATTCATCAGCTCTCTCTCTGTTCCTCTTGAACCTCTGTATTTCATCCTGATATGATGTACTGGGGATGACCGCTTGTTTCAAATATAGCGGGTATGACCAGCGGTGCTGCTGTCTGGTTGGGCCCCAGATGCCTGTGGACCCCTGGGCCTGTGCCCATAAGGCCCATTGGCTAATCCGGCCTTGCTTCTGAGCAGGTCGGTGCAGGGGCGCTCCTCATCGCTGGGCCGCTGGCTGAGGAGGGGGCTGCCACAGGGTGAGGAGGGGGCAGGAGGACCATTTCCTTGGTTCATGTTTACTGTCAGCTGCTCTGGAAACACTAAAAAAGAGACAAATAAAAGCATATAAGTACATTTGTTTGCACATTTCAAAATGATTGTCCAAGGTATTGACATAAAATCTACAGCTGCATTTTAAACTTCTTAAGACCTCTTTGTGATAACTCCTCAACACCGGGGAGACAATCTGATGTATGAGGAGGAACAAAGAGAGGAAATGAGCTGAATAACAAATCCAATGAAGGCTTAAAAAGAATTCAAAACCCAGCATCTGACCAAGAGAGATAAAACTAACTGAAGTTAGAATTCTTGAACAGAACTATAGGTGAAGAAAAGTTCTTAGCATTTGGCTAAAAGTGGTCATAAATGTCAAAGTACAGAAACACAAATTTAAAATTTTTATAGATTCTTGAAAGACAAACGAGGTTTCCGAAACGTTCAACTATTAACTTTAGCTGTAATCTACTGTGACCTCCCATAGTATAGACACTTGAAGAGAGGTGCTGAAAGCATTGAAGTCAACTTGACACAAATTGTTTTTATCAAAGTTTAACACAAAAAACAAACTTTGAAAAGTGGAAGCTTTTGCCATTTGTGTTAAAAATAAAAGTAGAAACAACCCCTGATATTTCATAGTTTCTCATGTTGCCTTCCAGACTTGATCCCTCCTTGAGGCCTCAGTCTTTGGCTTCACTGATTTATTTAAGCTTTAAATGACTTTTTAAGACCACACTGACACACAATGTTTGACATATTGTCCAAATAGATAATTAATTAATTAAATCTACAATAAGATACAAACTATTGTAACTGTTGAACTCTCAATGAGGAAGTACTTACATTGTGGTGGTCACCTTTCCTTTACCAGAAGGAAAGGTGACCACCTCATCAATCCTTCTCTCCTGGGCTGTAAACATCTTCAGTTCATGTGGAGTCGTCCATCTCCTCCTTGGCATGGAGACACAAAAATAAATTGAAATGAATTAAATTAGAATTAAATGAAAATGAAACTATAACTAAGAGTAAATATGCATTAAAACTGCATTATCAAATCACTGTTTTACAGTGCAGGGAAACTTTGTCAAAAGTTTTTTCACATCATATTCTCCCCTTAGTCAGCCATCTGTTACAACTGCAGTTTTCAGCATATAGTATTTGCTGATTTTTTTTTTTTAGCTTTATTTGGATTAAACAGCCTTTTTTTCTGAAATGGCTTTAAAAAGGTAAGAGTACATAAATGAGTACATTCAGAGGAACTTTTTTATTACCAAGACAACTTAACGCTGGCTAAGCTACAGCACCGTTTGAGTCACACTGCATCATACAAGACAGTTTCTTCTGCTGTCTATATTGTACTGTTTAAGTATCTGAGGAAACTGCATGAGACAAAAGTTTTCTTTTAATATAAAAAGTTATATAAAGTTTTCTTTTAATATAAATTAATTATATTATTATATTAACTATATTTCAATTTAACTGTTAAAGGTTTTCCTATTTGGTTCTATTTGGCTTGATTTACTTTTTATTCCAAATCTCATCCTCCATAGAGGAAGCCAGTGTGTGTCACTCAGGGGTTAAGCCACAATTGTCCTTCAAATGGCCTGTAATCAATAAAATGAAAACTTTGTTATCCCACACAGTGTCATCTTGAGTTTTATTGCTGAGTTTTAAGAATCACTGTCAATTTACCAGCCACTGTGGCTTGTGGGTTGAGTAAATCAACTGTACACTGAAATGTAACGACTGCGTTTGGCTGCTCAAGCATTTTCATCTCTAACGCTGATAAATAATGAAGCACATTTGTTCAAACACATAAAAGAGAAAACAAAAAGACTTTGTCCTTACCTTTGTTTGCAATAACCATCCACGCCTCCTAAAATCAACTGCATAAAAGAGTTAGTAGGTCTGAATCTACTGAAACAGTGCACTAAAGTTACAAAATGTTTGAACTTACCTCTTAAATCTGAAAAAAAAAACAATCATAAATACAAACAAATAACAACACAGAGAGGTGTAAAAACATCTGGTGCAGAGTGCAGTGAGCTGGGGCTTTATCAGTCCTCCTGCTCATAAAGTTTGGACCAAATATGTCAGACGGCTCCTCTTTTTCAATCTGAGTCGCTGTCATCAGAGTCCCTGCCGTCATAAGGAGCTGGCCAGGATCCTCTGACAGGAAAGGAGCTGAGTCCTGAGGAGGTGGACGGCTGCTGGTGGTCCACGTCTCCATTGTCCCTCCTCTGCCTCTTCGCCCTCTGCTGTGCTGCACGGCTCTCCTCCCTGCTCCTCTTTGTCGAAGAACCCAGGCCTGAGGTGGATGGAGTAGGCTCTTCTCCGACAGATCCTGCAGAGACAGGGGGGTCAGCAGGTCCATGAGTGGGGACAAGAGGGCCTGCAGAAGCTTGGACAAGAGGGGAGACCACCGCTGATGGATCCACCTGGCGCCAGCCCTGCCAAAAGTGGTCTGGTGGGAACTCCTGGTCCAGAGGGGAGCCGGGTCTGACGTCCTCACCTTCATCATCTTCCTCCTCAGACTCAGACATGGACCCATATCCAGAGCCTAAACTGAGATCAGTGTGGTCACTCCACACACTGCTGTCGTCATCGTCCTCCTGGTCAGACAGGTCCATGATGTGTTCGATGTCATCATCAAAATCCTCCAGGTCAAAAACAGGAAAGGAGCAGAGTCCTGAGGAGGTGGACGGCTGCTGGTCATCCACGTCTCCATTGGCCCTCCTCTGCCTCTTTGCACTCTGCTGTGCTGCACGGCTCTCCTCCCTGCTCCTCTTTGTCGAAGAACCCAGGCCTGAGGTGGACGGAGTAGGCTCTTCTCCGACAGGTCCAGCAGAGACAGGGGGGTCAGCAGGGACAGCAGGTCCAGCTGGACCATGAGTGGGGAAAAGAGGGCCTGCAGAAGAGAGTCCAGCTTGGACAAGAGGGGAGACAGGTCTGACGTCCTCACCTTCATCATCTTCCTCCTCAGACTCAGACATGGACCCATATCCAGAGCCTAAACTGAGATCAGTGTGGTCACTCCACACACTGTAGTCGTCATCGTCCTCCTGGTCAGACAGGTCCATGATGTGTTCGATGTCATCATCAAAATCCTCCTGGTCAAAAACAGGAGGAATGTCTCCACCTGCACCAGCAAAAGCACCTTCATACTCACCTCCATACTCACCTACCACCTGGTCAGGTACAAAGACGGGGAGGTTCTGGTTCCCTTCATGCTGGACAGCCAAGTTGACCTCAGGGACGCCAGCTCCTGCAGGGAAAAACAAAATGTTTGAGTACACAATACCAACAACTAATGTTTCTCTTGTGACACTGAATATGTGGAACTAAAACAACAAAGTAAAAAAGAAAAAGACTGACAAACTTTTACTGTAACACAAAAATGCCTGTTTACTTTTTGATCAGGTGTTGTGTTTGTTATTCAAATGAAAGAATTTCTGCATTTACTAAACCCTTAATTCAAGTTTTATAATCTGTATTTATTAGATGAGGGCTCTTTTGACATCACATTCGACATTTGTCTCTTCTTTGGCACAGTTTGTAAATGTCATTCACTCTTTCATGCAAAACTCTCAAGACAATGTCAGGTCCTAAAGCACATTTTTCTCAGTGATGAGCTTGTTATGCAGAAGTTGAACATAAATACAGCACAGGAGTCACAGTTTACTTCCATCGGGTCAAATACTGAGACACTTTGCTGAAAAATGAAGTATGTACACTGTGACAGAGCTGGAAATATGTTATTAAAACAATAATCAAAGACTCCTGCGGTCTGTCATCTGAACATGCTGCATCAACATTTACTGTCTCAGTAGTTTGATTCTGAGAACAGATTAAGGATTTTAATGTGATTGTTTGATGGAATATGTGGAACTAAATAAACAATGAGGTAAGAATTCATATTTTGACCAAGATCTATGACTTTGTCACAGACATCAAGAGTACTGATTGATAATGTAAATGAAAGGAGCTTTAAAGTTTGATCCTCTTTTGTGACATGTTACTGAAAATATATAATATTCTTAAGGTATCAGCTTAGTTTGATCTACCTTCAAAAATATGGCAAAATTACATCAAGTTTGACAGTAAAGAGTAAAAATATAGGCTTATATCATATTTGTGATGATCACAAAAGCACTGATGTTGTTAGGCCTCATTTTCTTTTCACATGTGTTCAGCAGCTATGATCTGTGGCTGCTCTTATTCTTTTGTAAATATCTGCTCATGGGTTCATTGATTAATATTCAAACTTATGCCAAAAGCCTTTTATGATCAGCTAAAATCAGTACAAACTGATACAAACAAAAGCTTGAGTCATAGAGGAACCATCACCTGCTTAAATCCATAGTTCTATCGCTCCATGGTGACAGAAACAAACATCTGAGCATTTTTGTAATTCTCCCCGACGCCATCTTTGTCCCATAATAACAGTGCAAATTCAGGATCATTTGATGTCCTCAAGTCAAAATAGATGTGTTTTTAAAACAATACTTTACAGATAATTCCCTCCAGCTTTTCCCGCCACTTTTAAAGACTATGGCTTCAAAAATTTCATTTTCACTGAGAAAAGTTCAGTGAAAAACAGTTTGACACAATCCTGCTTTAGTTTTTAACTTCACACATTAAATGGTGGAAACGGCCTTTAAAAGTTAAAGTTTGACTGTTTCTAAGCTGATGAGCCTTTGAAAGTTTAACAAGTCAATGATAATAACACTTCTCTTGTATAAATGTCTGAGTGAACTTCTTTATTAGACAACAGTAAAACCTGTATTACCTCCGCTTGGTCACCAGGCGAACGTCAGCCATCGCCACTGGTCGCCCTCTGTCCTCGGGGTCTCTGGGGATGGTCATTTCCGGTCTCGTCCGCTTCCACTCGATGAAACAGTCGATCCAAAACGTCTGTAGAGGGTTTTCTCCAACTTCTCCTGAGCGCTTCCAAAAGTTAGCAAGCTAGCAGCGAAGTGTTGCAGGTCAGCATCAAGCTCAAGTGCAACAGGGAAGAATTCGGGGTTCCACGGCCTTATATACCTCGGGATCGTTTCCATGACGACTCGTGAAGCGCGTGCGTGGGTACGGTGCGAGAGCAGGTCATGAGTGAAGTCAGATTTAAAGTCTGTAGTTTTTATTTCTACAAACATTTAACAGTCTCTACTGTGAAATGAAATGTCTCTAATTACTAACATAGCCAATATTTCAAACTTCATGTCATTTTACTTTATCATAAAAAGGTAGATCAAACTAAATTATAACTTAAAAAATATTAGGCCTATATATTTTCAGAAACATGTCACATAAAAGAGGATCAAACTTTGAAGTTCTTTAAATTGACATTATCAACCAGTAGCTACTCTTGATGTCTGAGATAAAGTCATTTGGTCAAAATATGATTTCTCACCTCTTTGTTTATTTAGTTCCACACATTCCAATACAATCATATCAAAACTCTCGAATCTTAAATCTTTAATCAAAATAAAGGTAAAAAAAAAAAAAAAAAAAAAAAACTTGGCAAATATTATCAGCTAAAAACTGCAGTTGTAAAGGCAGATGTGGTAATATTTCGGTGGTGATCCAAATTCTCGCAAAAGTCTAAGACCTCATTGAAAGATGCTTTTTTCATTTGGATATTATATATTTTTGAGTCAGCACTGTCAACAAATGCATTACACTTCTAGTTACAAACTATTTTGCCTTGGTACATTACTGTTTAAAATGTCTAGTAGCCATCCTACTACTGTAAATCAGGTTCTCTCATCTGAAAGCCTTTGGGATTACTCTCTGTGGTCTTGGATCATTGCTGATAATAAGGTCTGTTGTAAACAAACATTATGAAATATGTTTATTTAAAATTTAATATCTTTAACAAATCAAAATAAGCTTTTCTGTAATCACTGACAGTAAAATGTTTTTGTCAAACTAATATAAAATATAATATGGTGGTTCCACTTATTAGCAGTGACAATAATCTAAGCATATAAGATCACATTTTAACCTCTAACCTGAGAATTTCCTGAGAATAGAGTGACTCGTGAAGTTGGCCCTCATGGATGTGTAAATGGTAAATGAATTATTGTTATTTAAAAACATTCAGAAATATTTTCAAAAGGGTCCCTGGACACTTTTCTTAGTCCTTGTTAGCTGTTCATTTGAAACTGGCCTTTTAAACACACAACTACACCAGGAAGGAACCAGAAAGTGCTGAATGATAACTCCCTCCTGCGTTTCTCGAATCATTCTTGCACCACTCTATGGCACATGAAATCGATAAAACCAACTCCTTTTTCTAATTCTTTTTGTGCTTTTTTTATGCAAAATTATTCATTATCTTTAAATCTAGTCCAGACATCTTTGAGGACAAGGGCTTCATAATTATTGGACATTTTAAATGAAGGTTGAAAAGAGAACTTATAACCCTAATTTTTGTCGTCAAAATTTAGAAGCAATAATTTTGTGGCAAGCCTTGTTTAATTTAGCAAAAAAATGTTAAGGGTTTTCTCAATGTTCTTATTTTAACACAGAGGACATCTTGAATTCAGAAAAAGGATAGTCAGTATCAGGCCTACTTATGCATTGCTGGTTTTGTTTTTTTCCAACATATTTTAGTTAAGACAGTGGATTAAATGAAAGAGCAGGAGAGATAGTGACAGAGATCCCAAAGTGGGCCCAGTGATTGATTCAATCCAGATGTGATCCTGTAATTTTATAAAGCAAATCTTAGCATCACAAAATTGGACAGCTTTCCACATTTTCACTAAAATTTCAAAAAGTTCTCAAGAGATTTTGATGGTTTTCTCAGTGCACGTTGGTCATGGCAAAAACAAGAACTGATCACATTTTGGTGGTGATCAAACCCTGATGTTCAAAAACCTTCTTTCAAGGACTTGTTAATCAGTCAAGACAGGCATTTCTTCACATTTTTTGACCATTACTTGCTCAACAATGTTGTAAATGCCTTGTCGGAGGTTTATGCACACAGAGCATTTCTACTTTAGTGATGATTTTTTATGATTTGAACTTCAGGGATCATGGTCATTTGAACTCATGCTCATCCTTTGCTCATAGTTTTTCTAAAGAACAAGTTCTTGATCTCAAGCCCTTACTGTACAATTGTATGCCTGACAGACACCATAATTGTAGTTCTTCCACTGTGTGTTTAAATGTTCTATAATACACTTTGAATAGCAGCAGTCAGTTTTATGGTGGTCAAACTGAAACACAACTTGGATATGGTTTACAGAGACAGTGCACCTCCAGATCTAATCTCAGTGAATTCTTCAAACCTTCTGCTCACAAGATTTTTAATCCACTCCTTAGTGAGAAGGAGTGGGCTGAATAAAAATCTACAAGGTGATTTACAAATAAAAACTTACTTGAAAGCAAAGAGTGAACATGAGGCCTTTTTTTTATTGATCTTTGACCTCATAAATCTCAGTTCATCATTTTATATTTGACATTAAGAAGAGTTCACATAATTTGTCAAAACAGCAAGCATCACACCCCAGGCTCTGGCTACCACCAAAAAGTTAAAGGTTGTCCATGATAGGAAAGGAAAAACAATCAGATTTTTGAAATAACTAAACTTTTACCAAGGTCGAAAAAAGAACATCTGCACAGCAACACCAAGGAACATCTTTTATTTAGTATTATTTATTTAAGCTTGCTCAAAATATGCAGAGAAAATTTTGAACAAAAACTTTAAGAGTCAATAATCAACTTCTTTGTCACAACATAGATAACTGGAGCAGAAATGCATCAATGAATATGGTTTGCTAAGCTTGTTAAGCTAACTTCTGGTCCTTTATCGACCCATCTTCATCCTGGTCTATGACCTTGTTGGCCTTTTATTAATCCTTCCAACATGTGCATGTTTTTGCAATCTACAATCACATGCCATATGACCCCAATAAAACAATCATTTCTTATAATCAATAACTCTCCACTTTGCTGCTTTACCAACATAACTTTAAACAACACAACGTTCAGAAAGGCAAGACTATATTTTTGCATTGAACATGTGAGTTGAGCAGCAGTTTTCATTGGCAGCCCCAGGAAACCAAACTTTGGACTAATTGCTTCAAAAACTTTGCAGAAACAAAAAACTTTGGAGAAATCTTGAAATCTCGCTTTCAATGAAAGGGAAGGAAAGGATCCATAGTTCAGATTTATAAACAAATTTTTTTTTTTTTTTGGCCGCTTTTAAAGTTCCAGTGACAAACCAACCACTGGGCCTTTTTTCTCAAAAGATTGATACTGGTTGTACTTTTTTTCTGATTCACAGACCAAATGTATTCTTTTTTGTCTTCAGAAGATATGATGTTTGAGTCAGTGATAGCACTCTGTGCTGCTTCAAATTTGAGAAGTGTAATGTTTTAGCAAGAAAATAAATCTATAGCCTGTGTAAAGTCAGCTGATCAGAAGGCAGTGTGGAACTTGGACAGAATCTCATTTGAGCTAATGTTCATACAGCAGAAAACTCATTTCTGAGGCAGGAAAAACCACTGTGACTAGACTTGCCTGCAACATTTGATAATGTTTCTGGACAAACATCCACTTTAATAGCCGGGTAAACCATAACTTTGGACTAATTGATGTGAGAGGAAGGGAAACTGCTCCGCAGACAAACACTGAAGAAATTGGTCCATGCAGAAACTGGGGCAGAGGAAGGAAAGGATCCAAACAAAGTACAATTACACTGCAAAGACACAGTACAGACTAAGAAATTAATACTGGAAGGAAAGCACTGTTCTTCTTTGATACTTTAGAAAAGCCTTGCTTCTTCTCCTCCTCTGTGCTGTTTTCAAACACCTCAGAAATGATGATGAAATCTGCATGATAGTCTCCTTCATACTCTGTGTTCTGTTTTGAAAAAAAATACAATATAGAAGAAGTGTAAAAATGGTTTTGAAGACTGTAAGGAAAATGTATATATCTATATGCCTGTGTGAAAAGCCTTCAAAACTAGAAGCTGGGAATGAGAAATCAAGAGAATATCATTATGTCTGTTTTGACAGTCCACTGTGTGTCACTCTGAACTGAAGAAGAATGACCACTGTTTGTTTCGATGCGCAGACATTGTTTAGCACCACAAACACTCTCAAGTTTGTGTAGCACTGAACAATATCTATTGGATGAAGATTTGATGGAGAGGAAGTTGCCTTGTTGTAAACTGCTCAACTCCTCGTGCAAGTAAAAGACTGAAGAAAAGCTCTTTCTCTCCTTTCCATTCTTCTTCAGTCAGTCAGGTAGTGTGAAATGTTCCACAAAGACTCTTTACAGAGTGAAACCCGAGACTGCAAAGGAACACATGGTGGAACGACTAATGCATAAATCTCAGTATGCAACAAATGGAAGGAAAGCAATGCTGTTCTTCTAAATATAAATCACTTTAGGACAAGCGCTGGGTGATAAGCTTGATGCTTATTAAAATTCAGATAATAAATTAGCACATTGTTTATTTATTATCTTAAGGCAGGCCAAAGCACTCACGATGAAATCAACTCACATGATTGTCCTTACAGGAGTACAAATGCCCTGTAGTCAAACTTTGCAGCTGGGACACTTAATTATCTTGAATTCTACTCCAGACATCAGTGAGAACAAGCATGACCATAATAATTCTTGGAAATTTGAAATGAAGATTGAAAAGAGAACTTGACAGAGCAACATGGCCAAGGCTGCAGCACAATTTTAACAGCTTTGCTCCCTCACCAGATCATAACAATGCAAAACAATATGAAAGGCATGAACTGAGTAGAGTTAGTGTTGTGGACTGTGTCTGTTACATTAGTGTTGTGAATTTTCTGGTCTAAAAGGAGATAATGTGAGTTACCGTCAATGTCAACATCTACAATTGTAACTGCCTGAAAGACTTCAGAGTGCTGGTTCTTCTCTTCTAGGCGTACCTGCTTGAACACCTCCCAGTCGTAGTTTTCTTGGCCAACCATCACAGCCTGTAGTTCCTCTGGCTGGAAGAAGTTCATCACATCGTACTCGCACACCTTGAGGAACCCCCTTTTGAATTCCTCAAACACTCCCTCCACTGACTTGTTGAAGGCATGGTCAACATAGGCATTCACAAACTTTGTCCTAAATGAAAAAAAAAGTTCAAGCAGGAATTAAAGTGCTGCGATTTCCTTTAGAACTGCTGCATTTATTATTTCAGTAAATTCTCCTTCGATGCAAATAATCAGCACAGAACCTCCCTAAATCATGAACATAATAAAAGTATAGATTCCTTCTCTGCATAAACATACTTGTTTGATGCTGTGACGGGTTTTCCAGGTTCTGTCGGATCAAGCTCCACTTGCGCCCCATCCCAAATCACCTGTGATGAGTAATAGCTGTATTCAGATTTCAGTGCTGTATGAAAAAATATCAGCGGGACTAATGCCTATTGTCCACTTCCAGTAAAGTGAGCACACAGAAGGCTAGAGGGAAAAAAGTCTGTCAACTAGCACTGACCACTATGTGAGGCTGCACTGCTGTCTCCTGTCTTCCTCACCTTTAACTCATAGTGAAATTAAGTATTATTAAATATTCAGCACTTCAGATATAGAAAGTGTTTGGATAGGACAGAAGCTACCAAAAACATATCTGCGAAAGGGTATATCTTTCAATCACATTCATCACAGGCCAATCAGATGTTGAGGTAGACAGGTGCTACTGTATAGAGTACAAACCCAGGATCTGTTTTTAAAACAGATGACAACACGTTTCATGAGTGAAGCAAAATATAAATTTCCAGTTGAGAAATGTTCTCAGTGCTGCTTCTTGTTCGTGAATAAAATAAAGTATTTTATATTTGGCCACCATTTGCTAACCTCTGGTCTTGCATTCATTCAGTCAAACCTACTGTGAAGGTGGACTCCAGACTGTCCACTTTATCAGGGCTGTAGTCCTCCAGTATACATCGCAACGACCTGCATACACACAAAAACAACAACACTCTCAAACACGTCTTCAAGGCAATGGCACAAATTAACAGGAATGATTGATGATTGTGAAAATTACAGCAGAAAATAATCGGTTATAATACAAAACTGCTCTGTGTTAGATTTGTGACTCTTACTCTCCAATCACAGGGTCAAACTCCTTCATGTCATCCAGCGATGGTTTGAAGCCAAGCAGCTTCTTGTAGACCACCAGAGGGAAAGGCAGGTGGATTATCATGCGGTTGTAAAGAGCCATGCCGCACAGGACACCAAAGAGGAAATATTTCCTCTTTCCCACTTTTGGCTGTTTCATTAAAGAAAAATGTGGTTAGGATTTTGTATAAATTACCCCATTTTCAAAGGATGAAAAATATAGAGTATGGTCAAGACCAGGATGGTTTTTACACCTACAGCTTGGTTACTTTGTTCTTATTCAGCTGAAAAATCACCATGAATTTCCATATTTCCCCCTGTGATACTGTTATGTTACCCTAACAGTATTTTGAAAAGGGCAGAGTCGCACCACTATTTTGAGAAAGAGCCAGAGCTGGACTTTTGTCATTACGTCACAACCAGTTTTGGTTTGCTTAACTACATAGTACTGTGCATTACAGGTAGAGACCAGCAGGCTACCCACAGAATGATAATTTAATAACAACTAGAAAAGCACTCAGACCACCAAGATTCAACTCTGGATCACATCGCGCTCTATTATGACGGCTGAATCCCCGCTCAAGCCTGTCCATGTGAAAAAGTCCTCCACTGGCATTGCAAGGCAAGCTGGGTAGTATGGTGACATAGACTTGAACAACATTGATGGGAGTTTGCAAATAAAACTACAATTCCCATGACGCAACAGCCGAGGAGAAATGAATGGCATTTGACATTATAAACTTCAATGGTTGTTGTTTTTTCGTTTTACACCACTCCGAATCAGATCCAGATGGAATTGATCGTGACAATAGAGTTATATTGTATATATTATCTTGAAAGTTTTGAAGCTAATCCATCCAGTGACTTATGGGACTTTTAACAACTGGGATTAACAGCCAAACAAACAGAGACCCTGGTGAAAACATAACCTCCTTGACAATGACAATAATAGCAGATTGAATATCCTACATTTACAAACCCCACAACCCACCCTGCACCTAATCCTGACCCTAACCCTAAATCTGCTGTGGAGATGGTGTTAACCTGAGTCCTCATTTCCATGGTATGTCATTTTCAGGAAAACTCTGCACAGTGGCTGGGTTCATATATTGGGTTCATAAGTATTCAAATCACACGTGTCAAGCACGGATAATGCACTTTTATGGAACAACTCTCCTAAACAAGATGTAAAACTGACTGGCCTTTTTGACATATTCTGAAAAGGCACTCCAGGCACTAAGATTATATTAGATAAAACTTCATTAATCCCTTTGGGAAACACCCTCAGGGAAATTAGGAAATTCCAATAGCAGTTAAAAAGTAGATAGTAAGTTATGTGAAAATTATGAATATGAAGAAAAATGTTTTAAAAATAAATACAGCATAAAATAAAAATTGCTGTATTTATTTTTAGGACAGGAAGGAGCAGGCTACTGCTCCTTCCTGTCCTCTGTCTTCCTGCCCAGCTTGACTTCCTGCGTTACCCACAGTTTAGACTTAAACACAAAAAATAGTGATAAAATGTAAAGGATGTGAACTCTTGTAACTTTGCCTCCAAGTTACTTTATATTTATACCTGGAGGTACATTTGCAGTGCAGCAAGTTAGACAGGGAAATCCATACCTTATCATTTTTCTTCTCAGATTCACAATTATTCACTGACTTTAATTTGTAATTTAAAAACGCTTTAGATGCACTTAGGAGCAACAGGGCCAATATCTGAAAGGTTGAACATGTTTCCATCTTTTGTTAACTTGTCTTACCTTAGAGGGGAACCAGATCAGAGTCTTGGAGTCATTGTATATGAACATGTCCGACTCTGGTTGAACCAGCTCATCGAACACATACAGGAAGAGGTCGCTCTTGTTGACATTCATCACCTTCCGGTCATCCTTAAACTGCACCTAGAAAAAATGAAATGTTGTACTGCTTAGCTCATTGCACTAAAGTGTGCTGGTTAGTAAGAGTGGAGACTGAGACGGAGGTTTGATGAGATCTGTATGTGTATTTTTTAAATCCTGGTAGTCCGTAATGTTTGACCTTATTGATACTGCCATTGGGTCTTATAGGTCCTGTGAATTAACAAAACAACTGATGCACAGACATTCATCTGATTTTGAGAATTGTTGCATCCCTAAATTTTACACAGTCACATTTAAATTACATTACATGTATAATCACACTTATAAAAGGAGCACAGGCAGTTTGAGCTATTCCATTGCTTTGATTTAATTAGAAAATGACAAACTATTTGGAATATTACAAGATAGATATTTTTTATTAAGACTGAATAACAATTATGTCTGAGTAAAACTGCTGTTTGTAGATACTTATTTTGCTTGTGCTTTTGCCCTCTGGTGTTACTGTAATATTTGAAATTTATGCCTGTGTATAATACTATTACAATACTCTAGCCTTTTATTATGACATTAAAGAACTAATGTCCGGCAAAACCAAATGTCTTTGTTGTTTACAGAGGCATGGAGAGCAGAGGAACATAACACCTTTCATCAAACTCAAAAAGAGAAATGTGATAAGCCTTAAAATAAAATGGCCCTAAAAATGTTCCATTCTTATTATTTTCAAATTGATACTCAAAAAATTGACAAACATACGTTTTGCTTACCGCTTGCTTTTAATCAAACTCACGCTAATTACACTTACTGTTAATATCTTGTGTTTTTATCATTAGTAAGTATAACAGAGAAATAGTGGATAGACATGTGTTAGGGGGAGAAAGAGAGAATGGGGAGGACACTCCTAAAGTCGAAATCGAACCTTTACCAGCCAAAGCCTACGTGGGATAACAGTGGTTGCTTACCACTTTGCCAAACCATCACCCCAGGACAGAAGTTTAATGCAAGTTCATCAAGGAAGTTTATAATTCAAACATGGTCAGATCTCTGATGACATCTATCCTGGCAGTGGCCAATGTCCTACTCCATCATTCTGTTCTAATGCTGTTACAAAACAGCAATGAGGCTGGAAGTGGGTCTATAAAAAGGAAAAGCTCTTTTTGGTGGCTTACCAAAAGCTCCCTCTGGAAGGCCGAGTGGTTGGCTGCATCAAGCTGTCTGAAGGTGTCCTCTACCAGGTGATGGCGTCTCAGGGTGAGCTGAAGAACAGGGCCTGCTTCAAGTTCCCTTTGAAGTTTACGCAACTTTTCATCATCATTTGGAGCCAGCAAAGACAGTTCATGAACTACTTGAAATCCTTTCTGTGATAAAAAGAAGAACCTTTTAATCAAAAAGTGATGTACATAATTATCCACTAAAATGTTAAACATTAATAATCAAGATTATATTTGCAGTAAAACTGTAACCAAAATCCTTATTTCGCACATTAAGTACCTTCAAGAAAGCAGCACAGATGTTAAAGATCGTCATCTTCTGAACCAGAGTGAACACGAATGGGTAGCAGCAGAAAATGGCTGGAGTGTTTTCATTATCCTTAAAGACATAATCAAAAGATGTATTAATATCACACTGCAATTCACCACAAAAAATACATATAAGATCAATTCTCTGAAACTATGCAACAATAGTTGTAGGTTTATTCAACTATTTACCTCAGATCTAGCAAACTGGACCCAAAGAGCGACGTCAGTATATGGACTAACGGTACCTTCAAGTTCCTCAATGTAAAAGGTGCTCAATGGGACTCTGTAAGAGTTTCCTGCTTTGTTTGCCTGAGAAAAAAACAGTTAAATAGTTATCTGAAAGGCATACAATTTTTTATGCCCTAGCCACGTGTTTTGATTTTCTATTGTCACCAAATTATAAACAAAAACCCTGACTCATAGCTACAAAAAGCTCACTCTGTACAGCAGCTTGAGGGCCTCCAGCAGAAATCTGACTCCTGGGTTGTAAGTTGCGAAGAGTCCGGATTTTAATATGAAGGCCACAGCATCTCTGAACACCAGGATGTGTCTGGTAAGCAAGACTGGTGTCAGGGAAGACCACCAGCTCTCTGCAAAACAACAAAACCCATTCACAACCATGGAACATAGTGTAGTTCCTGCCCAGGACTGGAATGAGGGTTGTGGTCCAACCAGGCAAAAAATGGCAAGTGTGCATTTAATGCCCAGGTTTTATCAAAGTTTCATATGGTTATTGCTTTGAATTTCCATTTTGAGCAGCACAGCTCTTTAGGTTTTACAACTATCAACTATTTTAAAGGCCAAACTATTCTTTCCTTTACGGTAACCACACATAATGCAAATCTGCCAAACAAATCCTTTAATCAGCAAAGGGTTCAAGGAAATACATGAAGGAGTGAGCAGAGAGAGAAACACTGCAGGAGAATCAGGGAGATGCGGATGCAGAGCACCTCTTAAACAGTAAAGAAGACGAAATACAGAGTTCTAATGGAGAGATACAAGAAGAGAAGCAGAGAACAGCCGACACTTTTATAATCAGGGAGAAGCAAAAAAGTGGACAATGTCATGATCCTTCTTTTTCTTTAAGTTATGTTACCCATTTTGTTTCATGTTTTGTCTCATGCTTCCTGTTTTATTTTGGAAATTCACCCATCTCTCCTTGTCTTCGTTGGTTTTGCTTCCAGTCTGGCGCTGTCACACCTGACCCCTGATTGTTGTTCTCCAGCTGTGCCTCATCACCCCCAGTCATGTATTTAACCCCCGTCTTTCCCTGTCTTGTTGCCAGTTTGTAGTACATTCAAGTCTTGTTCTAGCACTCATAGTTCTTTTCTTGCCATGAATAACTTTGCCATAGTTTGACCTTGACTTTTGCGTCACACTTTTTGGACACTGTTGCCTGATCTTTTGGACTGCTTTTCCGTGTACCAAACCATTGCCTGGTAAACCAATTAACCTTTTAAATCTTCCTCAACTCCTGTTTCATGTGTCTCACTCTAGCATCCTACTCTCTTGTTCTGTTCGGTCTCATGATAGAACGAGGATTTGATCTACTAAAGGTGTGCATATATAAAACCACATGCAATCTTGATAGCCGGCGCAGAGCTGATCTACTAACCAGGTGCACCAAGGATTGCATTTGTCAAATGAGCAAAATGGCACACGCAATTATGAATGCTCAAAATACTGCAAAGAGGAGATGCAAACAAAATCATATAGCACCCACAATGTGATTCATCAGACTCTAAACTGACTGCGGTCTGTGTTATTGCATCTACATTTAGCATGTTTGAGGTGCAACCTGGCACAGCGTCACACACAGATTGCTTTGGTCATTGTGGTAAGGATGCGGCATAGGTGCTATGACAGACAACAGAGAAAATCTTCTGTGTACATGTTAACATACTTGGACTGTCAGAAATGAAAATAGTAGATACATATCGTCATTGCCATTTTGGAGTGCAGCGGGAATTGTCGGGCATCTCTGTGTTACTAAGGGCCTACCTTGGTTTGCATTGCTTTGGTCGAGGGACCTGAATCTGATGCTCTAAAGGAGAGAGAGTAATCTTTTCTGCCAGTCCCCAGACTGTTTTATTTACAGAGTTTTTATTATGGAAAAGTTTTCTAGAGTGAACTCTAGATGTCTACTAGAGTTCACCAGTGTGTTTATTTACCACCTCCACCCAGACCTTCACCTTCATGGCTTCAAACTTAATTTTATGTCAATGGCCAATCGGCCAACTCTGCATGGTGACAGCCGGAAGCACATACAAAATCCTCATTTAAATAGGGCGGTCCACACCACTTTTGCATGTTATCAATTGAACACACAATCGAAGTAGATCCCCTGCAACACGCCCACCAATGACACATGCAATTTTTGGGGTTAGTTATTTGGTATCATAGCAAATCAGGCCCAGTGTGTGCAAGACCGAGAAAATAGAGTTTTTAACTGAGAATAGAGCTTGCCTTGCAGCTGGACCTCTACATTTTGTTTAGTAGAGAAACTTTTTATTACAGTTAAAGATGCAAGTCTTTTCCTTTTGTTGAGCTAAGTTATAGACCAACCCACTAAAGTGAGCTCATGCATTCATTCTCTCATACCTGTGCGAAAAAATAACTGTACTACTTACTTAGTGTGTCCCGATTCTTCTCACTCAGGTCTGTGATGAAGACAGATAATGGCACAACAGCACTAATGACATGAGAGCCCTCCTGAAGTAGAGGGCATGTCAGCAGAAGCATAATGATCTCCATGGACTTCATGTCTCTTGAAACCAAAAGCAATTCGAGCAGGAGCTTCAGGGAAACCTGAAGAGAAGAGAGGTTAAGGAAAAAAGATGACCATATTTGTGTAATTTTACAAAGAGATAAGCAAGACTGCTGCCCTGTCTTTAAAAAAAAAACTTAGTCTTCCAAGTCATAATTACTTACACCTCATGCATTTAAGCCATTGAGTCTTGTCTAAAAAAAGTAACAAAATATTGTCCATAAGAGTAAATCAACATGACCTTAAGTCTAAGTACATTTTGCAAGGCATATTCATAAAAAGATACAATAAATTAATTTTGTACCATACAAATGCTAGAAGGTGAATCTTCATGCATGGCAGTCATTACCAGTATAAATTGATTTTATTGATGATATGATCTGCAAATGAAAACATGCCATTATGTTTCAGGGGCCATATGATCAAATATCACTGCTCTAATGAGCTTAAAATTGGCATTTTTTGGCCTAAATTTGCAAAGTGTTATCCTATTGACTTGATTACACAGAGCATCATACCCTCTTTGTACCTTGGAGAGGTTAGCTTTAAAAAAAGTTTTTAAAAAAGCCTTTTCTTCTACATCTCACTCAGCTAAAATAGAAATAGAAAAGTGAACTTGAAGACAAAAATTTGCAGATATCCCATATGGCCCTATAGGACTTGAGAGTTAATGTGCAATTTCAATTACAAATAACAAAAAAGAAAAACAGTCCATGTTCAGTACTGTTTGTTTGATCCACGGTACAGCCATCATCCGATCAAAAGCCTCTCTTGCTGCTTCGAGGTCCACTGTCAGTGCTCCTGCTCTCCTAGTGCACCTATTGACACAAAGCACATCATCAGAACAAAGTTTGAAAACAAAATCATTTAATGAAATCCAGATAATTTAAAAAATTTCAAGAAAAATAGCTGCTAACATTGGATAAAATGACTTACTTGTCCATCGTGAAGCCTGCAACAAGACTGGAACTGGTGAAAAACAATGAACATATTTCTCTGTGGGAACAAGAAAGAAATAAAGATGTTTACTACAAACAGTTCAGATCAGACTATTGTTTTGCTTGTGTGAATAAGCGATTGTTTTAAATAATGTACAATGATATCGACCTTTTTGTCTCCACATTGCCTGATCTCACTGTCAACCATCTCTGCAGTTTTGTCTCATCAAGGCGTCCAAATATCTGTCCTCTGACAACACTCTGGGAGACAAGACACTCCTTATTTTTAATTGGAAATTAACATTTCAATCCTCCAAATAGTTTCATACAAGAAAATACAAAATCAAAAGGGACATTGGTTTTATGCAAAGATGCTTTCCTATTCTTTTAAAACAATCACTCTAGAAAAAGTAAAGCACATTACCTGTGGGGGTGACAAAAAGGCAAAGTTTGTGTTCCAGCCAGTGGATATTTTCAGATCTGTAAAGCAAGATTTGATTTAAGGGCATTAATTCTAAAGTCAAAGGCAGAGTCTTGTTTAATATACCACCAAAAAACAGGAAAAGATTAAAAAATTTTACAGGTTACTTACAGGAACTGCAATCCACATTAATGAAACTGATCAATCAAGATTAAAAGATTACTGTGGCAAATCATATGTTGAACTTTTTTTCCCCTTTCTGTTATTATCATTATTTGTGATATACAACATACAAGAAGATACAAGAAAGTTTATTTGTCATTGTGCAACAGGTTGCTGGAGCCTATCCCAGCTGTCATTGGGCTAGAGGCGGGGTACACCCTGCACAGTTCGCCAGCCGATTGCAGGGCCACATAAAGAGACTGACAACCATTCTAGCTCACACTCATACTTAAGGGCAATTTAGAGTCACCAATTAACCCAATGAACATGTTTTTGGTCTGTGCGAGGAAGCCAGTGTGCCCAGAGAGAACCCACGTGTTCACAGGAAGAACGTGCAAACTTGACACAGAAAGGCCCCTTCTCGAACCGGGACCTTTTTACTGGCACGTGCACTACCTGCTGCGCCACCTGTCGCCCCATAATCATGATCTACATATCTTTATTTTGAGCTGCTTCTAACTGGTTTGAGGCATCAATATTATTTTTCTTAAAGCCTCCTATTCTAAAGATTAGAGATGTGAGGCTCATACCTCCAGTCTGAAAAGCTCAGACTTGATAACATGCATGCAAAATAATTTTTAAAAAGGCTTGTGTTGCTGCCTAGTAAAACACTTCTAGTGTGAAACAGTCCTAATGTTTGTGTCCATGTTGTTGCAAGAAAAACAAGCAACATGTGATAAATTGTCAATACAGCATTGAATTTTTAGTGGTATTCTATAGTGGCCTATATTTCAAGCACACAGAAGATCTGTAAAGGGAGTTAATAAAGACTTGGATTGAAAAAAAACTGCATCAGTATTCATAAAATAATTTCAATTTCCATTACAAATCTGTGGGGTATGTGGAAAATGATCTGAAAGTTACTGGCAGGCCACTTATTGCAAGGATTTAATGTTAATATAATGTTAAGTTTCACAGTTCTTAAAATCATTGTATTACCTGTGGGTGTGGACGCTTTGTTGTCATTGCTCCATGGAAGTTGTATCAGAGTGGGAGTCAGAGCATCCTCTGTTGATCCATTCCCAATTTGACCCTTTGCCCCATGGCCAAAAGCCCACAGCTGACCAGAGGAGCCCAAAACTAGAGTGTGAAATCTGTAACAAAAGAGTTCAACCTTATAGGTTATTTATTAAACAACAGTTTTTCAAATAATGAGTAATAATAAGTCTTTTAATTAACATATATAGCTTACATATTTCACCCATAATCTTTCTTACCGTCCACATGAAATCTGTGAGGCAGGTCCGTCCAGACCTCGACCAGTTTTGGAGCCTTCACAACATCAGTGGAGTTGTGACCGAGCTGTCCGTGGCTTCCTCACCAAAAGTGAAAACTTTGCCATCCTAAAATATCACAGCATCAGAAAACAAGTCTTTGGACTGAAATTGTAGCACTGCAAAGATAGTCTCCAAATTTAACAATCACATATTTTACTCCTTCACAACAAGCACAACGTAATTTCAGAGGTCCCTGCAACATATCTTTAAAGGTTTTTGTTCAACAGTCCCCTTAGATACAACTTGAGCTGAAACGATTCCTCGAATATTCATGAGTACTGACAAAAATATCCTCGAATTAAATTTTGTGCCTCGAAGCCTCGTTTAATGTATAATTATACATATAAATATATATATGGACTACTTTACAGTGCATGGTGTTTGACACGGCCGGTAATTTCTGTGGCACAACGCGCCTGCTACCTCCGCTGCTGAGCGGCTTGTACAATCATGAAGGAAAGAAAAGAGAGGGACAGAAAGGAGAGAGTCCACAGAAGAAATGGCAGAGAGTGTCCCAAGTGTGTGGTCACTACAAGAAGGGACTAAAAGAAAACACAGTGCAGTGTGTCTGATGTCAAACGGAGTGAGCTTAGCACGTAGCTTAGCATGATAGCACGTCGTTAGGGCTGCAACTATTACTGTTACAGCATTTTAAATATGCTCATCACAGACATGCGTCCTCTTTCCATGGTGGAGGACACAGGATTTAAGAACATGATCAAGGATTTCAATCCAAACTACACAATGCCCTCCAGAACACACTTCACAAATATAATTGCAGAATTATATTACTGCTTTGTAAATCAGTATTGTATTGGCTTTGTTTTAAGCCAGTACTGGTTTAAACTTTGAAAGTTGTTCAAATAAAAACCCTTTTCTGAGGAATAAACGTCATTTGGTTGCTCATTTTGAAAGCCCTAACATGTTGCATTGTATACAATTGATTTATTTATTTAAAAACAAAAAAGTATATTTTGTTAGAGTACTCGAGTACTGGGAGAAATAACTGACAGAGTACTCGATTCCAAAAATACTCGATAGTTGCAGCTCTAGATACAACGCTTGCATTTCCACCAGGCAGTTTGGCTCAGTTCAGCTCAGTACAGCATTCTGTTTCCTCCATCAAATAATCTAAAAAGATACTAAATCACTGAACAATCGTTTTCCACTTTTTGGCACCAGTCTAAAGTATTTCAAACTGACCCTAAAGAGTGGAGCTAAAAATGCTGCAGTCTAATGACTGATCACAAAATCATCAATTGTCATGTGACAGCAGTAAAAACACAGAAGCATACCTTGCCATGTTTGAATAAGGTGTGGATTTCGAGTAATTGTCTCCACCAAACAGGTTATGTTTTTGCTGACAGATGCTTTTTTGTCTGTTTGTTTGTTGGCAAGATTACACAAAAACTACTGGACAAATATTGCTGACATTTTCAGGAGATGTTGGGATGGCTCAACTTAAAAACTATTAAATTTTGGTGGTAGTCCAGATAACTACTGTAAGGGAACAATCGATGCTCAATAACTGGCCAACTAATAATGATATCAACATGATTCCAAGTGCTAGTTGTGGGTTTTCAGGGCCAAGGAATCATGCTATGATGGTAACTTTATCATGAAACTATTGCTTATAGATGTAAAAGCAATATGTGAGCTCCCTTGGCAGAGGTTTGCGCTCTCCAAGTGCTTTCTAGTTGGTTTACTACTGCTGCCATAAAGACTGTCCACAAGAAGCAATGATCCATAGAGTACTTAAGTGCTGAACTCTTCCATTGTTTTCGTCTTTGTGTACAACCGTGCTCTTCTGCAAGCTTTTAAACCCCTCTGTCTTATCCCTGCTCAGGACAAGTTGTTTTAAATTAAAAGGCAAGGTACTTCCCACAACCTCAGGATATTATACTAACCCTGATAAAAAAAGATATATGTAGTATGTATCTTAATGCTTATAAACTGAGGACCCTAACTACACCTTTACAGAACTCAGCATATTTTTGACCTTTTATGTAAAAACAAAAACAGCAACAGTAAGGTTTATGTCTTCAGAAATCTATAAAAGTAATATCAAATTTAGAATATGTATGCTGCATCATGTAGTTTGGTCTTTACTGGCACCTTTTGATTTTTTGTGAACTGTACCATGGTTGATATTACCAAAGCTACATTTAGGGCCGTACCAACTCTGATGAATCTGAATCAATGATTGTATAGGGGATGACTGTGCAGCAGTATATTGTCATATTACTTTTTTTAACTAGATTCTTCTGTCAAAATGTTGAGGTAACTTCAGATTTCTGCTCCAATGTTTATTATGCAACACAGTCATGCCGTAACATTTTCCTTCCACTGGATTCAACTATGGTTTTTGCAATATAGAAAGTGTATTTACATGATATGTGACCTTTAAATCAAACCAATATTTATCATAGTGAAGCATCTTAATAAAGTAGGACCTTTGTTAAGACAGCAGAGTGTGCCTCTCCACAGCTTATGGAGGAGATGTCCAGAGGTCTGAGGGCAGGAACCAAACAGATGTTGAACCGTCCTGTGACATATTACAGAAATGAAAATTATTGTGGACACACTGGAGGAAGAATTTTCTCTTTGTTGAAAAGGAGCAAGACATTATCCTCTTGTCACTCTGACTAGCTTGTGATAATCATCTCAACTAGAGTGCCCCTTACTGAAGGTTTTACTTAGTTTTGCTGCTGTTCAAAACTACTACAAAGAAGTTTTAAATAAGAGGAAAAAACTGGCAACTATTTAAAAAGTGACAAACATGCAGATTTTTACCATACTGCCATCAGGTTGAGTAAAAAATGTGACTGCTGTTTCATGTTGAAAACTAACAAATGGGGAGTGAAGCCAACAATATTCAGTGATCACTGTTTTGAAAAATGGGACACTTTCTAACTGTGTAAAAGTGATTATGTGTTTCAGTGCTTTTATACCTTTTTCATCCAACCTGTCCAGCCCCAGCTGGCCTGATCTGTTAGCCCCACAGCAGTACACAAGGCCGGGCAGGGTGAGGAAGAAGGAGTGGGTCGCTCCGGCTGAAATCTTGGTCACGGCTACGCCTGTCAGAGCTGTCACAAGGACGGGTGTGTGCTGCACCAACACGTCCTTCCCCAGACCCAGCTGACCATAGGTGTTACGACCCCACGTGAAAACATCTCCTCCTGGGTTTGGGAAACAACAGGGGACAAAAATCATGCTTTAGCATAGATAGGATAAAGTGAATTCTAAATGCATAGCACATTTTCATCTTACTGAGATAGGAGTATCAAAATAACACATAACTAATAGAAATTGTGTTTAACTGCATATCAAAGTACTACTGGCACATCTACTCCTAATT